>JAVIAB010000117.1:5244397-5311897 GCA_032433765.1 Megaustenia siamemsis | reverse complement strand
GACATCTTCATCCATCATTTAGAGCAATGTAGTAGACTCAGGACATCTTCATCCATCATTGAGGGCAATGTAGTAGACTCAGGACATCTTCATCCATCATTGAGGGCAATGTAGTAGACTCAGGACATCTTCATCCATCATTGAGGGCAATGTAGTAGACTCAGGACATCTTCATCCATCATTGAGGACAATGTACTAGACTCAGGACATCTTCATCCATCATTGAGGGCAATGTACTAGACTCAGGACAACTTCATCAATCATTGAGGGCAATGTACTAGACTCAGAACAACTTCATCCATCATTGAGGGCAATGTACTAGACTCAGAACATCTTCATCCATCATTTAGGGCAATGTAGTAGACTCAGAACATCTTCATCCACCATTGAGGGCAATGTACTAGACTCAGAACATCTTCATCCATCATTGAGGGCAATGTACTAGACTCAGAACATCTTCATCCATCATTGAGGGCAATGTAGTAGACTCAGAACATCTTCATCCACCATTGAGGGCAATGTAGTAGACTCAGGACATCTTCATCCATCATTGAGGGCAATGTAGTAGACTCAGGACATCTTCATCCATGATTGAGAGCAATGTAGTAGACTCAGGACATCTTCATCCATCATTGAGGGCAATGTAGTAGACTCAGGACATCTTCATCCATCATTGAGGGCAATGTAGTAGACTCAGGACATCTTCATCCATCATTGAGGGCAATGTAGTAGACTCATGACATCTTCATCCATCATTGAGGGCAATGTAGTAGACTCAGGACATCTTCATCAATCTTGAGGGCAATGTACTAGACTCAGAACAACTTCATCCATCATTGAGGGCAATGTAGTAGACTCAGGACATCTTCATCCATCATTGAGGGCAATGTAGTAGACCCAGAACATCTTCATCCATCATTGAGGGCAATGTACTAGACTCAGTACAACTTCATCCATCATTGAGGGCAATGTAGTAGACTCAGGACAACTTCATCCATCATTGAGGGCAATGTAGTAGACTCAGGACAACTTCATCCATCATTGAGGGCAATGTACTAGACACGGAACATCTTCATCCATCATTGAGGGCAATGTAGTAGACTCAGGACATCTTCATCCATCATTGAGGGCAATGTAGTAGACTCAGGACATCTTCATCCATCATTGAGGGCAATGTAGTAGACTCAGGACATCTTCATCCATCATTGAGGGCAATGTAGTAGACTCAGGACATCTTCATCCATCATTGAGGGCAATGTACTAGACTCAGGACATCTTCATCCATCATTGAGGGCAATGTAGTAGACTCAGGACATCTTCATCCATCATTGAGAGCAATGTAGTAGACTCAGGACATCTTCATCCATCATTGAGGGCAATGTAGTAGACTCAGGATATCTTCAGCCATCATTGAGGGCAATGTAGTAGACTCAGGACATCTTCATCCATCATTGAAGGCAATGTAGTAGACTCAGGACATCTTCATCCATCATTGAGGGCAATGTACTAGACTCAGGACATCTTCATCCATCATTGAGGGCAATGTACTAGACTCCTTACATCTTCACCTATCATTGAGGGCAATGTACTAGACTCAGGACATCTTTATTTATCATTGAGGGCAATGTAGTAGACTCAGGACATCTTCATCCATCATTGAGGGCAATGTAGTAGACTCAGGACATCTTCATCCATCATTGAGGGCAATGTAGTAGACCCAGGACATCTTCATCCATCATTGAGGGCAATGTACTAGATTCAGGACAACTTCATCAATCATTGAGGGCAATGTACTAGACTCAGGACAACTTCATCCATCATTGAGGGCAATGTACTAGACTCAGGACAACTTCATCCATCATTGAGGGCAATGTACTAGACTCAGGACAACTTCATCCATCATTGAGGGCAATGTAGTAGACTCAGGACAACTCCATCCATCATTGAGGGCAATGTACTAGACTCGGAACATCTTCATCCATCATTGAGGGCAATGTAGTAGACTCAGGACATCTTCGTCCATCATTGAGGCAATGTAGTAGACTCAGGACATCTTCATCCATCATTGAGGGCAATGTACTAGACTCAGGACATCTTCATTTATCATTGAGGGCAATTTAGTAGACTCAGGACATCTTCATTTATCATTGAGGACAATGTAGTAGACTCAGGACATCTTCATCCATCATTGAGGGCAATGTAGTAGACTCAGGACATCTTCATCCATCATTGAGGGCAATGTAGTAGACTCAGGGCATCTTCATCCATCATTGAGGGCAATGTAGTAGACTCAGGACATCTTCATCCATCATTGAGGGCAATGTAGTAGACTCAGGACATCTTCATCCATCATTGAGGGCAATGTAGTAGACTCAGGACATATTCATCCATCATTGAGGGCAATGTAGTAGACTCAGGACATCTTCATCCATCATTGAGGGCAGTGTACTAGACTCAGAACAACTTCATCCATCATTGAGGGCAATGTTGTAGACTCAAGACACCTTCATCCATCATTGAGGGCAATGTAGTAGACTCAGGACAACTTCATCCATCATTGAGGGCAATGTACTAGACTCGGAACATCTTCATCCATCATTGAGGGCAATGTACTAGACTCAGGACAACTTCATCCATCATTGAGGGCAATGTAGTAGACTCAGGGCAACTTCATCCATCATTGAGGGCAATGTACTAGACTCGGAACATCTTCATCCATCATTGAGGGCAATGTACTAGACTCAGGACAACTTCATCCATCATTGAGGGCAATGTAGTAGACTCAGGACATCTTCATCCATCATTGAGGGCAATGTAGTAGACTCAGGACATCTTCATCCATCATTGAGGGCAATGTACTAGACTCAGGACATCTTCATTTATCATTGAGGGCAATTTAGTAGACTCAGGACATCTTCATTTATCATTGAGGACAATGTAGTAGACTCAGGACATCTTCATCCATCATTGAGGGCAATGTAGTAGACTCAGGACATCTTCATCCATCATTGAGGGCAATGTAGTAGACTCAGGGCATCTTCATCCATCATTGAGGGCAATGTAGTAGACTCAGGACATCTTCATCCATCATTGAGGGCAATGTAGTAGACTCAGGACATCTTCATCCATCATTGAGGGCAATGTAGTAGACTCAGGACATATTCATCCATCATTGAGGGCAATGTAGTAGACTCAGGACATCTTCATCCATCATTGAGGGCAGTGTACTAGACTCAGAACAACTTCATCCATCATTGAGGGCAATGTTGTAGACTCAAGACACCTTCATCCATCATTGAGGGCAATGTAGTAGACTAAGAACATCTTCATCCATCATTGAGGGCAATGTAGTAGACTCAGGACATCTTCATCCATCATTGAGGGCAATGTAGTAGACTCAGGACATCTTCATCCATCATTGAGGACAATGTACTAGACTCAGGACATCTTCATCCATCATTGAGGGCATTGTACTAGACTCAGGACAACTTCATCAA
Organism: Megaustenia siamemsis; assembly: GCA_032433765.1. Lineage (NCBI taxonomy): Eukaryota > Metazoa > Mollusca > Gastropoda > Stylommatophora > Ariophantidae > Megaustenia > Megaustenia siamemsis. The sequence continues at coordinate 5,308,400 of JAVIAB010000117.1, read as the reverse complement.
TCATTGAGGGCAATGTACTAGACTCAGGACAACTTCATCCATCATTGAGGGCAATGTAGTAGACTCAGGACAACTTCATCCATCATTGAGGGCAATGTACTAGACTCGGAACATCTTCATCCATCATTGAGGGCAATGTACTAGACTCAGGACAACTTCATCCATCATTGAGGGCAATGTAGTAGACTCAGGACATCTTCATCCATCATTGAGGGCAATGTAGTAGACTCAGGACATCTTCATCCATCATTGAGGGCAATGTACTAGACTCAGGACATCTTCATCCATCATTGAGGGCAATGTAGTAGACTCAGGACATCTTCATCCATCATTGAGGGCAATGTACTAGACTCAGGGCATCTTCATCCATCATTGAGGGCAATGTAGTAGACTCAGGACATCTTCATCTAACATTGAGGGCAATGTAGTAGACTCAGGACATCTTCATCGATCATTGAGGGCAATGTAGTAGACTCAGGACATCTTCATCCATAATTGAGAGCAATGTAGTAGACTCAGGACATCTTCATCCATCATTGAGGGCAATGTAGTAGACTCAGGACATCTTCATCCATCATTGAGGGCAATGTAGTAGACTCAGGGCATCTTCATCCATCATTGAGGGCAATGTACTAGACTCAGGACATCTTCATCCATCATTGAGGGCAATGTACTAGACTCGGAGCATCTTCATCCATCATTGAGGGCAATGTACTAGACTCAGGACAACTTCATCCATCATTGAGGGCAATGTAGTAGACTCAGGACATCTTCATCCATCATTGAGGGCAATGTAGTAGACTCAGGACATCTTCATCCATCATTGAGGGCAATGTAGTAGACTCAGGACATCTTCATCCATCATTGAGGGCAATGTAGTAGACTCAGGACATCTTCATCCATCATTGAGGGCAATGTACTAGACTCAGGACATCTTCATCTATCATTGAGGGCAATGTAGTAGACTCAGGACATCTTCATCGATCATTGAGGGCAATGTAGTAGACTCAGGACATCTTCATCCATGATTGAGAACAATGTAGTAGACTCAGGACATCTTCATCCATCATTGAGGGCAATGTAGTAGACTCAGGACATCTTCATCCATCATTGAGGGCAATGTAGTAGACTCAGGGCATCTTCTTCCATCATTGAGGGCAATGTACTAGACTCAGGACATCTTCATTTATCATTGAGGGCAATGTAGTAGACTCAGGACATCTTCATCCATGATTGAGAGCAATGTAGTAGACTCAGGACATCTTCATCCATCATTGAGGGCAATGTAGTAGACTCAGGACATCTTCATCCATCATTGAGGGCAATGTAGTAGACTCAGGACATCTTCATCCATCATTGAGGGCGATGTAGTAGACTCAGGACATCTTCATCTATCATTGAGGGCAATGTAGTAGACTCAGGACATCTTCATCGATCATTGAGGGCAATGTAGTAGACTCAGGACATCTTCATCCATGATTGAGAACAATGTAGTAGACTCAGGACATCTTCATCCATCATTGAGGGCAATGTAGTAGACTCAGGACATCTTCATCCATCATTGAGGGCAATGTAGTAGACTCAGGGCATCTTCATCCATCATTGAGGGCAATGTACTAGACTCAGGACATCTTCATTTATCATTGAGGGCAATGTAGTAGACTCAGGACATCTTCATCCATGATTGAGAGCAACGTAGTAGACTCAGGACATCTTCATCCATCATTGAGGGCAATGTAGTAGACTCAGGACATCTTCATCCATCATTGAGGACAATGTACTAGACTCAGGACATCTTCATTTATCATTGAGGGCAATTTAGTAGACTCAGGACATCTTCATTTATCATTGAGGGCAATGTAGTAGACTCAGGACATCTTCATCCATCATTGAGGGCAATGTACTAGACTCAGGACATCTTCATCCATCATTGAGGACAATGTACTAGACTCAGGACATCTTCATCCATCATTGAGGACAATGTACTAGACTCAGGACATCTTCATCCATCATTGAGGGCAATGTACTAGACTCAGGACATCTTCATCCATCATTGAGGACAATGTACTAGACTCAGGACATCTTCATCCATCATTGAGGACAATGTACTAGACTCAGGACATCTTCATCCATCATTGAGGACAATGTACTAAACTCAGGACATCTTCATCCATCATTGAGGACAATGTACTAGACTCAGGACATCTTCATTTATCATTGAGGGCAATTTAGTAGACTCAGGACATCTTCATTTATCATTGAGGACAATGTACTAGACTCAGGACATCTTCATCCATCATTGAGGACAATGTACTAAACTCAGGACATCTTCATCCATCATTGAGGACAATGTACTAGACTCAGGACATCTTCATTTATCATTGAGGGCAATTTAGTAGACTCAGGACATCTTCATTTATCATTGAGGACAATGTAGTAGACTCAGGACATCTTCATCCATCATTGAGGGCAATGTACTAAACTCAGGACATCTTCATCCATCATTGAGGGCAATGTAGTAGACTCAGGACATCTTCATCCATCATTGAGGGCTATGTACTAAACTCAGGACATCTTCATCCATCATTGAGGGCAATTTAGTAGACTCAGGACATCTTCATTTATCATTGAGGGCAATGTAGTAGACTCAGGACATCTTCATCCATCATTGAGGGCAATGTACTAGACTCAGGACATCTTCATCCATCATTGAGGACAATGTACTAGACTCAGGACATCTTCATCCATCATTGAGGAAAATGTACTAGACTCAGGACATCTTCATCCATCATTGAGGGCAATGTACTAGACTCAGGACATCTTCATCCATCATTGAGGACAATGTACTAGACTCAGGACATCTTCATCCATCATTGAGGACAATGTACTAGACTCAGGACATCTTCATCCATCATTGAGGACAATGTACTAAACTCAGGACATCTTCATCCATCATTGAGGACAATGTACTAGACTCAGGACATCTTCATTTATCATTGAGGGCAATTTAGTAGACTCAGGACATCTTCATTTATCATTGAGGACAATGTACTAGACTCAGGACATCTTCATCCATCATTGAGGACAATGTACTAAACTCAGGACATCTTCATCCATCATTGAGGACAATGTACTAGACTCAGGACATCTTCATTATCATTGAGGGCAATTTAGTAGACTCAGGACATCTTCATTTATCATTGAGGGCAATGTAGTAGACTCAGGACATCTTCATCCATCATTGAGGGCAATGTACTAAACTCAGGACATCTTCATCCATCATTGAGGGCAATGTAGTAGACTCAGGACATCTTCATCCATCATTGAGGGCAATGTACTAAACTCAGGACATCTTCATCCATCATTGAGGGCAATTTAGTAGACTCAGGACATCTTCATCCATCATTGAGGGCAATGTAGTAGACTCAGGACATCTTCATCCATCATTGCTGCAAAATGTCCAAGATTAGATCTAAAATGTCACTTTGAGGTGAACAAACCAGGTGTGCATGACGTCTGTAGGTGTTGATGGAGCTGATGATTGTGGTGGGTAGTGGAGACAACACGCGCACTCAAGTGTTTATACAAGTCATGCAGGTGTTTAGGTATTGATGAAGACATGTGTTTAGTGTTTACCTATTGATGAAGACATGCGTTTAGTGTTTACCTGTTGATGAAGACATGTGTTTAGTGTTTACCTGTTGAAGACATGCGTTTAGTGTTTACCTGTTGATAAAGACATGCGTTTAGTGTTTACCTGTTGATGAAGACATGTGTTTAGTGTTTACCTGTTGAAGACATGTGTTTAGTGTTTACCTGTTGATAAAGACATGTGTTTAGTGTTTACCTGTTGATGAAGACATGTGTTTAGTGTTTACCTGTTGAAGACATGTGTTTAGTGTTTACCTGTTGATAAAGACATGTGTTTAGTGTTTACCTGTTGATAAAGACATGTGTTTAGTGTTTACCTGTTGATAATGACATGTGTTTAGTGTTTACCTATTGATGAAGACATGTGTTTAGTGTTTACCTATTGATGAAGACATGCGTTTAGTGTTTACCTATTGATAAAGACATGTGTTTAGTGTTTACCTATTGATAAAGACATGTGTTTAGTGTTTACCTGTTGAAGACATGTGTTTAGTGTTTACCTATTGATGAAGACATGCGTTTAGTGTTTACCTGTTGATAAAGACATGCGTTTAGTGTTTACCTGTTGATGAAGACATGTGTTTAGTGTTTACCTGTTGAAGACATGTGTTTAGTGTTTACCTGTTGATAAAGACATGTGTTTAGTGTTTACCTATTGATGAAGACATGTGTTTAGTGTTTACCTATTGATGAAGACATGTGTTTAGTGTTTACCTGTTGACGAAGACATGTGTTTAGTGTTTACCTGTTGATGAAGACATGTGTTTAGTGTTTACCTTTTGATAAAGACATGTGTTTAGTGTTTACCTATTGATGAAGACATGTGTTTAGTGTTTACCTGTTGAAGACATGTGTTTAGTGTTTACCTGTTGATGAAGGCGTGTGTTTAGTGTTTACCTGTTGATGAAGGCGTGTGTTTAGTGTTTACCTGTTGATGAAGACATGTGTTTTGTGTTTACCTGTTGAATATTTACCTGTTGATGAAGACATGTGTTAATTTGTTGATGAAGACATGTGTTTATTTCTTGATGAAGACATGTGTTTATTTGTTGATGAAGACATGTGTTTATTTGTTGATGAAGACATGTGTTTATTTGTTGATGAAGACATGTGTTTATTTGTTGATGAAGACATGTGTTTATTTGTTGATGAAGACATGTGTTTATTTGTTGATGAAGACATGTGTTTATTTGTTGATGAAGACATGTGTTTATTTGTTGATGAAGACATGTGTTTATTTGTTGATGAAGACATGTGTTTATTTGTTGATGAAGACATGTGTTTATTGTTGATGAAGACATGTGTTTATTTGTTGATGAAGACATGTGTTTATTTGTTGATGAAGACATGTGTTTATTTGTGATGAAGACATGTGTTTATTTGTGATGAAGACATGTGTTTATTTGTTGATGAAGACATGCAGGAACGGGAAGTGTGACTCGTCAGCTGACCCAGCCTTCATTAACTCTTCTATCCTCACAACTTACCGAAATCCCCCGCCGTCATGCTGCGCCGGCCAGAGCGATTAGCATCAACACTCCCTAGTAGAACGATGTCTCAGCGACGTGTCCTTGAACTTTCAAACGGAAATGCCAGAAGGAGGCTAACAAACGAGAAAGATGAGAGAGATCAAGATAGACAACTCTTTGGGTTTGGCAGGAAGAGTTGTTCTGATTGCATCCACAGTTGCTGGACTTTGTTGCTGTAGATCACTTGTGGGACAAGGGTGTAAACGACAGGGGGTAAGACGGTCGGGAGAGGAGAGACTATATGAGAGGTTCTAAAACCTTCCTTCACCCCGGACCCCAGTTACAAACATTTTGTAGTCAAGGACCCCAGTTACAAATATTTTGTAGTCGGGGACCCCAGGTGCAAATATTTTGTAGTCAAGGACCCGTTACAAACATTGTGTAAAGGACCCCAGTTACAAATATTTTGTAGTCGCTCACAACAGTTATAAACATTTTGTTGTCAAGGACCCTAGTTATAATAACAATTTTGTAGTCAAGAACCCCAGTTATAAACATTTTGTAGTCAAGGACCCCAGTTATAATAAACATTTTGTAGTCAAGGACCCCAGTTAGAAACATTTTGTAGTCAAGAACCCCAGTTATAAACATTTTGTTGTCAAGGACCCCAGTTATAATAAACATTTTGTAGTCAAGGACCCCAGTTATAAACATTTTGTAGTCAAATACCCCAGTTATAAACATTTTGTTGTCAAGGACCCCAGTTATAAACATTTTGTAGTCAAGGACCCCAGTTATAAACATTTTGTTGTCAAGGACCCCTGTTATAAACATTTTGTAGTCAAGGACCCCAGTTTTAATAAACATTTTGTAGTCAATGACCCCAGTTATAAACATTTTGTAGTCACGGACCCCAGTTATAAACATTTTGTTGTCAAGGACCCCAGTTATAAACATTTTGTAGTCAAGGACCCCAGTTATAAACATTTTGTTGTCAAGGACCCCAGTTATAAATATTTTGTAGTCAAGAACCCAAGTTAGAAACATTTTATAGTCAAGGACCCCAGTTATAAAACATTTTATAGTCAAGGACCCCAGTTATAAACATTTTATAGTCAAGAACCCAAGTTATAACAAACATTTTGTAGTCAAGGACCCAAGTGAGAAACATTTTGTAGTCACGGACCCCAGTTATAAACATTTTGTTGTCACGGACCCCAGTTATAAACATTTTGTAGTCAAGGACCCCAGTTATAAACATTTTGTTGTCAAGGACCCCAGTTATAAACATTTTTTAGTCAAGAACCCAAGTTAGAAACATTTTGTAGTCAAGGACCCCAGTTATAATAAACATTTTGTAGTCAAGAACCCCAGTTATAAACATTTTGTAGTCAAGGACCCCAGTTATAATAAACATTTTGTAGTCGATGACCCCAGTTACAAACATTTTATAGTCAAGGACCCCAGTTACAAACATTTTATAGTCAAGGACCCCAGTTACAAACATTTTATAGTCAAGGACCCCAGTTACAAACATTTTATAGTCACGGACCCCAGTTACAAACATTTTATAGTCAAGGACCCCAGTTACAAATAATTTGTAGTCCCGGACCCCAGGATTCAATTTTAACTCAATTGTAATGTATTTAAAAAAATTCGTTTGTGCATTCATTGATTCTCTCTATCATGTAGAGCTACAAGATATCAAACTATTAATCAAACCTTCGTGGACCCGCTGTGACGTGACCACCGACCACTGATTGGCCGTGGACCACAAATTGAGGAAAGCAGATTTATATCGTGTCCCTAACGTCTCGAAGTAATTAGTCCGCCACACTTTCTCTAAGATCGATATAAGCTTGCCATGTTAAAGAAAATATATATATACAATATATTTATATATATGATTACAATTGTAGTGTACACGAAGAACAACATAGCATTGCACAATAAGACAATTGTCCGATCGTTTTTTTTTTTATGTACAAGACAAGTCAATTTACGTTCAAAAATGTGTACCTGAACAGCACAGTTAGTGTATTTATTTATTTATTTTTTTTTGCTTTCATCAGCTTTCACATCTGGCGATGTCCCTAGAGACTAGAAACTGAATTTTGCTTGCTAATCCGTTTTTCTCTGACAGCGTTGTAGACAGGGGTCCTTCGCCGCACAGGCAGACAACTCCGTCTTCGGAGGTACTCATATTTTTTTCCGTCCATGAGTAATTGACGTTTCAAGCCGGACCCACTGCTGAGACCAGGGGTGGTTGTCACAGAAAGAAATCATAAATAAAAATTCCAACTGGTGTAGCCGGGATTTGAACCCACAACCTCTCTGTCTCGAGACCGGCGTCTTGCCTCGAGACCAACCAGTCCCCCACTAACCATTGAATCGCTCTGCCGAGATGCCCATCACAATCGTTAGATGAAACTGAAATGTAGCATTTTAGACACAATCCTAGAAATTGTACGAACTCTTTATAATCGGTGATACCCTTTGAGTCTGCTACATTTGTCTCACTCGAAAACAAGAGATATTATCGTGAGTGGTTCCAGGTTGTAACACTTCATATGAAGTATGTTTTAAGCATATTTGAACATCAAGTAATGTATAAGTGGGCAATAGTTTATTAAATTATTTCTAAAAGAAAGGACACTTTTAGGAAATTGATTATATTTCACAATTTTTGTTGTTGTTGTTGTTGTTGTTGACGGAATGCCACGAGTTGATGCGGGCAGGGTGCCCTTTGACTCATTGATACGGCGGGTCATAATGGCTTTCTTGACATTCCCGGCTCTTACTGGAGAATTTAGAGTTCGTCTATCCCAGGCTATGCTGGGAAACTACTAGTCAAGGCCATATATACTGAGATACTGGGTCTTCTATATCAGTAACAGCCACCACTGCAGGGAACACGGCGATCCTAGCTTCTGTTAGCCTGTTTTGACGCAGACCGGAGGAGACCACAAAGAGGTAGAACGGCCAGGTAGTCAGCTGATGGTGCGCCGGCCCTGCTATCTGCTCCCCCACAATTGTTGATGTCAGATATTGCATCAAAGCTTGTCAAATCACTGGACAGTTATAACCACTATTGGCCAACAAGGAAATAACTCTGGAGGCAAAACGAGCACTATACAATACAATCTTCATCCCAACGTTGTGCTACCAATGCCAGACCTGGACCCTAGATGCAAGAACAATAAGAAAAATAACCTCTACATAGATGAAATGTGTTAGACGAATGACAGGAAACAGTCTGAGAGATAACATCAGAAATGAAAAACTGAGAAAAAAGCTAGGAATAGCCCCCGCCATATAATATATAAAGAAACAACAGATAAAATGTTTGGCCACGTGACATGGCAGAAAGATCAAAACACAACACGAGCCCTCAATAAACGTTGCGAGAATACCAGACCCAAGGGTCGACCATGAAAAAGTTGGATCCATGGAATATTAGAACACTAGGAAACAGAACAGCAGCAGAGGCGAACAGAAGAGCAAAAGACCGCAAATTATATCTCCCCTCGACGCTGAAAGGCAAATGAGGAAGGAAAGAAGAAGAAGAAGAAATATTTTCTTGTCCACTACGGACAAGATTGATTGAGAAGCTTCGGCTTGACTGTACGACAGACAAATCATCTACTGGTTGTTACTGAAATGACTAAACAAGCAAGACAACTAAAATATTAGTGACAAACGACAGTGCCAAATCATCCATTAATGTGGAGACTACCTTACAAATACTGACACTCGCTCTCTGGGGGATTGGGTCGTCTAGATGTAAGAGGTCGGCTTCTGGATAGGGAGGTCTCAGGGTAAATTCCTAGTACAAGAGGTTGGGAATTTGTCAAAAATTGAATTCATTTGATTTTTTCATGGCTTTATCCTGAACTGGTCTCTGTGTAGTGAGATCCGATGTCTAGTCCTCACTGGGTAGTGCGATCCGATGTCCAGTCCTCTCTTGGTAGCGAGATCCGATGTTTAGCCCTCTCTGGGTAGTGAGATCCGATGTTTAGCCTTCTGTGTGTAGCGAGATCCGATGTTTAGCCTTCTGTGGGTAGCGAGATCCGATGTTTAGCCTTCTGTGGGTAGCGAGATCCGATGTTTACCTTCTCTGGGTAGCGAGATCCGATGTTTAACCCTCTCTGGGTAGCGAGATCCGATGTTTAGCCCTCACTGGGGAGCGAGATCCAATGTTTAGCCTTCTCTGGGTAGCGAGATCCGATGTTTAGCCTTCTCTGGGTAGCAAGATCCGATTTTTAACCTCTCTGGGTAGCGAGATCCGATGTTTAACCCTCTCTGGGTAGCAAGATCCGATGTTTAACCCTCTCTGGGTAGCAAGATCCGATGTTTAAACCCTCTCTGGGTAGCAAGATCCGATGTTTAGCCCTCTCTAGCTTGTGAGATCCTATGTCTAGCCCTCTCTGAGTAGTGAGATCCCATGTCTAACCAACTCTGGGTAGTGAGATCCAATATCTAGTCCTCACTGGGTAGTGAGATGCGATGTTTAGCCCTTTCTGGGTAATGAGATGCAATATCTAGCCCTCACTAGGTAGTGAGATTCGAGGTCTAACCCTTTCTTGGTAGTGAGATTCGAGGTCTAGCCCCATCTGGGTAACGAGATGCAATATCTAGCCCTCTCTGGGTAGTGAGATGCAATATCTAGCCCTCACTGGGTAGTGAGATGCAATATCTAGCCCTCTCTGGGTAATAAGATGCAATATCTAGCCCTCTCTGTGTAATGAGATGCAATATCTAGCCCTCACTAGGTAGTGAGATTCGAGGTCTAGCCCTCTCTGGGTAATGAGATGCAATATCTAGCCCTCACTGGGTTGTGAGATTCGAGGTCTAGCCCTCTCTGGGTAATGAGATGCAATATCTAGCCCTCACTGGGTTGTGAGATTCGAGGTCTAGCCCTCTCTGTGTAATGAGATGCAATATCTAGCCCTCACTGGGTAGTGAGATTCGTGGTTTAGCCCTCTTAGGGTAATGAGATGCAATATCTAGCCCTCTCTGGGTAATGAGATGCAATATCTAGCCCTCACTGGGTAGTGAGATTCGAGGTCTAGCCCTCTCTGGGTAATGAGATGCAATATCTAGCCCTCACTGGGTAGTGAGATTCGTGGTTTAGCCCTCTTAGGGTAATGAGATGCAATATCTAGCCCTCTCTGGGTAATGAGATGCAATATCTAGCCCTCTCAGGGTAATGAGATGCACTATCTAGCTCTCTCTGGGTAATGAGATGCAATATCTAGCCCTCACTAGGTAGTGAGATTCGAGGTCTAGCCCTCTTGGGAAAGGCGAAAAACACGATTTCCCGTGTGCATTCGCGCACGTTAAATATCCCAGGGTAGTTTAAAGTCGAGACGAGTAGGCAAAAAATGGCCGCCAAATGGAAAAAAAAATGCTAAGCAAATCTACCCATCCATGCCGGAGACGGATGTGTCGGGCCAAAAGGCGCAGATAACGCATCTATGTCGTAAACTAGCGACACATCAAGGCCCTTTTAACGGGCAAGCGTTGAGAAGAAATAGAAACACGCTCTGGTGACCTACTTCAATCATTCTTTATGTCCAACATTTAAATAAGGCACCAACATCTTTCCTGACATCTCATTCTTGTACATACATGATCTATTTCTTCTGTGACTGTTTAATGCTGTTTCCTACAAACGCTATGCTGTCATGTTTTATTTATTGATCACAACTCCATTATTTTGACGTGAAATAATTTGTTTATCTATGTAAGGATTGTTTACCCTACATCCAGAAGTGACGTAAAGAAGACAATTTCGGTACATTTCCTCTTCTTTTGGCTTTACTGCGCTGCACCACATTAGCACACAAACTAGCCACATTATAGAACATTCACATTTGGCTGTGGAATCACATATTATAGCCACTTTAACAAATAGAATAGTGCTACTAATGATAGAATGTATCATAGCAACTTCAGAAAGATACTTTATCATCATCATCACCATCATCATCTTATTGTGGTATGTGGCCTTGTCCTCCCAGGTCTCTGGGTATACTGCTCTCATTAATGTCGACTATCTACATTTCTCTCGATCTCTTTAATGTCGATTGTCTACCTCGCTCTCTCATTAATGTCTATTGTCTATTTCTCTCTATCTTTCGCTTTAATGTCGATTGTCTACCTCTCTCTCTCTCTCATTAATGTCGATTGTCTACCTCTCTCTCTCTCTCACATTAAAGTCGATTGTCTACCTCTCTCTCTCTCATTAAAGTCGATTGTCTACCTCTCTATCTCTCTCTCTCATTAATATCGACTGTCTACCTCTTTCTCTCAATAATGTCGATTGTCTACCTCTCTATCTCTCTCTCATTAAAGTCGATTGTCTACCTCTCTATCTCTCTCTCATTAATGTCGATTGTCTACCTCTCTCTCTCTCTCATTAAAGTCGATTGTCTACCTCTCTATCTCTCTCATTAAAGTCGATTTTCTACCTCTCTATCTCTCTCTCATTAATGTCGATTGTCTACCTCTCTATCTCTCTCTCATTAAAGTCGATTGTCTACCTCTCTATCTCTCTCTCATTAAAGTCGATTGTCTACCTCTCTATCTCTCTCTCATTAATGTCGATTGTCTACCTCTCTCTCTCTCATTAAAGTCGATTGTCTACCTCTCTCTCTCTCATTAAAGTCGATTGTCTACCTCTCCCTCTCTCTCTCTCTCTCATTAAAGTCGATTGTCTACCTCTCTATCTCTCTCTCATTAATGTCGATTGTCTACCTCTCTCTCTCATTAAAGTCAATTGTCTACCTCTCTCTCTCTCTCATTAAAGTCGATTTTCTACCTCTCTATCTCTCTCTCATTAATGTCGATTGTCTACCTCTCTATCTCTCTCTCATTAAAGTCGATTGTCTACCTCTCTATCTCTCTCTCATTAAAGTCGATTGTCTACCTCTCTATCTCTCTCTCATTAATGTCGATTGTCTACCTCTCTCTCTCTCATTAAAGTCGATTGTCTACCTCTCTCTCTCTCTCATTAAAGTCGATTGTCTACCTCTCCCTCTCTCTCTCTCTCATTAAAGTCGATTGTCTACCTCTCTATCTCTCTCTCATTAATGTCGATTGTCTACCTCTCTCTCTCATTAAAGTCAATTGTCTACCTCTCTCTCTCTCATTAATGTCGATTGTCTACCTCTCTCTCTCTCATTAAAGTCGATTGTCTACCTCTCTATCTCTCTCTCTCATTAATATCGACTGTCTACCTCTCTATCTCTCTCTCATTAATGTCGATTGTCTACCTCCCTCTCTCTCATTAATGTTGATTGTCTACCTCTCTCTCTCTCTCATTAAAGTCGATTGTCTACCTCTCTATCTCTCTCTCTCATTAAAGTCGATTGTCTACCTCTCTATCTCTCTCTCATTAATATCGACTGTCTACCTCTTTCTCTCATTAATGTCGATTGTCTACCTCTCTCTCTCTCTCTCTCTCTCTCTCATTAAAGTCGATTGTCTACCTCTCTATCTCTCTCTCTCTCATTAATATCGACTGTCTACCTCTCTCCCTCTCATTAATGTCGATTGTCTACCTCTCTCTCTCTCATTAATGTCGATTGTCTACCTCTTTCTCTCATTAATGTCGATTGTCTACCTCTCTCCCTCTCATTAATGTCGATTGTTTACCTCTCTCTCATTAATTTAAAGTCCCCCTATGTCTCATTAATATCGACTCTCTCCATTTCACATTCGTGTCGACTCTCTATAAGTAATGCATCCTGTCACGCCAAGTGGCGTATCGGGAATATGGTGTTAGTGACCATAATTTCTATAGACTTTCCGCACATTATTTTTGGGGCAATGTGGTCGGTATTACGCCGTACTACTTTCTCTCTCTCTTGTACCTTTCGAGCCGTAACCGGCCCATAGGGCGTAGACCAAGATACACCTTCTCCTATATGAATTTTTGTTCTAGCAGTTTTCTTTTAAAGATATTTTATCAAATCTCGACATCTGTCTCTGTTCTGTGCAAGCAGTTCTATCTCACTGAGGGAGCCGATTCCTGCTGCTCTTGCCTCTCTCATCAATGTTCTTCTCAGTGTCTCCCTGGGTCTTCCTCTTTTTCTTTTACCTGTTGTTTCCCATATGAGGGCTTGCTTTGCTATTCGATTATTATCTCTTCTCATCACATGTCAACGTATGACCATCGTCTTTTCTTTATTACTGAAGATATTAGTGGTTGATTGGCGATTTCTCTAATTTCCTCGTTTGTTTTGAATTCGTTCCATTCTATACCAAGTATTTTCCTTAGACATTTATTTTCGAATGCGTTCAACTTTGTTTCTATATCTCTTGTTGTTTTCCAGCTTTCACACGCATACGTAAGGGTTGATAGTACATTTGATTTGAATAGCCTAAGTTTTGTGTTTGTGCTAATGAGTTTTGATTTCCACAACTTTTCAAGGCTTCTGAAAGACATTGCTGCTTTAGCCAGTCTGATTCTAATTTCTTTGCTCCTATCCCCTTCTCGATCAATGTGACTTCCAAGATAGATAAAGTGATCGATCTCTTCTACTGGTTTGTTTTCCATGTATATTTTGTCACTTGTTAGAATTAAACTTTTCATGACTTTAGTCTTTTCATGATTGACCTCAAGCCCAATTTTGCTGGCTATTGATGATAGTTCATTTGTGTTTTCCTGCATCGTTTTTATCTGACTGCTGATGAGAACTATGTCATCAGCAAAGTCGAGGTCCTCCAAATGGTCTCCTTGTATCCATTCGATGCCTTTATTACCAGTGCAGCATTTCTTCATTATGAAGTCCATAACAATTCCAAATAACAAGGGCGATAAAATACATCCTTGTTTAACCCCAGTTTCTATTGGGAAACATTCGCTCAGTCCTTCCTCTGTTCGAACTGCACATGTGTAACCATCATACATGTCTTTGATAATATTTATGATTTTTGATGGTAAACCATATTGCTTCAGAATTTTCCACAAAGAATCTCTATGAATACTATCAAATGCTTTTTTGAAGTCGATGAAGTAAGTACAAAAGGTTTTTGCTTTTCAATGTGTTCCTCCAATATAAGTCGTAGAGTGAAAATGTGGTCAAGACAGCTTCTCCCTTTTCTAAACCCAGCCTGTTCTTCACGCATTACTGTATCTATTGAATCCTTTTTTCTATTTAGGATGATTTTACAGAATAACTTTGAATAACTACTTTACTTCTCCAGAAAAAAATCCAGTTTGCATAAGGCTGGGTGAACCAGGAAGCCGTCGATGAGGATCGAACCCGACCTCTTGTCCTTTATAGTCCAGTTCACTAACCACTGAGCTATCGCTGCTCCCCGACTCTCTATATCTCATCAATGTCGACTCTCTATATCTCATCAATGTCGACTCTCTATATCTCATCAATGTCGACTCTCTATATCTCATCAATGTCGACTCTCTATATCTCATCAATGTCGACTCTCTATATCTCATCAATGTCGACTCTCTATATCTCATCAATGTCGACTCTCTATATCTCATCAATGTCGACTCTCTATATCTCATCAATGTCGACTCTCTATATCTCATCAATGTCGACTCTCTATATCTCATCAATGTCGACTCTCTATATCTCATCAATGTCGACTCTCTATATCTCATCAATGTCGACTCTCTATATCTCATCAATGTCGACTCTCTATATCTCATCAATGTCGACTCTCTATATCTCATCAATGTCGACTCTCTATATCTCATCAATGTCGACTCTCTATATCTCATCAATGTCGACTCTCTATATCTCATCAATGTCGACTCTCTATATCTCATCAATGTCGACTCTCTATATCTCATCAATGTCGACTCTCTATATCTCATCAATGTCGACTCTCTATATCTCATCAATGTCGACTCTCTATATCTCATCAATGTCGACTCTCTATATCTCAATATAAACTCTCTTTCCAGCCAATGTACCCTTCCTCTCCCTTTCTGATATCCATATATTCTATTTCTCATTAATGTCGACTCTCTCCATATCTCATTAATGCCGAACCTCTCACTATCCACCTTTAAACAAGAATTATTTTTCATTAACATCTACATTCTTTCTAGTTCTCATTAACATCGACTCTCTCAGCAAATTTGTATCAATGTCGACTCTCTATATCTCATCAATGTCGACTTTCTATATCTCATCAATGTCGACTCTCTATATCTCATCAATGTCGACTCTCTATATCTCATCAATGTCGACTCTCTATATCTCATCAATGTCGACTTTCTATATCTCATCAACGTCGACTCTCTATATCTCATCAATGTCGACTCTCTATATCTCATCAATGTCGACTCTCTATATCTCATCAATGTCGACTCTCTATAGCTCAATAATGTCAACTCTCTATATCGCATTAATATCTACTCTATATCTCATTATTGTAGATTCACTATATCTCATTAAAGTTGATTCTCTCACCAACTCTAATTAATGTCGACTCTCTCTCTCTCTCTCTCTCTCTCTCTCTCTCTCTCTCTTCACCACTATACCACTCTTCTTCTATCTATCCTCTAATGCATAGTCCCCTAACATGTAGTTAACATATTCTAACATCAAAACAAATAACACCAGGGCTAGAACTAAGAACATCAAAATGTTATATCTTCTCAACATTCCTGTATGGTGCAGAAACGTGGACATTAGACAAGAAAACAGAACAGAAAATTGAAGCCTTTGAAATGTGGATATATAGAAGAATAGGTAGAATTGGATGGAAGGAAAAGAAAACAAACGATGAAGTCTTAAAACAAACTAAAAATGAAAAGAGAACTACTAAACACAATTCAAACAGACAGATGCGATTTTTGGGCCATGTTAAAAGACACAGCAGCCTACTAAAAGCATTCTTGGAGAGGAAAATACAAGGTAAAAGAGGCAGACCAAGACTAACATGAACGAGTAACATTAAAAGATGGAGAAGTCAGCCTATAACAATGTGCACTATCAAAGCAAGAGAAAGTGCTGCAGGCGCTCCGCGGTAGCCAACCCTTCGATGTGGATACGGCACTCATTGATGATGAATACTTCCGCCAGATCCAAAAGTTCAAGGCCATACATTTAGGCTCAAAGTACATCTTTTCTTTATTCTCTTAGACAGGGAGCGCTACCGGCGGAGGGAGCGTTACCGGCGGAGGGAGCGTTACCGGCGGAGAGAGACGTTACTAGCGGAGCGGAGCGTTAGAGGCGAAAGAGGGCGTTATCGGGAAATAATATCCCCACGTACTGACATGACTCCCCTCTCTCTCTCTCCCAATTGTGAAAGCCATCACTGAATGCCGTGTAGCGGAAAGATTTTGTGAACATCTTCGAGATGTTCAACAGAATACTGGTACTCCAGTGTCTTTCCATTTCAATCCATCAGACCACAAGGCAAAGAAGACATCTGGTATTGTCCTTTGCCACTCTGGCGACCGTAGCCGGTTTGCTTTGGAGAATCATCTTATTGTCCAATTTGGTTCGCTGACCCCACGAGGCATGGATGTATCTCACTCGTACACAGAGTTTCCCTTTAGCTGCTCCTTCCCTATTGTATATCCTTCTCTGCCGTCCATGTTTGGGCACTTTAGTCTATCCACTATGCCATGCTATTCATAGTTCTCCTCCACTAGACCCCACTGCGATACTTCGGTAGTCTCCTATACCTCTTTTGTCTGTGGTTCTTACCTTTCATATGTTTTTATTGTACCCCACTCTCAGAAATCTCACTCTTTCCGCATTTTGAGTGCCCGTTATTGTTCTGTTCTATTCTTTCTCCTTTGTGTATGCACACTGACCTCGGTGTGTACTCTTTTGGTTATGTGGGCGTTATGCGCACATTTCTACACATACATCATTGTCCCTGTATGGGTGTGCATATGCATGTATGTGTTCATATGTATGGGTATATGTTTATATATGTGCATGTGTGTATATATATATATATATGTGTGTGTGTCTGTATGTATGTTTATATATATATATATATATATATATATATATATATATATATATATATATAAGCATTTGTGAGTGTATACATGTATGTGTGGGACCTTAGATACTTATAGACATTGTCAGTGTCTTTGTAGTCGAGGTAACCTATACAGTGTTCCCCCCAGTCATATATTTTAAGAACCCTTTACACGGTTTGACCCTCCGACCAGCAGGGTATTTACAGCTACACCACCCGTGTGACTCTCTCTCTTTCCAATTCTGACCAAGGTCCACGACACAGGAAAGAATTTTTTTCTTTTCTGAAACCAGTTTTGATTATTTTGTTTTGAATGTTTCATTACTAGTCAGCTATGTAGGATTAGTTTTATTTACTTACATATATGTGTGTGTTGTTTGTTTGTTCCTGCTGAAGGCCCATTGAGCCGAAACGTCTTTCAAATTTGTGTCGTCTATCAATCACGTAAAGCTTTTAGCATACCATTTTGTTTCTATTTTATTGTTCAATTGAAGCCTTTGGAATGTGGATTTATAGAAGAACATGTAAAATTGGATGGAAAGAAAAGAAAACAAATGATGTAGTTTTAAAACAACTAAAATGAAAAGCGAACTACTAAATACAATTAGAACAAGACAAATGAAATTGTTGGGGAATGTTGAAAGACACAACAGCCTAATAAAAGTAATATTTGAAGGGAAAATACAAGGTAAAAGAGGTAGATGCAGACCAAGACTAACATGGACGAGTAACATCAAAAGATGGACAAGTGAACCTATGACAATCTGCACCATCAAAGCAAGAGACAGAGTGGAATGGCGCTCCATGGTAGCCAACCTTCGATGCGGAGACGGCACTCAATAGTGATGATTTTTCAATTCTCCCATGCAACATCCCCCAGGTTCCATAAACATCGCCATGATCCACGCTGACCGGGCCAGAAGACGTCGAGAGCTGTCACGGCCGAGGGCACTTTTGACACTTCCAGGCTCAGTGGTCGGAACTTTGACGCGAGATAATCTGAGATGTCGTCAACACGGGGGTACAAGAGGTCGGTGGTGATTAGCCGGTGACAGCGGCACGTGGGTACAAGATAGGAGGGGATCACTCGTAGAATTGTGAGGTGGTAATAGGACACTGGTGCAGGCCATGGTCGCGACAGGGCACTTTACATCTCTCGAGGGTTCTTAATCGTGCGCTGTCCGAGGGGCCGGCGTGGACACACTAGACATCTCTATAGGGCTCTCAATGTTGCGCTGTCCGAGGGGCCGGCGTGGACACATTAGACATCTCTATAGGGCTCTCAATGTTGCGCTGTCAGAGGGACTGGCGTGGACACACTAGACATCTCTATAGGGCTCTCAATGTTGCGCTGTCCGAGGGGCCGGCGTGGACACATTAGACATCTCTATAGGGCTCTCAATGTTGCGCTGTCCGAGGGACTGGCGTGGACACATTAGACATCTCTATAGGGCTCTCAATGTTGCGCTGTCCGAGGGACTGGCGTGGACACACTAGACATCTCTATAGGGCTTTCAATCTTGCGCTGTCCGGGGGACTGGTGTGGACACACTAGACATCTCGCGAGGGCTCTCAATGTTGCGCTGTCCGAGGGACTTGAGTGGACACACTCTAGACATCTCGCGAGGGCTCTCAATCTTGCGCTTTCCGAGGGACTTGAGTGGACATACTCTAGACATCTCGCGAGGGCTCTCAATCTTGCGTTTTCCGAGGGACTTGAGTGGACACACTCTAGACATCTCGCGAGGGCTCTCAATTTTGCGCTGTCAGATGAGGTCCGCGTGCAGATCATGGTCTCTTCTATCATATGTCCAACACATAGTGTAGATAATAGTTTTCTTCTATCAT
Organism: Megaustenia siamemsis; assembly: GCA_032433765.1. Lineage (NCBI taxonomy): Eukaryota > Metazoa > Mollusca > Gastropoda > Stylommatophora > Ariophantidae > Megaustenia > Megaustenia siamemsis. Next base: position 5,289,450 of record JAVIAB010000117.1, on the reverse strand, counting down.
ATGTCTAACATAAAGTGTAGATTATGGTTTTCTTCTATCATATGTCTAACATAAAGTGTAGATTATGGTTTTCTTCTATCATGTGTCTAACATAAAGTGTACATTATGGTTTTCTTCTATCATGTGTCTAACATAAAGTGTACATTATGGTTTTCTTCTATCATGTGTCTAACATAAAGTGTAGATTATGGTTTTTTTTTATCATATATCTAACATAAAGTGTAGATTATGGTTTTCTTCTATCATATGTCCAACATAAAGTGTAGATTATGATTTTCTTCTATCATATGTCCAACATATAGTGTAGATAATAGTTTTCTTCTATCATATGTCTAACATAAAGTGTATATTATGGTTTTCTTCTATCATATGTCTAACATAAAGTGTAGATTATGGTTTTCTTCTATCATATGTCCAACATAAAGTGTAGATTATGATTTTATTCTATCATATGTCCAACATAAAGTGTAGATTATGGTTTTCTTCTATCATATGTCCAACATAAAGTGTAGATTATGGTTTTCTTCTATCATATGTCCAACATAAAGTGTAGATTATGGTTTTCTTCTATCATATGTCCAACATAAAGTGTAGATTATGATTTTCTTCTATCATATGTCCAACATAAAGTGTAGATTATGGTTTTCTTCTATCATATATCTAGCATAAAGTGTAGATTATGGTTTTCTTCTATCATATATCTAACATAAAGTGTAGATTATGGTTTTCTTCTATCATATATTCGACATATAATGTGTCATGGTTTTCATCTATCATGTCAAGAAGCTAAAGGGTCAAAACGTTTGCTCCACTGGCCTACTTCTGATGGTCAGATTACTTCCTGCTGCAAACCTCTGAACAAAATGTCACGTTATTAATCATCTTTAATCGTAACCGTTGCCCTACAGAGGAATGTTAGCAACACTGTGGTGGACAGAACAGTAATGAATATATCTGGATGCAGCCATTGCACATGTTTGAGGGAACCAAGCCTCAACTGAGGAAGGGAGACATGGACAGCCAAAGTAGAAAGGAAAAATTGAAACAAAAATCTAGTGGCCGTCACATAGACTGCGCTTGTGATAAAAATGTTGAGAGTTCTTTAGAGAATCAACTTGAGGAGAAATGTACAAGGAGACTGACACACAAAGAGGGGGACTAACACACAAATAGGGCTTAAAGAGGACTTCTATCACACACAGAGAAATTCTAGTACACAAAAAGGGCTTCTAGTACACAAAAAGGGCTTCTAGTACACAAAGAGGGCTTCTAGTACACTAATAGGACTTCTAGTACACAAAAAGGGCTTCTAGTACAAAAAGAGGGCTTCTAGTACACTAATAGGGCTTCTAGTACACAAAGAGGGCTTCTAGTACACAAAGAGGGCTTGTAGTAGACTAAGAGGGCTTCTAGTACACAAAGAGGGCTTCTAGTACACAAAGAGGGCTTCTAGTACACAAAGAGGGCTTCTAGTACACTAATAGGGCTTCTAGTACACAAAGAGGGTTTCTAGTACACAAAGAGGGCTTCTAGTAGACTAAGACATAATAGTGAAGAAAAGCATCAATAAGGGTCTCAGTCTGAATAGTAAGAAAACAGAAGTAATGGTTATATCGAAGTACAATCGAAGAAACAATCACCACCATTATAAGTAAAGTAAAGTAAAGTACCCCCCGTCACGCCAAGTGGCGTATAGGGAAATATGGTGTTAGTGACCCTATATTTTACAGACCTTCAGCACATGATTTTTGGGGTAATGTGGTCGGTATTACGCCCGTGCTGCTTTTACTTTCCCAGAAAAAATCCGGTACCCATTTAAGGCTGGGTGAACCCGGAGCCGTCGGTTGGGATCGAACCCTACCCCTTGTCCGTAGTAGTCCAGTTCACTAACCACTGAGCTATCGCGGCTCCCACTATTTTTTAGGGAATTAGTAAAACCCAGGTGTCCTCGCCAGGGTACGAACCCCGGCTGTTGCCGTGGTAAGCCAACCGCCTATCGATTGCGCTAACCGGACACCCTTATGCAGCATAAAAATAAACGAGACAAATCTGAAACAAGTGCAACGTTTCAAATACTTGGGCACAATAATAATATCAGATGGGAGATGCACCGCAGAAATAAAAAGCAGAATATCTCAGGCCAAAATAGCATTTAAGAAAATCAAAAATATCTTATGCAACAAATCTATGTCAATAGAAATGAGAAACAGAGTTCATCGGTGCTATATAGAACTAATTCTGACCTATGGAAGCGGATCATGGACAGTAGACAAACAAATGAAAAGACGATTAGAAGCCACAGAGATGGGATTTCTCAGAAGAATGTTGAAAGTTCCCTGGACAGCTAAAAAGACCAATGAGAAAGTTCTCAAAGTGGCCAACACAAAAAGGGAGCTCCTAAGAAACGTTAGAAAGAAACAATCAACATTTTTCGGGCACATCATGAGAAGAGGAAAGTTGGAATACTTGGTTACAGCTGGCAAAATAAAAGGAAAGAGAGATCGCGGACGACAAAGAGAGAAAATACTGGATAGCTTGGTGTCATGACATGGAAAGCAGTCAACAACAGAACTGGTACGATGCACTGTAAATAGTAGATTGTGAAAGGACATGATCGCCTACGCCAACCGGTATGGTACATGATGATGATGAGTAGACTAAGAGGGCTTCTAGTACGCTATGAGGGCATCTAGCACACAAAGAGAGCTTTTAGTACACAAAAAGGGCATCTAGCACACAAAGAGAGCTTTTAGTACACACAGAGGGCCTCTAGCACACACAAAGAGATTATAGCACACAGAGAGAGCTTCTAGCACACAAAGAAAGCTTCTAGCATACGGAGAGAGCTCCTAGCACACAAAGAGAGCTTCAAGCACACAAAGAGAGCTCCTAGCACACAAAGAGAGCTTCAAGCACACAAAGAGAGCTTCAAGCACACAAAGAGAGCTTCTAGCACATAAAGAAAGCTTCTAGCATACAGAGAGAGCTCCTAGCACACAAAGAGAGCTTCTAGCACACAAAGAGAGCTTCTAGCACACAAATTGAGCTTCAAGCACACAAAGAGAGCTTCTAACACAGAAAGAGAGCTTCTAGCACACAAAGAGAGCTTCTAGCACACAAATTGAGCTTCAAGCACACAAGAGAGCTTCGAGTACACAAAGAGAGCTTCTAACACAGAAAGAGAGCTTCTAGCACACAAAGAGAGCTTCTAGCACACAAATTGAGCTTCAAGCACACAAATTGAGCTTCTAGCACACAAATTGAGCTTCAAGCACACAAAGAGAGCTTCTAACACAGAAAGAGAGCTTCTAGCACACAAAGAGAGCTTCTAGCACACAAATTGAGCTTCAAGCACACAAAGAGAGCTTCTAACATACAAAGAGAGCTTCTAACACACAAAGAGAGTTTTTTAGCACACAAAGAGAGAAAGAATAAGTTAATCCGAACTTGGCTCAACTTTTCGTAATTAAAGAACATCGTGAGAACGGAGAGGATAGTTGCCGATAGAGTTAGAGGATACAGGCCACTATTAATGATGTTGCTGTATAACAAGCGGTCACTGCACACAACAGCAAGTTGTGTAAAGACATGATCGCCAACGGTACCCTACTGGGCGCACAAAGATAAGATCGACAGTGTTTTGTGGGTTATCGTCAAAGACGATATCATAGCTCATCATCATCGTGTGCCATGCCGGTTGGCGTTGGCGATTATGTTCTTCCACAACTTTCTATCCGCCGCACATCGTACCAATTTCATTGTTGACTGTTTACCATGCCACGACACCAAGCTATCTAGTATCTACTCTTTTTTGTCGTCCACGATCTCTTCTTTTTTCTGTGTCTTGTAACTAAGTAATTCATCTTTCCTCTTCTCACGATGTGCCTGAAAAATGTTGATTATTTCTTTCTAATGTTTTTTCCCTGTCTATTGTCCTTTCGAGCCGAAGACGGCACATAGGGCAGAACCACAATCTCAAAAAACAGAAACCTTGCGTGCCAAAATGGCACATATTGCAGAGATCACTGCTTCTAAAATCTATGGCTCTGTTTCCATAACAATACTGTTTTACAATGACAGCTTGTCAAGCCATCGATCAACCTCCTTAGTCGCCTCTTACGACATGCCTGGAAGGTCACAGTGTCACTATTCTTTACTTCCCTCATAATGAGGTCCCGGTAACATACGGGCAAAGCGTCAAAGCGTCTTCGTTTTTTTAGGAGCTCACCTCTTTGTATTGGCCTTGTTGAGAATTTCCTCGTTGGTCTTTTTAGCTGTCCAGGGAACTTTGAACATTCTTCTGAGAAATCCCGTTTATGTGACCTGTAATCTTCTTTTCATTTGTTTGTCCATGATTCGCTTCCATAGGTCAGAATAGATCAAAGATGCCATAGAGCAGGTTTGCTAAAACACGAACATCTCCAAACTTCACCAAAATTAAAAAAAAAAAATAGAAAAATAAGAGACAACATGAAATAGCTGTCCGTGAAATAATCAAGATTGAGCTCGGAGATAATCCGCCAAATATGTAATTAGTTCATCCGTTGTTTTGTAGGAGCAATCCCCTTGTAATCCACTCTAAAGTAACAATACAGATACAGCCTTTCAAGAGAGACTTATCATAGCTTAAAGAAGAGCCGAGATGTCTAAATGATACTAGAAACATTGCAGCAATACCTCGAACTAGACCGGGTCGCCTTGTGCAGCCTAAAGTCTATCAGTTGAACTAGATAGCGTGGAATCCAAATCTAGGTAGCTAATCTTGGGTCCCCCCACAATCTTGATTGTCTGATAGCGGAAGATAAACTCGGAGATCTATCACTTTCCTAACACTCGGGTTGTGCAGCGTTTGGCCAGATCGTGACCTGGCTTGTTGGAATGAATGCACGAGGACGCTTTGAGTGACAGGTCGATGTGTTAAATATCAGTGCCTGAACCTCCGGAATGTTTGCCACAGAGCTTTGCCTGAGAGGAACGCGTTAAATACGTTCTGTAAATAAGAAGTTGGGGGGGGGGGGGTACATGATATAAGGTGTTCTATACATGAGAAGTGGGGGCAATATGTGATATAAGGTGTTCTATACATGAGAAGTGGGGGCAATATGTGATATAAGGTATTCTATAAATGAGAAGTGGGGGCAATATGTGATATAAGGTGTTCTATAAATGAGAAGTGGGGGCGATACATGATATAAGGTGTTCTATAAATGAGAAGTGGGGGCAATATGTGATATAAGGTGTTCTATACATGAGAAGTGGGGGCAATATGTGATATAAGGTGTTCTATAAATGAGAAGTGGGGGTGATACATGATATAAGGTGTTCTATAAGTGAGAGGTGTGGGCGATACATGATATAAGGTGTTCTATAAGTGAGAGGTGTGGGCGATACATGATATAAGGTGTTCTATAAGTGAGAGGTGTGGGCGATACATGATATAAGGTGTTCTATAAGTGAGAGGTGTGGGCGATACATGATATAAGGTGTTCTATAAGTGAGAAGTGGGGGTGATACATGATATAAGGTGTTCTATAAATGAGAAGTGGGGGCGATACATGATATAAGGTGTTCTATAAGTGAGAGGTGTGGGCGATACATGATATAAGGTGTTCTATAAGTGAGAGGTGTGGGCGATACATGATATAAGGTGTTCTATAAGTGAGAAGTGGGGGTGATACATGATATAAGGTGTTCTATAAATGAGAAGTGGGGGCGATACATGATATAAGGTGTTCTATAAATGAGAAGTGGGGGCGATACATGATATAAGGTGTTCTATAAGTGAGAATTGGGGGCGATACATGATATAAGGTGTTCTATAAATGAGAAGTGGGGCGATACATGATATAAGGTGTTCTATAAGTGAGAAGTGGGGGCGATACATGATATAAGGTGTTCTATAAGTGAGAAGTGGGGGTGATACATGATATAAGGCGTTCTATAAATGAGAAGTGGGGGCGATACATGATATAAGGTGTTCTATAAGTGAGAATTGGGGGCGATACATGATATAAGGTGTTCTATAAATGAGAAGTGGGGGCGATACATGATATAAGGTGTTCTATAAGTGAGAAGTGGGGGCGATACATGATATAAGGTGTTCTATAAATGAGAAGTGGGGGCGATACATGATATAAGGTGTTCTATAAATGAGAAGTGGGGGCGATACATGATATAAGGTGTTCTATAAGTGAGAAGTGGGGGCGATACATGATATAAGGTGTTCTATAAGTGAGAGGTGTGGGCGATACATGATGTAAGGTGTTCTATAAGTGAGAGGTGTGGGCGATACATGATATAAGGTGTTCTATAAGTGAGAAGTGGGGGCGATACATGATATAAGGTGTTCTATAAGTGAGAAGTGGGGGTGATACATGATATAAGGTGTTCTATAAATGAGAAATGGGGGCGATACATGATATAAGGTGTTCTATAAGTGAGAGGTGTGGGCGATACATGATATAAGGTGTTCTATAAGTGAGAAGTGGGGGCGATACATGATATAAGGTGTTCTATAAGTGAGAAGTGGGGGCGATACATGATATAAGGTGTTCTATAAGTGAGAAGTGGGGGCGATACATGATATAAGGTGTTCTATAATTGGGAAGTGGGGCGATACATGATATAAGGTGTTCTATAAGTGAGAGGTGTGGGCGATACATGATATAAGGTGTTCTATAAATGAGAAGGGGGGGTGATACATGATATAAGGTGTTCTATAAATGAGAAGTGGGGGTGATACATGATATAAGGTGTTCTATAAATGAGAAGTGGGGGTGATACATGATATAAGGTGTTCTATAAGTGAGAGGTGTGGGCGATACATGATATAAGGTGTTCTATAAATGAGAAGGGGGGGGGGTGATACATGATATAAGGTATTCTATAAATGAGAAGTGGGGGTGATACATGATATAAGGTGTTCTATAAATGAGAAGTGGGGGTGATACATGATATAAGGTGTTCTATAAATGAGAAGTGGGGGTGATACATGATATAATGTGTTATATAAATGAGAAGTGGGGGCGATACATGATATAAGGTGTTATATAAATGAGAAGTGGGGGCGATACATGATATAAGGTGTTCTATAAATGAGAAGTGGGGCGATACATGATATAAGGTGTTCTATAAATGAGAGGTGTGGGCGATACATGATATAAGGTGTTCTCTTAGTGAGAGGTGTGTGCGATACATGATATAAGGTGTTCTATAAGTGAGAGGTGTGGGCGATACATGATATAAGGTTTTCTATAAGTGAGAGGTGTGGGCGATACATGATATAAGGTGTTCTATAAATGAGAAGTGGGGGTGATACATGATATAAGGTGTTCTATAAATGAGGTGAGATGCAGAATGGCTCAGGCAAAAGCAGCTTTCCAAAAAATGAGGAAGATACTATGCAATCCATTTTTGACAATAGAAACAAGAAAAATAGTTCTTAAATGTTACGTAGAGCCAGTCTTAACATATGGTTGCGCATCATGGACAATAGGACAACAGACAAGAAAATCACTGGAGTCTGTAGAAGTGTGGTTTTACAGAAGAATGTTGAGAGTACCATGGACAGCTAAGAAGAGTAATGAAGATGTTCTGAGAGGTCAAAGCAAAAGAGAGCTAATTTCCAATATTAGGAAGAAACAATCATCATTTTTGGCCATGTAATGAGAAGGGAACAGCTGGAATATATTGTAACAACTGGAAAAAATGAGGGACGAAGAGATAGAGGGAAGCAAAGAGAAAAAATAACAGACAGCTTAAGAGAATGGCTTGGCAGAAGGTCAACAACAGAAATGATAAATAACTGTCTAGATCGAAAGTTGTGGAGAGACATGATCACCTACGCTAATAAGCCCGGTACTTGATGATCATGATGATACATGAGAAGTTGGGGGGGGGGATATATGATATAAGGTGTTCTATACATGATAAGTGGGGGCAATATGTGATGTAAGGTGTTCTATACATGAGAAGTGGGGGCAATATGTGATGTAAGTTGTTCTATACATGAGAAGTGGGGGCAATATGTGATGTAAGGTGTTTTATACATGAGAAGTGGGGGCGATATGTGATGTAAGATGTTCTATACATGACAAGAAAGCCACAAGCGTGGTCTCTGAATAGTAAGAACACAGTAGTAGCGGCCGTATCGAAGAAACAATCATCGCCACCATGAATTATAAAAACAAACAGTACACATGTGAAACAAGTGCGAAGCGTCAACTACTTGGGCACAATAACAACATTCTGCACCACAGAAATAAAAAGATGAATAGACAGCATTCTACTACCTAAAGGGCTGCTGCTGCTGCGCAGTTTTAATTCTAATGATAATAGATTTAGTTTTCTTGTTTTGTTTTCACAAATTAGAGATCACCGATTTGTTTCCGAGAGGACAACTCTCACCTGATGTTGCTGCTGCTTGCCTAAATAGACAAGGTGACAGCTGCAGGAACTTGATGATGTTGCATCGCTGCGGTGATAGCTGCAGGAATTAGATGATGTTGCATCGCTGCGGTGATAGCTGCAGGAATTAGATGATGTTGCATCGCTGCGATGATAGCTGCAGGAATTAGATGATGTTGCATCGCTGCGGTGACAGCTGCAGGAATTAGATGATGTTGCATCGCTGCGTTGATAGCTGCTGGAATTAGATGATGTTGCATCGCTGCGGTGACAGAAAGTTGACTTTGTGGTGACAGAAAGATGACTTTGCGGTGACAGAAAGATAACTTTGCGGTGACAGAAAGATAACTTTGCGGTGACAGAAAGGTGACTTTGCGGTGACAGAAAGATGACTTTGTGGTGACGGAAAGATGACTTTGAGATGACAGAAAGATGACGTTGCGGTGACAGAAAGATGACTTTGCGGTGACAGAAATGTGATTTTGCGGTGACAGAAAGATGACATTGTGGTGACAGAAAAATGACTTTGTGGTGAAATAAAGATGACTTTGCGGTGACAGAAAGATAACTTTGTGGTGACAGAAAGATGACTTTGCCATTACTTCCAACGTATAAGCTATAGGACTACACTTACTCAGAAATCATGGCTGTGAAATGATGTGTCTATCTATGACTTCTCGGTCACCAGACGGTCGGGGTTCGTCTCACTGTTGCTTCCAACCGATTCAGTTTTGAACCCAGTATCCTTCCTAGATAGTTCCCTTAACTCTTTCCGTACGTTTCGACGCACCGTGCGCCAAGCCGAATTCGGTCATGTACGTTCAGCCGCACAGTGCGTCACTCTCAATTTGATTAATGTAAACTGTCATCAAACCATATTCTTGTTATATGTTTTGTATCATCTTGGTATTGGTGAAATATAATACCTTGTTTAAAGGTCAAGGTCAAGTACGAGACTTGAACCGGCGCCTTAGCACGCGAGTTTACACTCATATGTGCTCGGACGCCTATCCAGAAATGTTCGGATATTTCTGTATAGTGTCGCCTCAAGCATCGAAACTCAGATGCGAAGCGACATTCCTCACCTTCCCAGGGTAATACCCTGGTACCCATTTCTGCCAACGGCTGGGTCGACCGTGGGGGTATTTTTTTTTTCCAACCACGAGTACAACTCACACTGCTCCCAGCGGGAATCAAACACGGGTTGTCCGAACGTCGGTAGTCCAGTCGGGTGGTTTTCCCAACTAGGCTCCCGAGGCCCCCTTGAGGCCACCTTATTTGAAAATTAATATATTATGTTTAGTATTATATAAATATAAACATGTAGATTAATATTTAAAAACATAACAAATTGTGACTAAAATCTCTACCACTAAATTGATAAACACTTTCCGTACTGAAAGAGTTAAATGCCTCAGATCTACTCACCTCGGTCTTCAGCCTACAGACTCATTATTTCCAGCGCTACGACTCTTCTCACCGAAATCTTGCAAGAACTCTCTTCCCCATACGATGTTACTCAGGGTTGGTCGCCTTTGCCAGGACGAGGTTTCCTACACAATACCCACCTGATAGTTGACTTCTTACACCCACGCCTCTACCCCGAATCAGGTCTCCGTCCTGTCCTCCGACGGGTCTCACACTTGACTGCTCTCACCCCGTCTATCCGTCCTTCCTCTGACAGTGTAGTACTTGCTCTTACCCCGTCTATCCGTCCCCCCTCTGACAGTGTAGTACTTGCTCTCACCCGTCTATCCGTCCCCCTCTGACAGTGCAGTACTTGCTCTCACCCCGTCTATCCGTCCCTCCTCTGACAGTGTAGTACTTGCTCTCACCCATCACCCTCACCACTAAACGGTGACCAGAATCACTCACCGCTACCTCCCCATTCTCCGCTCCGACTCCCCGTCTACTCATCCCCAAACCCACCATTAGCTGCCTTAAAGTAAAGTAAGTAAAGAAGGCCGCATGTAGGCCGACACGTCAGTATTTTGTTGTGTTCCTCTTATGTAAAGCTGTTACCATACCTTGTAGGAGTATACGTTACACCCCACCACTGGCTCTTTGTTACCTGCTTTACCGCAGCATTGCAATTGTTTCTCACTCTAGCTATACTGATCGCATATTTATTGAAAGTACGAACAGCAATAAAACGTGCTCGATCTACATCTCTCAAAATGCTGCCCTTACCTATGTACTGTCAGCAGGATATGACGTCAGCTGCTTCCGTCGACCCCGGCAATTTGCCGTTAAAGTAACACCATTAAAAGGATTGGGCTCGGCGTCTAATTCACGGGAGTACTCTTTCCCCGGGGCCTGATCCCTTTCCACCATTGACACCTATTAGAAAAGCAAATTAAGCGAGCGACCGTGTTTCTCCACAGTGGGGTTCCACAACCATGCACGCTTTTTAGTTTATTTTTGTCTTCGCGTGGCTTATCAACCTCAAATTGTTTATAGTGCCATTACCTGCTCGTTATATTTTTGCTTTTTTCTCTTGTCATTGGTGCCGCATTTGTGCAGCACGTCTGTAACCTTTCCGAGCAGCATTGCTGAAGTATTTTAAAGGATATAAAACAATCTCAACGAATAAGAAAGTATTCACTTCTAAAGTGTAACCTCCTTAAGTAGTGATGATCAAATGTGAAAGGTCACTTAATTACTGATGTTATTTAAGTATTTTAAATAAAGTATCAATTACTAGATGATAAGTTGTTTTTTGTTGTTGTTGTTCTCCAGCTCTATATTAACAGATACAACTATCACCAACATCCACACAGATATCAACAGATACAACTATCACCAACATCCACACAGATATCAACAGATACAACTATCACCAACATCCACACAGATATCAACAGATACAACTATCACCATCACCCACACAGATATCAACAGATACAACTAACACCATCATCCACACATATATCAACAGATACAACTATTACAATCATCCACACATATATCAACAGATACAACTAACACCATCATCCACACATATATCAACAGATACAACTATTACAATCATCCACACCAATATCAACAGATTCAACTAATACAATCATCCACACAGATATCAACAGATACAACTATTACAATCATCCACACATATATCAATAGATACAACTATTACAATCATCCACATAGATATCAACAGATACAACTATTACAATCATCCACACATATATCAACAGATACAACTATTACAATCATCCACACAGATATCAACAGATACAACTATTACAATCATCCACACAGATATCAACAGATACAACTATTACAATCATCCACACAGATATCAACAGATACAACTATTACAATCATCCACACAGATATCAATAGATACAACTATTACAATCATCCACACAGATTTCAATAGATACAACTATTACAATCATCCACACAGATATCAATAGATACAACTATTACAATCATCCACACAGATATCAACAGATACAACTATTACAATCATCCACACAGATATCAACAGATACAACTATCACCATCATCCACACATATATCAACAGATACAACTATTACAATCATCCACACAGATATCAACAGATACAACTATTACCATCATCCACACAGATATCAACAGATACAACTATTACCATCATCCACACAGATATCAACAGATACAACTAACACCATCATCCACACAGATATCAACAGATACAACTAACACCATCATCCACACAGATATCAACAGATACAACGATCACCAACATCCACACAGATATCAACAGATACAACTATTACCATCATCCACACAGATACAACTAACACCATCATCCACACAGATACAACTATCACCATCACCCACACATATATCAACAGATACAACTATCAACATCATCTACACAGATATCAACAGATACAACTATCACCATCATCCACGCAGATATCAACAGATACAACTATCACCATCATCCACACATATATCAACAGATACAACTATCACCACCATCCACACAGATATCAACAGATACAACTATTACAATCATCCACACAGATATCAACAGATACAACTATCACCATCATCCACACAGATATCAACAGATACAACTATCACCATCACCCACACAGATATCAACAGATACAACTATCACCAACATCCAGACAGATATCAACAGATACAACTATCACCATCATCCACACAGATATCAACAGATACAACTATCACCAACATCCACACAGATATCAACAGATACAACTATCACCATCACCCACACATATATCAACAGATACAACTATCAACATCATCTACACAGATATCAACAGATACAACTATCACCATCATCCACACAGATATCAACAGATACAACTATCACCATCATCCACACATATATCAACAGATACAACTATCACCATCATCCACACAGATATCAACAGATACAACTATTACAATCATCCACACAGATATCAACAGATACAACTATCACCATCATCCACACAGATATCAACAGATACAACTATCACCATCACCCACACAGATATCAACAGATACAACTATCACCAACATCCAGACAGATATCAACAGATACAACTATCACCATCATCCACACAGATATCAACAGATAGAACTATCACCAACATCCACACAGATATCAACAGATACAACTATCACCAACATCCACACAGATATCAACAGATACAACTATCACCAACATCCACACAGATATCAACAGATACAACTATCACCAACATCCACACAGATATCAACAGATACAACTATCACCAACATCCACACAGATATCAACAGATACAACTATCACCAACATCCACACAGATATCAACAGATACAACTATCACCAACATCCACACAGATATCAACAGATACAACTATCACCAACATCCACACAGATATCAACAGATATAACTATCACCAACATCCACACAGATATCAACAGATACAACTATCACCAACATCCACACAGATATCAAAAGATACAACTATCGCCAACACCCACACAGATATCAATAAACACCAGAACACAGACACCCATTAAAAGATGGATAGACAGAACGAAAGAAGCAGAAGATGAGGCCAATCAAAAGACAGGGAACTGCCATGTACTCTCACATCGAGGCTGGGAAACAAGATAACCAATCACAGACATTTACCTGATCTCCCTTGTGCCCTTTCTCTCTCTTGGCTAAAAGCCAAGTTCCGAGGGACTGAATTGTGGGTGAATATCACTTTTTCATATTTTTTCATACCGACAGCCGTGTGCTCAGTCCCCCGCCATACAGGCAAGTATTATCCAATTCAGAAGTACTGTCATCTTTTTTTTATTTCAAAAGTTTTCACGTTTTGGATAGATTGCCCTTTCAATTTTACCCGGGCAGTGGCAGCGGCTAATTTTTGGCCTGTTCCTTCCGATTTCCAACAGCCAAGGGTTCCTTCACGGGCCAAGATTGCACACGGGACCGCCTGTTTTTTTACGCCATAATCTGCGAGTTTAAACATCTGACCTCATTACCCCAGAGTGCTAGACATGGAATCTCACTACCCAGCGACCAGGGGAGAGTAAAGTCATGGATAAACCACGAATTCGACACACACACACACACACACACACACACACACACACACACACACACACACACACACACACACACACACGCACACGCACACGCACACACACACACACACACACACACACACACACACACATTTATTTTCATAAATATTTTGCGCTGCCTGTGGTTGGAATCGAACCCGAGCCTCTCTTGTCCCAGAGGCCGAACTGAGAACAGAAGGCACCATTCTGCTCAAACTTCAAGATTAACATTAATGATCTAGGTCAATCATTAGGCCCATAGGCCGCATATTGTAGATCTCTAATTGTATTTTATAATTTCATTTCTTATCCCTCTCTTTATTTCTCCTTGATTGTCTTGTCCCGCTCATTCTAGATGTTGTAAAGTTTACCTTTATTTCTTTGTTCGTTTGTGTTCTCGTTTTCTGAAGAAGGTCGCATGCAGGCCGAAACGTCAGTATTTTGTTGTGTTCCTTTTCTGTAAAGCTGTCACCTTGTCGTAGTGTGCATTACACCCCACCACATGCTCCCACTAATGTTATGACGTGTAGTCCCATGCAATGACGTAACTCATTACTGTTGTACAACTCTCTGAATCACTTGTGTTTGTTGATGCCTTCTTTACAGGCCTACCAGGAGTTCCGGGACAAAAAGGGCACAAGGGAGATCAGGTAAATGTCTGTGATTGGTTATCTTTGTTTCCCAGCCTCGATGTGAGAGTACATGGCAGTTCCCTGTCCTTTGGTTGGCCTCATCTTCTGCTTCTTTCGTTCTGTCTATCCATCTTTTAATGGGTGTCTGTGTTCTAGTGTTTATTGATATCTGTGTGGATGATGGTGATAGTTGTATCTGTTGATATCTGTGTGGATGTTGGTGATAGTTGTATCTGTTGATATCTGTGTGGATGTTGGTGATAGTTGTATCTGTTGATATCTGTGTGGATGTTGGTGATAGTTGTATCTGTTGATATCTGTGTATTTGAAGGTGATAGTTGTATCTGTTGATATCTGTGTGGATGTTGGTGATAGTTGTATCTGTTGATATCTGTGTGGATGTTGGTGATAGTTGTATCTGTTGATATCTGTGTGGATGTTGGTGATAGTTGTATCTGTTGATATCTGTGTGGATGTTGGTGATAGTTGTATCTGTTGATATCTGTGTATTTGAAGGTGATAGTTGTATCTGTTGATATCTGTGTGGATGTTGGTGATAGTTGTATCTGTTGATATATGTGTGGGTGATGGTGATAGTTGTATCTGTTGATATCTGTGTGGGTGATGGTGATAGTTGTATCTGTTGATATCTGTGTGGGTGATGGTGATAGTTGTATCTGTTGATATCTGTGTGGATGTTGGTGATAGTTGTATCTGTTGATATCTATGTGGGTGATGGTGATAGTTGTATCTGTTGATATCTGTGTGGGTGATGGTGATAGTTGTATCTGTTGATATCTGTGTGGGTGATGGTGATAGTTGTATCTGTTGATATCTGTGTGGATGTTGGTGATAGTTGTATCTGTTGATATCTGTGTGGATGATGGTGATAGTTGTATCTGTTGATATCTGTGTGGATGTTGGTGATAGTTGTATCTGTTGATATCTGTGTGGATGAATGTTAGTTGTATCTGTTGATATCTGTGAGGGTGATGGTGATAGTTGTATCTGTTGATATCTGTGTGGGTGATGGTGATAGTTGTATCTGTTGATATCTGTGTGGATGATGGTGATAGTTGTATCTGTTGATATCTGTGTGGATGTTGGTGATAGTTGTATCTGTTGATATCTATGTGGGTGATGGTGATAGTTGTATCTGTTGATATCTGTGTGGGTGATGGTGATAGTTGTATCTGTTGATATCTGTGTGGGTGATGGTGATAGTTGTATCTGTTGATATCTGTGTGGATGTTGGTGATAGTTGTATCTGTTGATATCTGTGTGGATGATGGTGATAGTTGTATCTGTTGATATCTGTGTGGATGTTGGTGATAGTTGTATCTGTTGATATCTGTGTGGATGAATGTTAGTTGTATCTGTTGATATCTGTGTGGGTGATGGTGATAGTTGTATCTGTTGATATCTGTGTGGGTGATGGTTATAGTTGTATCTGTTGATATCTGTGTGGATGTTGGTGATAGTTGTATCTGCTGATATCTATGTGGGTGATGGTGATAGTTGCATCTGTTGATATCTGTGTGGATGTTGGTGATAGTTGTATCTGTTGATATCTGTGTGGGTGATGGTGATAGTTGTATCTGTTGATATCTGTGTGGATGAAGTTAGTTGTATCTGTTGATATCTGTGTAGATGATGGTGGTAGTTGTATCTGTTGATATCTGTGTTGATGATGGTGGTAGTTGTATCTGTTGATATCTGTGTTGATGATGGTGGTAGTTGTATCTGTTGTTATCTGTGCGGATGATGGTGGTAGTTGATATCTGTTATGGCTGGTAGTTATGTCTGAATTGATACGTGACATTAATATGAAAGCGGTATGTTTATGTATGTCTTTTGATTCCCTAAATACTCGAGTTTGTATACATAGGCGAGGAACTACGCAGCATTCTGCAACCCATAGCTGACTGTGCGTGACTTCGTTACTTCATCTAATACTTTTTCGAGTTTGGAAGAATGTACAAGTTGTATCTATCGCTGTCCTGGCCACCTCAACCAGAGTAAACAACCACGAAATGGGGGACCCCCCGAATAATCTGCAGCGACAACATCAATAGAATGATGACGTCAACACCTTGCCTTCTAAGAAAAATTAGGCTCTGTCCAAACAGAAACATAATTTTGATGTTCATTTTGATGAAAAAAAAAGATTCAAATCACGCCAGATTGAGAAATCGCGAGAAGTGATGTACTAGATGGACAGACATAGAGAAGTGGTTACTATAAATGGATAGAAAGAGAAGTGTTGCATTAGAAGTAGATCAACAGAGAAGTGGTGTATTAGAAGTAGATCAACAGAGAAGTGGTGTGTTAGAAGTAGATCAACAGAGAAGTGGTGTGTTAGAAGTAGATCAACAGAGAAGTGGTGTGTTAGAAGTAGATCACAGAGAAGTGGTGTGATATAAGTAGATCAACAGAGAAGTGGTGTGTTAGAAGTAGATCAACAGAGAAGTGGTGTATTAGAAGTAAATATAGTGAACTGCAACAGAGAAATAGTACACAAGAAGTAGATAAGTAGATACTAGGAGTAGACATCGAGAGAAGTGGCATACAAGGAAAGGATGTAATAGAAGTAGATTAATAGTGATGTACTAGACGTTGAGTATAGGAGAAGTGGTGTACTAGACGTTGAGTATAGGAGAAGTGATGTGCTAGACGTTGAGTATAGGAGAAGTGGTGTACTAGACGTTGAGTATAGGAGAAGTGGTGTACTAGAAGTTGAGTATAGGAGAAGTGGTGTACTAGACGTTGAGTATAGGAGAAGTAGTGTACTAGACGTTGAGTATAGGAGAAGTGGTGTACTAGACGTTGAGTATAGGAGAAGTGGTGTACTAGACGTTGAGTATAGGAGAAGTGGTGTACTAGACGTTGAGTATAGGAGAAGTGGTGTACTAGACGTTGAGTATAGGAGAAGTGGTGTACTAGACGTTGAGTATAGCAGAAGTGGTGTACTAGACGTTGTGTATAGCAGAAGTGGTGTATTAGACGTTGAGTATAGGAGAAGTGGTGTACTAGACGTTGAGTATAGCAGAAGTGGTGTACTAGACGTTGAGTATAGGAGAAGTGGTGTACTAGACGTTGAGTATAGCAGAAGTGGTGTACTAGACGTTGAGTATAGGAGAAGTAGTGTACTAGACGTTGAGTATAGCAGAAGTGGTGTACTAGACGTTGAGTATAGGAGAATGGTGTACTAGACGTTGAGTATAGCAGAAGTGGTGTACTAGACGTTGAGTATAGGAGAAGTGGTGTACTAGAAGTTAGGTATAGGAGAAGTGGTGTACTAGAAGTTAGGTATAGCAGAAGTGGTGTACTAGACGTTGAGTATAGGAGAAGTGGTGTACTAGACGTTGAGTATATGAGAAGTGGTGTACTAGACGTTGAGTATAGGAGAAGTGGTGTACTAGAAGTTAGGTATAGGAGAAGTGGTGTACTAGACGTTGAGTATAGGAGAAGTGGTGTACTAGAAGTTGAGTATAGGAGAAGTGGTGTACTAGAAGTTAGTTATAGGAGAAGTGGTGTACTAGAAGTTAGTTATAGGAGAAGTGGTGTACTAGAAGTTAGGTATAGGAGAAGTGGTGTACTAGACGTTGAGTATAGGAGAAGTGGTGTACTAGACGTTGAGTATAGGAGAAGTGGTGTACTAGACGTTGAGTATAGGAGAAGTGGTGTACTAGACGTTGAGTATAGGAGAAGTGGTGTACTAGACGTTGAGTATAGGAGAAGTGGTGTACTAGACGTTGAGTATAGCAGAAGTGGTGTACTAGACGTTGAGTATAGCAGAAGTGGTGTACTAGACGTTGAGTATAGGAGAAGTGGTGTACTAGACGTTGAGTATAGCAGAAGTGGTGTACTAGACGTTGAGTATAGGAGAAGTGGTGTACTAGACGTTGAGTATAGGAGAAATAGTGTACTAGACGTTGAGTATAGCAGAAGTGGTGTACTAGACGTTGAGTATAGGAGAAGTGGTGTACTAGAAGTTAGGTATAGGAGAAGTGGTGTACTAGACGTTGAGTATAGGAGAAGTGGTGTACTAGAAGTTGAGTATAGGAGAAGTGGTGTACTAGAAGTTAGTTATAGGAGAAGTGGTGTACTAGAAGTTAGTTATAGGAGAAGTGGTGTACTAGAAGTTAGGTATAGGAGAAGTGGTGTACTAGACGTTGAGTATAGGAGAAGTGGTGTACTAGAAGTTAGTTATAGGAGAAGTGGTGTACTAGAACTTAGGTATAGGAGAAGTGGTGTACTAGGCGTTGAGTATAGGAGAAGTGGTGTACTAGAAGTTGAGTATAGGAGAAGTGGTGTACTAGAAGTTAGTTATAGGAGAAGTATTGTACTAGACGTTAGGTATAGGAGAAGTGGTGTACTAGAAGTTAGCTATAGGAGAAGTGGTGTACTAGACGTTGAGTATAGGAGAAGTGGTGTACTAGAAGTTGAGTATAGGAGAAGTGGTGTACTAGAAGTTAGTTATAGGAGAAGTGGTGTACTAGAAGTTAGTTATAAGAGAAGTGGTGTACTAGAAGTTAGGTATAGGAGAAGTGGTGTACTAGACGTTGAGTATAGGAGAAGTGGTGTACTAGAAGTTAGTTATAGGAGAAGTGGTGTACTAGAAGTTAGGTATAGGAGAAGTGGTGTACTAGACGTTGAGTATAGGAGAAATGGTGTACTAGAAGTTGAGTATAGGAGAAGTGGTGTACTAGAAGTTAGTTATAGGAGAAGTATTGTACTAGACGTTAGGTATAGGAGAAGTGGTGTACTAGAAGTTAGGTATAGGAGAAGTGGTGTACTAGACGTTGAGTATAGGAGAAGTGGTGTACTAGAAGTTGAGTATAGGAGAAGTGGTGCACTAGAAGTGAGGTATATGAGGAGTGGTGTACTAGAAGTTAGGTAGTTGATGTGTTTATGTCGTGGTATCTCTATAATTGACAATTATGGGATGTGTTTATGTTGTGGTATCCCAGAATAAACAGGTCTCAACTTGTTTAACAGAACCTGGAAAACCAAGAAAGCTACTGCGACCGCCTCTTCAACCTCCAAGGTCTGGAGCCAGCGAGCTTCTCGTGTCGACCCCGACTAATTGCTCATTGTTAACTCCTTCGTTTCCTTTCATTCTTTCAAACCGACCCAAGACAGCACAATGTGAGAACCACTGTCAATCCAAACTAAATCCCATACACTAGATATTTAATTTGAAAAATCGACAGAAAATCTCGGGCCTTCAGGCGAAAGCTGACGCTGTTCGCAACTTAAACCGAAGATGCGTTTAAGCAGTCTTGAAATAATGAGGTTGACTACGGATGAGCGCGTAAGAGGATCAGTGAGATATTGTCTCAGGATTTCCCACAGTCAGGGAAGGGACACAAATATGTTGAATAAGAATTTGTAGATATTTTTAGCACAACAAATGGCGGCTGAATAGTCGGTAAGCTCTTTAAAAAAGTGCATGTTGTTTGAATGACAAGCTGGGCTGGCAGTGAGATGTAAGCGGTCGTTTGTACTTGAAGCTGACTGGAAGGAGCCATCGATTGTCCTTGCAGGGAGTAGTCCTTTGTGTGGGGGACGGAGAAATCAAAAGAAAATAAGGGCACCTTCAGTCCTAGTTTGGATCCGCGATAGCTCAGTGGTTAGTGAACTGGACTACAAAGGACAAGAGATAGGGTTCGATTCCAACCGACATCTTCCGGTTCACCCAGCCTTTAATGGGTACCGGATTTTTTTTCTGGAAAGTAAAGCGGCACGGGCATAATACCGACCACATTACCCCACAAAACATGTCCCTAAGGTCTGTAAATTTATGGTCACTAACACCATATTCCCTATACGTTACTTGGCGTGACGGGGGTACTTTACTTTTTTTTTTTTTTTTACTTCAGTCCTAGTGGATATACTTGGTGGTATAGAGGTAAGACGTCGGCCTCTGCACAAGAAGGTCTTGGGTTCGATCCTGGGTAGTGCGATCCAATGTCTAGCCCTCTCTGGGTAGTGCGATCCGATGTCCAGCCCTCTCTGGGTAGTGAGATCCGATGTCCAGCCCTCTCTGGGTAGTGAGATCCGATGTCTAGCCTCTCTGGGTAGTGAGATCCGATGTCTAGCCCTCCCTGGGTAGTGAGATCCGATGTCTAGCCCTCTCTGGGTAGTGAGATCCGATGTCCAGCCCTCTCTGGGTAGTGAGATCCGATGTCCAGCCCTCTCTGGGTAGTGAGATCCGATGTCTAGCCCTCTCTGGGTAGTGAGATCCGATGTCTAGCCCTCCCTGGTAGTGAGATCCGATGTCTAGCCCTCTCTGGGTAGTGCGATCCGATGTCTAGCCCTCTCTGGGTAGTGAGATCCAATGTCCAGCCCTCTCTGGGTAGTGAGATCCAATGTCTAGTCCTCTCGGAAAACAGCAAAAAACAGGAGGTCCAGTGTTCCATGCGTGCACGTTAACGACCCTTGACATTCTAAAATCGAAAAGAGTAGGACAAAAAATGGCCACTGTCCGGGCAAAACTTGTTTGGCAAATCTACTCATCCATGCCGAAGTTGGATGTGCCGGTCCGATAGGCGCAGATGTCGTAGCTTAGCCGTAAACTAGCGATACAACGTATCAACGCAAACTTCAGGCGTTAACGCTAAAAAAAAAAGAAGAATTAAAACAAATAGTGCAAGTGGACACGCTAAAATGAATGGCTTGTAACGTTAGGGTCTGTGCGAATGAAATGGGCTGACCACAGCGTTTGTAATGTCGTCTTTCATGTCGATGTTATTGTACACGACAATGATTTGGAATCAAACAAACTTCTCTCATTAACATTAATTTCATTAGCAGATTTGATGTTATTCTTCAGACATCAGTGATTAACATCATCAATTTTTTTCACAAATTTCACGATCTGTGTGGCGTGACATGTTTCTTGTTTTGACGAATTTTGTCAGAATCGCTTTAAAAAAAAAAAAAAAACCATTCAGCCACCCACACACATGCTACCTGTAATAGACAACGCAAACACACACACACATGCACATATGATGCAGACACATACACAATATTTTCTGCTGAAAAATTAAAAAAAAAATCTTCACAGGAGCTCTACGATCATATCCCATGAACCGAGAACGTCGTGATATTCCGGGCCTGTAATGCTCTGTGTTCTTTATATTTTATGTTGACTTTGTCAATAACCATAACATGAAAATGTGTACTGATGACATTTCTAGTTTTAAAGAGCTTATAAATTGTGTATCGCTGTCATTTACAATTGGAAAAGATTACAGAAACGCGTTCCCGACCGATCCGGCTGAAAACAAAATTACGCACCATAGCCACATAATTTTTTTAATTATTTTTTTTTTCCATTAGCCAGCTTTTGACCTCTGATGAAGTCCCTAGAGACTAGGACCTGAATCTTGCGTGTTAATCCATTTTCCCTAGCAACCGTGTGCCCAGGGGTTCTCGCCGCACAGGCAGATAACTCCGTCTTCAGAGGTACTCATATTTTTCCGTCGATGAGTAATTGACGTTTCATGCCGGGCCGCGCTGCTGAGACGGGGGTGGTTGCCGCAGAAGTAAATCATAAATAAAAATCCCAACTGGCCCAGCCGGGATTTGAACCCACAAGTTCTCTGTCTTGAGGCCGGCATCTTGCCTCAAGACCAACCAGTCCCCCATAACCACATATAGTAAAATACATATCTACAGATGCATCCATATACATCAAATATTTTAATTTAGTGTTTACAAAAATACACACATAACATGTAATACACACATATGCTTGTATGTGCCAGAGTGTGCTCATTAAATCTCTTACCACAAGCTTATGTTCACTGTTGAATTAACGAACTCAACATAAAGCCATAAAGAACATATAAACTTGAATATCTCTGACTTGTATGTCTATAAATATTGTATGTTTCTGACTTGTATGTCTATAAAACTTGTATGTCTATAAAATCTGTATGTCTATAACACTTGTAACCCGACTGGACTACCGACGTTCAGATAACCCGTGTTCGATTCCGCTGGGAGCAGTGTGAATTGTACTCGTGGTTGAAAAAAACAAAAACCCACGGTCGAACCAGCCTTTGGCAGAAATGGGTACCAGGGTGATTCCCTTGGAAGGTGAGGAATGTTGCTCGCATCTGAGTTTCGATGCTTGAGGCGACACTATACAGAAATCTCCGAACATTTCTGGATAGGTGGCCGAGCACATATGGGTGCAAAATCACGTTCTAAGACGCCGGATCAGTCTCGTACTTTACCTTTACCTTTTAAACCTTGTATGTCTATAAACCTTGTATGTCTTTAAACCTTGTATGTCTATAAACCTTGTATGTCTATAAAACTTGTATGATTATAAAACTTGTATGTCTATAAACATTGTAGGTCTATAAACCTTGTAGGTCTATAAACCTTGTATGTCTATAAACATTGTAGGTCTATAAACCTTGTAGGTCTATAAACCTTGTATGTCTATAAAACAGTGTATGTCTATAAACATTGTAGGTCTATAAACATTGTATGTCTATAAACCTTGTATGTCTATAAACATTGTAGGTCTATAAACCTTGTATGTCTATAACCTTGTATGTCTATAAACCTTGTATGTCTATAAAACTTGTCTGTCTATCAAATTTGTATGTCTATAAACCTTGTATGTCTATAAACCTTGTATGTCTATAAAACTTGTATGTCTCTAAAACTTGTATGTCTCTGACAGGGCTTTGCTGGGGAGCCGGGAGCACCAGGAGCACAGGGCCTACCTGGTTTTGATGGACAAAATGGCATACCTGGATATAAGGTAACGACTAACAGTCGATAAATTGCGCCCCCTACTGTCACGACATTATGTGTTATAGAAACTCTTCTTGGTGACAGGACAGTAAGTACTCCTGGATTTCATTGTTTCTACAATAGGGGACACCTTGGGCAGGCCATCCTTGTGCTCAGCAATATGGTGGCAGCTGAGGTTGATATGGCTGGGTGGGACAATGCAGAATTGCAGGTACATGTGGTTAGGGTGCAGACCCCAGTACCTTTCGTGGTTGTAAATGTGTATGCCTGTAATGGGAAGGTGAACACACAACAATGGCAGAATCTCTTCGAGTTCGAGGATGAGAACGTCATTTTCTGGGGAGACTTTAATGCTAGAGGCAACCAGTGGGGTAACGTCATAACTAACAAGCAGGGAGAAGACCTAGAGAACGCACTGGTGTCAGTCGATTTAGTGTGCTTGAATGATGGAAGGGCAACCAGTGGGGTAACGTCATAACCAACAAGCAGGGAGAAGACCTAGAGAACGCACTAGTGTCAGTCGATTTAGTGTGCTTGAATGATGGAAGGGCAACCAGTGTGGTAACGTCATAACCAACAAGCAGGGAGAAGACCTAGAGAACGCACTGGTGTCAGTCGATTTAGTGTGCTTGAATGATGGAAGGGCAACCAGTGGGGTAACGTCATAACTAACAAGCAGGGAGAAGACCTAGAGAACGCACTGGTGTCAGTCGATTTAGTGTGCTTGAATGATGGAAGGGCAACCAGTGGGGTAACGTCATAACTAACAAGCAGGGAGAAGACCTAGAGAACGCACTGGTGTCGGCCGATTTAGTGTGCTTGAATGATGGAAGGGCAACCAGTGGGGTAACGTCATAACTAACAAGCAGGGAGAAGACCTAGAGAACGCACTAGTGTCAGTCGATTTAGTGTGCTTGAATGATGGAAGGACAACCAGTGGGGTAACGTCATAACTAACAAGCAGGGAGAAGACCTAGAGAACGCACTAGTGTCAGTCGATTTAGTGTGCTTGAATGATGGAAGGACAACCAGTGGGGTAACGTCATAACCAACAAGCAGGGAGAAGACCTAGAGAACGCACTGGTGTCAGTCGATTTAGTATGCTTGAATGATGGAAGGACAACCAGTGGGGTAACGTTATAACCAACAAGCAGGGAGAAGACCTAGAGAACGCACTGGTGTCAGTCGATTTAGTGTGCTTGATGATGGAAGGACAACAAGAATGGCCACTCGAACAGGGGACTCTGATAGTGTCATAGACCTGGCACTGGTGTCTTCCACCTTCGCACGGTTTGCAGGTGGAGTGCACTGGGGTTCCACTGAAGTGATCACTATCCATGTGTCCTCCTAATTGAGAAAGCCAAAAAAGAAAGCTCGACACATTCCACTACAAGAAAACAGACCATGACGTCATTAGCAAAATCAGACATAGGAAACAGAGCGCCCCTCGTAGGAGGCAGGAGAGATGGACGCAGCGACCCTGGTGGAACGTAGATGTCGAGGAAGCTTGGCGGAGCAAGAGACAAACTGCCAAGACATGACAGAAAGCCAGAAAGAATGGAAGAACACAACCTGAGCTCTTGAAGCGTCTGAAAGTAGAGGTCGATCAAAAATGAAGCACTTTAAACTATGCGCTAAGCAGGTTAAGGATGTCAAATGGGATGACTTCTGTTAAAAGTGTGCTTAGAAAAATCGCTCGCCACATTCTGACGCCTTCATCAGAGCATGAATGGCACAACACGACACAGAGGCATGCCAGACTTTCAGAGCACAGTCCGGATATGGCACAAATCTTATGAGAGCAAAGGGAAATCGAACCCCAACTTTACTTTTTCCACTATTACTAGGTTTTTATTTTATTTTTTTTTTAAATTCTACACCTATAATCAATTTACGACAGTCGCAATAACACTCATCCCTCTTCCCTATTTTACGACAGCCGCAATAACACTCAGTCCTCTTCCCTATTTTACGACAGTCACAATAACACTCAGTCCTCTTCCCTATTTTACGACAGCCGCAATGACACTCAGTCCTCTTCCCTATTTTACGACAGTCACAATAACACTCATCCCTCTTCCTATTTTACGACATCCGCAATAACACTCATCCCTCATCCCTATTTTACGACAGTCACAATAACACACATCCCTCTTCCCTATTTTACGACAGTCACAATAACACACATTCCTCTTCCCTATTTTACGACACATAGAATCGGCACTAATTACATGAACACATAATTCATTACGGGACACAACTCATGATATAATATTGGCAGCAAGAGTCAGAGTTTAGGTTCCTGCGAATTGCTTTGACGAAAACTAATTACACATCCGGACTGCATGTCACTGTTATTTTTAGTTCTGTTGGTCCTTTCATAAATCATCATCACTGAGTGCCGCCTCCGCATCGAAGGTTGACTGCCACGGAGCCATTTATTTCAGAAATACATTTTCCTTTACATTTTCTTTACGGTTCAGCCTGGTTTTACTGAAGGCGTCATTACATTTGAGCGATGTTGGAGTCAGTCACAGAATAGGGTAGACTCCAACCAAGCAGGTGAATTAACATTCATCATCATCATGTGTCATACTGGTTGGCATTGGCGGTCATGCCTTTTCACAATTCTCTGTCCACATGGCGTACTATCAATTCTGTTGTTGACTGTTTTCTCTGTCACGACACCCAGCTATCTAGTATCTATTATTCTCTTTGTCGTTCACGATCTCTCTTTCCCTGTGTTTTGCCAGTTTTTAACCAAGTATTCCAACTCTCCTCTTTTCTTGATGTGCCCGAAAAATGTCGAGTGTTTCTTTGTGATGTTTTTTAGGAGCTCCCTTGTTGTGTTGTGTCAAAGCTCCCTCTTTGACAATGTCCTAGTTGGTATTTTTAGCTGTCCAGGGAACTTTCAACATTTTTATGAGAAATTCCACACTTAGTAGTCTCTAATCTTCTTTTCATATGTTTGTCTACTGTCCATGTTTCACTTCCATATGCCAGACTTGGTTATATATAGCACCGATGAACCGTCGTCCTCGATATCTCTGACCCTGCCCGTGAGGGGGTTTTCCCTAAAATAGCCCAATACTTGTGACGTCTCGAGCTCTACGAGCTATAGATGGCTGTCCTCATTTTACACACAACCACCCTTGCTCACAATGCTGAAAACGTCACAACTGTTGGTCTCCCCCCCCTCCCCCATCGGGCAGGCTCAGAGATCTCGTGAGCGACCGATGAACTCTCTTTCTCACTTCTAGACATAGACTTGTTGCATAACACATTTTTCATTTTCTGGAATGCTACATTGACCTGGCCTTTTCTACTTTTATTTCTACTTCTGTGGTGCATTTCTGTCTGATGTTATTATTGCGCCCAATTATTTGACGTTCTGTACTTGCATTATATTTGTACTGTTTGTTTTTATGTTGCATGATGGTTGTGGTTATTTATACGATATATGGCTCAACCAAGGTTTAAAAAAGACAAGAAACTGACTGCAACAGTAACATTATGTCAGTTGTTGGGAAAGTGAGAATAAAACTGAGCAAAGAATAGAAACCTTCAAAACAATTAGAGCTAGACATACTGAGAGTGAATAAACGAAACAAAAGTAGAGAGACCATCGCCACATCTCCACACAGTAGAACATGCCAGGTAACAAGAGACCATCACATCTCCCACACAGTAGACCATGTCAGGTAACAAGAGACCATCACATCTCCCACACAGTAGAACATGTCAGGTAACAAGAGACCATCACATCTCCCACACAGTAGAAAATGTCAGGTAACAAAGACCATCACATCTCCCACACAGTAGAACATGTCAGGTAACAAGAGACCATCACATCTCCCACACAGTAGAACATGTCAGGTAACAAGAGACCATCACATCTCCCACACAGTAGAACATGTCAGGTAACAAGAGACCATCACATCTCCCACACAGTAGAACATGTCAGGTAACAAGAGACCATCACATCTCCCACACAGTAGAACATGTCAGGTAACAAGAGACCATCACATCTCCCACACAGTAGAACATGTCAGGTAACAAGAGACCATCACATCTCCCACACAGTAGAACATGTCAGGTAACAAGAGACCATCACCACATCTCCCACACAGTAGAACATGTCAGGTAACAAGAGACCATCACCACATCTCCCACACAGTAGAACATGTCAGATAACAAGAGACCATCACATCTCTCACACAGTAGAACATGTCAGGTAACAAGAGACCATCACCACATCTCCCACACAGTAGAACATGCAGGTAACAAGAGACCATCACCACATCTCTCACACAGTAGAACATGTCAGGTAACAAGAGACCATCACCACATCTCCCACACAGTAGAACATGTCAGATAACAAGAGACCATCACATCTCTCACACAGTAGAACATGTCAGGTAACAAGAGACCATCACCACATCTCCCACACAGTAGAACATGTCAGATAACAAGAGACCATCACATCTCTCACACAGTAGAACATGTCAGGTAACAAGAGACCATCACCACATCTCCCACACAGTAGAACATGCCAGGTAACAAGAGACCATCACCACATCTCTCACACAGTAGAACATGCCAGATAACAAGAGACCATCACCACATCTCTCACACAGTAGAACATGCCAGATAACAAGAGACCATCACCACATCTCCCACACAGTAGAACATGCCAGGTAACAAGAGACCATCTCCACATCTCTCACACAGTAGAACATGCCAGGTAACAAGAGACCATCACCACATCTCCCACACAGTAGAACATGCCAGGTAACAAGAGACCATCACCACATCTCCCACACAGTAGAAGATGCCAGATAACAAGAGACCATCACCACATCTCCACACAGTAGAACATGCCAGATAACAAGAGACCATCAGCACATCTCCCGCACATTAGAACATGCCAGATAACAAGAGACCATCACCACATCTCCCACACATTAGAACATGCCAGGTAACAAGAGACCATCACCACATCTCCCACACATTAGAACATGCCAGATAACAAGAGACCATCACCACATCTCCCACACATTAGAACATGCCAGGTAACAAGAGACCATCACCACATCTCCCACACAGTAGAACATGCCAGGTAACAAGAGACCATCACCACATCTCCCACACAGTAGAACATGCCAGGTAACAAGAGACCATCACCACATCTCCCACACATTAGAACATGCCAGGTAACAAGAGACCATCACCACATCTCCCACACATTAGAACATGCCAGGTAACAAGAGACCATCACCACATCTCTCACACAGTAGAACATGCCAGGTAACAAGAGACCATCACCACATCTCTCACACAGTAGAACATGCCAGGTAACAAGAGACCATCACCACATCTCCCACACAGTAGAACATGTCAGATAACAAGAGACCATCACCACATCTCTCACACAGTAGAACATGCCAGGTAAGAAGAGACCACCACATCTCCCACACATTAGAACATGCCAGGTAACAAGAGACCATCACCACATCTCTCACACATTAGAACATGCCAGGAAAGAAGAGACCACCACATCTCCCACACATTAGAACATGCCAGGTAACAAGAGACCATCACCACATCTCTCACACAGTAGAACATGCCAGGTAACAAGAGACCATCACCACATCTCTCACACAGTAGAACATGCCAGGTAACAAGAGACCATCACCACATCTCCCACACAGTAGAACATGCCAGATAACAAGAGACCATCACCACATCTCCCACACAGTAGACATGCCAGATAACAAGAGACCATCACCACATCTCCCGCACATTAGAAACATGCCAGATAACAAGAGACCATCACCACATCTCCCACACATTAGAACATGCCAGGTAACAAGAGACCATCACCACATCTCCCACACATTAGAACATGCCAGATAACAAGAGACCATCACCACATCTCCCACACATTAGAACATGCCAGGTAACAAGAGACCATCACCACATCTCCCACACAGTAGAACATGCCAGTAACAAGAGACCATCACCACATCTCCCACACAGTAGAACATGCAGGTAACAAGAGACCATCACCACATCTCCCACACATTAGAACATGCCAGGTAACAAGAGACCATCACCACATCTCCCACACATTAGAACATGCCAGGTAACAAGAGACCATCACCACATCTCCCACACATTAGAACATGCCAGGTAACAAGAGACCATCACCACATCTCCCACACAGTAGAATATGCCAGGTAACAAGAGACCATCACCACATCTCCCACACATTAGAACATGCCAGGTAACAAGAGACCATCACCACATCTCCCACACATTAGAACATGCCAGGTAACAAGAGACCACCACATCTCCCACACATTAGAACATGCCAGGTAACAAGAGACCATCACCACATCTCCCACACAGTAGAATATGCCAGATAACAAGAGACCACCACCACATCTCCCACACATTAGAACATGCCAGATAACAAGAGACCATCACCACATCTCCCACACATTAGAACATGCCAGGTAACAAGAGACCACCACATCTCCCACACATTAGAACATGCCAGGTAACAAGAGACCATCACCACATCTCCCACACAGTAGAACATGCCAGGTAACAAGAGACCATCACCACATCTCCCACACATTAGAACATGCCAGGTACAAGAGACCATCACCACATCTCCCACACATTAGAACATGCCAGGTAACAAGAGACCATCACCACATCTCCCACACAGTAGAACATGCCAGGTAACAAGAGACCACCACCACATCTCCCACACAGTAGAACATGCCAGGTAACAAGAGACCATCACCACATCTCCCACACATTAGAACATGCCAGATAACAAGAGACCATCACCACATCTCCCACACATTAGAAACATGCCAGGTAACAAGAGACCATCACCACATCTCCCACACATTAGAACATGCCAGGTAACAAGAGACCATCACCACATCTCCCACACAGTAGAACATGCCAGGTAATAAGAGACCATCACCACATCTCCCACACATTAGAACATGCCAGGTAACAAGAGACCATCACCACATCTCCCACACATTAGAACATGCCAGGTAACAAGAGACCATCACCACATCTCCCACACATTAGAACATGCCAGGTAACAAGAGACCATCACCACATCTCCCACACATTAGAACATGCCAGATAACAAGAGACCATCACCACATCTCGCACACATTAGAACATGCCAGATAACAAGAGACCACCACATCTCCCACACAGTAGAACATGCCAGATAACAAGAGACCACCACATCTCCCACACAGTAGAACATGCCAGGTAACAAGAGACCACCACATCTCACACACAGTAGAACATGCCAGATAACAAGAGACCACCACATTTCCCACACAGTAGAACATGCCAGGTAACAAGAGACCATCACCACATCTCCCACACAGTAGAACATGCCAGGTAACAAGAGACCACCACATCTCCCACACATTAGAACATGCCAGGTAAGAAGAGACCACCACATCTCCCACACATTAGAACATGCCAGGTAAGAAGAGACCACCACATCTCCCACACATTAGAACATGCCAGGTAACAAGAGACCACCACATCTCCCTCACAGTAGAACATGCCAGATAACAAGAGACCACCACCACATCTCCCACACATTAGAACATGCCAGATAGCAAGAGACCATCACCACATCTCCCACACATTAGAACATGCCAGGTAACAAGAGACCACCACATCTCCCACACATTAGAACATGCCAGGTAACAAGAGACCATCACCACATCTCCCACACAGTAGATCATGCCAGGTAACAAGAGACCATCACCACATCTCCCACACATTAGAACATGCCAGGTAACAAGAGACCATCACCACATCTCCCACACATTAGAACATGCCGGGTAACAAGAGACCATCACCACATCTCCCACACAGTAGAACATGCCAGGTAACAAGAGACCACCACCACATCTCCCACACAGTAGAACATGCCAGGTAACAGAGACCATCACCACATCTCCCACGCATTAGAACATGCCAGATAACAAGAGACCATCACCACATCTCCCACACATTAGAACATGCCAGGTAACAAGAGACCATCACCACATCTCCCACACATTAGAACATGCCAGGTAACAAGAGACCATCACCACATCTCCCACACAGTAGAACATGCCAGGTAACAAGAGACCATCACCAAATCTCCCACACATTAGTACATGCCAGGTAACAAGAGACCATCACCACATCTCCCACACATTAGAACATGCCAGGTAACATGAGACCATCACCACATCTCCCACACATTAGAACATGCCAGGTAACAAGAGACCATCACCACATCTCCCACACATTAGAACATGCCAGATAACAAGAGACCATCACCACATCTCGCACACATTAGAACATGCAGGTAACAAGAGACCACCACATCTCCCACACAGTAGAACATGCCAGATAACAAGAGACCGCCACATCTCCCACACAGTAGAACATGCCAGATAACAAGAGACCACCACATCTCCCACACAGTAGAACATGCCAGGTAACAAGAGACCACCACATCCCCCACACAGTAGAACATGCCAGATAACAAGAGAACCACCACATCTCCCACACAGTAGAACATGCCAGGTAACAAGAGACCATCACCACATCTCCCCACAGTAGAACATGCCAGGTAACAAGAGACCACCACATCTCCCACACATTAGAACATGCCAGGTAAGAAGAGACCACCACATCTCCCACACATTAGAACATGCCAGATAACAAGAGACCACCACATCTCCCACACAGTAGAACATGCAGGTAAGAAGGAATTCTCAGATTATCAGCTTGAGAAGACATCAGCATTAACGCAAGCGATAAACAAACCACAGCTATCTATAGATTTACTAAGGCCCGGGTGCAGGAAATAAAACATAAAAACCAACCAACTAGCGTGACGTAAACAATATAGGAGATATAGACGGGTGACTTCACTCTACCGACAACCACCCCTACTCGCAAAGATGAAAACGTCACGATAGTTGATCGATTTCCAGAATCCCCTCTCAACTCACAGGCCTAAGTAAGTCTATGATTGGCAGTGAAGACACGGTAGGATACATTTACTTAGAGCACAACCTTTTTCTCTTGTCAGGGAGAGCGAGGAGAAGGTGGTCCAGTGGGCCTAAAGGAGAATTGGGGCCTACAGGTCTGTCAGGGCCAGAGGAGAACCGGTGAGTGTTAAGTGTGTGTACGAGTTGATTTATAAATAAGAGACGTGTGTTGTATAATTGTATAATTGTATAACAAATAAGAGATGTGTGTTGTGTAATTGGATAATTGTATAACAAATAAGAGATTTGTATTGTATAATTGGATAATTGTATAACAAATAAGAGATTTGTATTGTATAATTGGATAATTGTATAACAAATAAGAGATTTGTATTGTATAATTGGATAATTGTATAACAAATAAGAGATTTGTATTGTATAATTGGATAATTGTATAACAAATAAGAGATGCGTATTGTGTAAAGGAGGGCTATATAGCAAAGGAGTGATATGCGGAGAAATGGGAGGCCATGTCATTTATAAGTAGTGTTTGTAGAAATGAGAGGCTATACGGCCAGTAAGAGGTGTGAGGAGAAATGGGAGAGTCATAAAGCAAATAAGAGGTGTGTTGAGAAATGGGAGGGCTATAGGGAAAATAAGAGGTGTGTGGAGAAATGTGATGGTTATATGGTAAATAAGAGATGTGTTTTTGCGTAATGGAAGTGCTATATATTTCAAATAAGAGATGTATGAAGGAAGAGAACACGGGCCATACATTCTGATACATCTTAGATTAGATTAACAAGAACTGGTCAGTATTTGTGTACGGCCCAGTCAGAATCACCCTTCCACAGACATGGTACAGTCCAGTGGTAGACTGATTATAACTATATGGATTAGCCTATTCACAACGGAAGGGGAGTGGTGCAGCCTTGCTGATAATAGTGTATACTTAGTCGACTCCAAAACTCTATCACCTCTTCGAGATTCTCTAACCCAATAACTGTTTTGTTTTTAATTGTTGACATTTTGTTTGTAAACAGTTTATCGTCAGGACGTTATATCTTAACAAATAAACATACATTAAAAACAAACAGATCATTTTTATTTGGCCTTATTTGCGGTACAAATAAACACACAGACATAACTGTAATAGTAAAAAAAAAAGTAAAGTACCCCCTCTCCCCCCCCCCCCCCCCGTCACGCCAAGTGGCGTATAGGGAATATGGTGTTAGTGACCATAATTTTACAGACCTTCGCACATGATTTTTTGGGTAATGTGGTCGGTATTACGCCCGTGCCGCTTCACTTTCTCAGAAAAAAATCCTGTACCCATTAAAGGCTGGGTGAACCCGGAAGCCATCGGTTTAGGATCGAACCCTACCCGTTGTCCTGTGTAGTCCAGTTCACTAACCACTGAGCTATCGCGGGTCCCTAACTGTAGTAGTGAAATGAAAATAATCGAATCATTACAACTTCAGGGTCAAAGCAAAGAAATGCATAAAATGTGAAGCTGCGGTAAAGCTGGTTGTAAGCAGAAAAGAAAAGAATAGAAAAGAAACGGTGTGGTTAAAGTTGTATGTGGACGGAACAAACAAGAACAATGTATGGGCTCTATATGCCTTCGATCATGTTGTCGCAGAAAGCCTCTTTAAGCTGAAACGATGTTCTAATTGTTTTGGGTACACTCAACGTGGCACATCCAACATGGCACACATAACGTGGCACATCGAACATGGCACACCCAACGTGCACACTCAACGAGGCACATCCAAC
This sequence comes from Megaustenia siamemsis, assembly GCA_032433765.1. Lineage (NCBI taxonomy): Eukaryota > Metazoa > Mollusca > Gastropoda > Stylommatophora > Ariophantidae > Megaustenia > Megaustenia siamemsis. The sequence continues at coordinate 5,255,238 of JAVIAB010000117.1, read as the reverse complement.
ATGGCACACCCAACGTGGCACATCGAACATGGCACACCCAACGTGCACACTCAACGAGGCACATCCAACATGGCACACCCAACATGGCACATCCAACATGACACACCCACGTGGCACATCCAACATGGCACACCCAACATGGCACACCCAACATGGCAGACCAATGTGGCACATCGAACACGGTACACCCAACGTGGTACACTCAACATGGCACACCCAATATGGTACATCAACATGGCACATCTAACACGGTATATCAACGTGGCAATTTAACACGGTACATCAACGTGCACATCCAACATGGCACACTACAAGGCACATCAAACACGGCGCACCCAACATGACACATCCAACATGGCACACACATGCACTGATCAATGCACACATTAGCCTTAGACACACTTGCAAACATAAATCACAAGCACTGCGGCTGACACATTAACTTAACAATTCCAGGTTCGCCCGGCCCACTAGGACCACATGGACCTATCGGACCTCTAGGCAAGGATGGCCCACCAGGACCACCAGTAAGAACATCTTTGCTGTGCACTTAACTCTGTGTACTTAACTCTGTGTACGTGTGTGTATGTGGATTGTTTGCGTCTCGCCACTACAGTCTAACTAGATGTGTGTGTGTGCTCTCATCATAGCGGATACACACCATAGGTTATCACACAACACATTAAACACATTTCGTAGCAATAATCGTTGCCATGGTTACGATTTAAGGCGTTTTTTTTTTTTCATATTTAATTAATACAAATGATTTTATCTGAAGTAAATCGATAAGAAACAGAAATAAGACGCAATAACAAAACAAACCACTATTGGGACAACTATCCTCTATACTTCAACACAAACCAAATATTGGGACAGGCTATCCCCTACACTTTAACACAAACCAAATATTGGAGACACTATCCCTAATACCTCATCGCAAAACCAATTTTGATACACTTATCCCCTATACTTCAATATAAAACAAACATTGGGACAGCTATCCCCTATACTTCACACAAACCGAATATTGGGACAGCTATCCCTATACTTCAACACAAAGCAATATTGGACAGCTATCCCCTATACATTCAACGCAAAGCAATAACTATTACCACCAACAAAAACTTCTACGACTTAGTAAATTAATTCCAACATTGTGCTACCAATGCGAAACATGGACACATACGTCTTAGCATAAAAGAAAGCTTGTCACCACAGAGATGAATGTCTGAGAAAAGCGCTTGGAGTGACCAGAAAAGACAGAATGAGAAATGATATTATATGTGAAAGAGTAGTCATTGAACCAATCCTAAGCTACATACAGAAACAACAAATAACTGTTTTGTCCACGTAGAAAGAAGTGATTCCTTACTATACAAAGCGTATATTGAAGGAAGAGAAGAGAGATGAGGAGAGGCAGACCCAGAGTAAGATTGACATAAATCACCAAAGAAACGTTACATCAACTGACAATGAGTGAGGCGTCAAAGGGAGATAACTATAACTTTGTATCTTCCTCGACATCCCGAAGGGTACAAGGGAAATGAAGAAGAAGAAAGAAAGAAGAGAGAATAAAGAAAGAACAAAGAAAGAGAAATAGAGAAAGAACAAAGAAAGAGATCAATAAAGAAAAAGAATTTTGTTTAAAAATGCTAAAATGATAAATGAGGCAAGCCTGGATATGTCAGAATACATGGCATCTATCCAACCATTGGATGCTCAAAGACTTCTTCCATCGTTTGGCCGTCTCTGGTGTTCTCACTGGAAACAGGACAACCGCATTGTGTGTGATCGGTCGAGTGTCCCAGGTAATTAGCGGAGGTAGAGACCAGAAGTAAACTTGCTGTGTGGGGGAAACAAGCCATGCTACAGTGCCGGACTGAAGATCATAGACAAAACAAGAATTACGGTCAGAATGTATTCGTCAGGGACAACAGAAACACAAACACATGTTGGACATTCAAAGGAAATGAGAAGTAGATTGTTTAGCCCATCTTTAACACTGTGGATAGAGAGTCGTGGGAGGACTGGTCGTCGACACCACAGTATGGCACATGATGATGATGATTTCTAACAATAGCGAATGTCTGCACATTTTGATATGTAGTGACGTAACACACACGTTTAACCGCATCGGTAAGTGAGTAATGCGTTGAACGCGCTTCACTTCTGATGATCAGATTGCCTGCCTCTTATTATATAATTTTCTTATCGTTGACGTTTTACGGCACGTCTAGCAACTATGTTTTTAGTAGTGACGTAGTTCGCACGATTAGCCACGTCATTTAGAACAGATGTGATTGAGCGTGCTAACTGCTTGACTTTGTGAATGTGATCTTACAGGCAGCAACATAAGGTAGCAATTTACAGACACTCACGAAAACAATATAGAAGAAATGTGGCTCATTTAATTCCAAGCAAAATTATGCAGAAAAATATTCAGAATTCCTTGGGTAAGAAAATAAAAAAGAAGAAATTGAAGACATCCGAAAACATGGAAGGGAGTTAGCGCGAAACATTATATTGTGGCAGGTAAGTGAAATATGTCGGTCACGCCAAAGACCAGCAGGCTAGAAAGAACCATAATGGAAGGCAGTGTTCGTAGACGGCGGGAAGGGGCAGACCAAGAGAAAGGTGGTAAGTAGACATCAAGAGACCTGAACATGGCAACAGAAAGGGAGAACAGAGGTTCATTCAGTTCGGGTGTGGAGGGAATAACGTTCTAAACGGACAGGCAACTAGATGAAACTTGGTCAGTGTGTGGGGTCAGTGTGCGGGGTCGGTGTGTGGGGTCAGTATGTGGGGTCAGTGTATGCGGGGTCAGTGTGTGGGTCAGTATGTGGGGTCAGTGTGTGGGTCAGTGTATGTGGGGTCAGTGTGTGGGGTCAGTGTGCGGGGTCAGTGTGTGGGGTCAGTATGTGGGGTCAGTGTATGCGGGTCAGTGTGTGTGGGGTCAGTGTGTGGGTCAGTGTATGTTGGGGTCAGTGTGTGGGGTCAGTGTGCGGGGTCAGTGTGTGGGGTCTGTGTGGGGTCAGTGTATGCGGGGTCAGTGTGTGGGGTCAGTATGTGCGGTCAGTGTGTGCTGTCAGTGTAAGTTGTTTGTGTCAGTGTGCGGGGTCAGTGTTTTGCGGTCAGTGTGTGGGGTCAGTGTATGCGGGTCAGTGTGTGGGGTCAGTATGTGCGGTCAGTGTGTGCAGTCAGTGTAAGTTGTTTTTGTCAGTGTGCGGGTCAGTGTGGGGGTTGGGGGTCGAGTGTGCGGTCAGTGTGTGGGGTCAGTATCTGGGGTCAGTGTGTGGGTCAGTGTATCGGGGTCGTGTGTGTGGTCAGTGTGTGCGGGGTCAGTGTGTGGGGTCAGTGTGTGCGGTCAGTGTGTGTAGTCAGTGTAAGTTTTTCGTGTTAGTGTGCGGGTTCAGTGTGTGCAGTCAGTGTAAGTTGTTTGTGTCAGTGTGCGGGTCAGTGTTAGTTGTTTGTGTCAGTGTTTGGGGTCAGTGTAAGTTGTCTTTGTCAGTGTTTGGGGTCAGGGTAAGTTGTTTGTGTCAGTGTTTAAGGTCAATGTACTTGTTTGTGTCAGCATTTGGGATCAGTGTGGGTTTTGTGGTGCCATTGTTTGGGATCAGTGTAAGTTGTTTATGCCATTGTTTGGGGTCAATGTAAGTTGTTTGTGCCATTGTTTGGGGTCAATGTAAGTTTGTTTGTGCCATTGTTTGGGGTCAATGTAAGTTGTTTGTGCCATTGTTTGGGATCAGTGTAAGTTGTTTGTGCCATTGTTTTGGGGTCAATGTAAGTTGTTTGTGCCATTGTTTGGGGTCAATGTAAGTTGTTTGTGCCATTGTTTGGGATCAGTGTAAGTTGTTTGTGCCATTGTTTGGGGTCAATGTAAGTTGTTTGTGCCATTGTTTGGGGTCAATGTAAGTTGTTTGTGCCATTGTTTGGGGTCAATGTAAGTTGTTTGTGCCATTGTTTGGGGTCAATGTAAGTTGTTTGTGCAATGTCACTTGTCAATGGTTTGATGTAGACCCCAGTCTGTAGTAGTTGATGCTGATCTGTAATAAGAATTGATGATCAAAGGAGGTCTGGACCAAAGAAACTTCACCGGACTAGAGGCGATAGCAACACTTTGCTTGTGTACTTGTTGCGGTCCGCTGCTAGGCAATGACGCTAAAACCAGGCATGACGCTAAAACCAGGCATGACGCTAAAACCAGGCATGACTCTAAAACCAGGCATGACGCTAAAACCAGGCATGACGCTAAAACCAGGCATGACTCTAAAACCAGGCATGGCGCTAAAACCAGATATGACGCTAAAACCAGGCATGACTCTAAAACCAGGCATGACGCTAAAACCAGGCATGACGCTAAAACCAGGCATGACTCTAAAACCAGGCATGACGCTAAAACCAGACATGACTCTAAAACCAGGCATGACGCTAAAACCAGGCATGACTCTAAAACCAAGCATGACGCTAAAACCAGACATGACGCTAAAACCAAGCATGACGCCTAAAATCAGGCACGACGCTAAAACCAGGCATGACGCTAAAACCAGGCATGACTCTAAAACCAAGACTGACGCCACAAACGTCATCTCAGTACCAACTCTAATGTACTATGTCATGTCACGTGTGCGGGACACCGAGTTGGAACCCCTATTCGCCGTAGCTCACACACACACACACACGATGCATTGTCTGCTCACTGCACATCTGCCTGTCAACTACAGGGCTCTCCGGGGATAATGGCCGTCCAGGTTTTCCCGGCCGCACAGGGAGTCAGGTCAACCGGATCTCCAGGCCCGAAGGGAGACACGTGTTCAACGGCCGCCCAGGCCCTCGAGGATTTAGGGGCCTACCAGGGGCTGTGGTGCCCATTGTGAGTCTTTTATTAATCATGTTGGCAGCCGTATCTGCTGAGCTCTTGCTTGTATCATTGTATCGCCTCCTTACACTTATACCATTATTATTTAATTATCTTGTTCTGCTGTCCAACTCCCAGTATAACATTGGTGACGGGACCACGTAACTATAACATCTTTATTGTTATTGTATAACAACGGTAAGTCCATCTATTTGTTGCACAAGATGCTGGTGGATCCCATCGTGTTGCTAGAATTTCACGCCTGTTTGCAGACATTAACATGGTGGGTTGAAGGCTTTCATAACAATCTTCTAACTTGCTTGTCCTTGTGAGATGTCTTCTCATATAAAGCTTGGAATCTAACATTGTAATGGTTGTCTACTAAACTTGAAAAATGTGATTTCTGGACTCATCATGGATGCTTGGGTCCAACGTTTTCAGCAAGGAGCTTTCGTCGGGAACTTGACTGTTTCATCAAATATGTCGAACGGGCAGGGACCTATATTGTGCGAATCATTTCACAGGAGATATGTTTACAGCACTCGGAAAAGATAACGAATAATCAACAGCAGAAAAAAAAAAACAAAGACAATGTATGGTGTGAAGCAGGATCAAACCTGTACTCCTTGGCACAGCGCCTTGCCACGCGAAACCAAACGATAGAGCACATGGCCAACCCGCTACCTAAAGATATAGCTATCATTGGAGATGTCTTTCACGCATGTGTACTTATGACTATTACATAGGGTTGCGAACACAACTCGGGAATAAATTGGTATCTGTATTTTCTTGTTAAGGACAATATCTCCCGTATAAGGCAGGGCTGAATACTTGCGTTGCAGACAAACAGTTATAGGACGAACAGCACACGAATAGAAGTTTCCAGTGGTTTTGGCTGGAGGCAATAATAAATAAATATTATTATAGAGGGAAACTTCCGAGGTAATCGGCGAATAATTTCAGGGAGGAGGTATGTTTACGCACTCGGGAAAAATCACAAATAATCAACAGAAAAAAACCTAGGCCATTAATGAACAACCAGACAATAGATTTTGAACTCATTAATGTTGCTACAAGGGAGCCGCGATAGCTCAGTGGTTAGGAACTGGACTATAAAGGACAAGAGGTAGGGTTCGATCCCAACCGACGGCTACCAGCCTTAAATGGGTACCGGATTTTTTTCTGGGAAAGTAAAGTGCACGGGCGTAATACCGACCACATTACCCCGAAAAATCATGTGCTGAAGGTCTGTAAAATTTATGGTCACTTAACAATATATTATCGATGGCTTGACAAGCTGTCATTGTAAAAAGCATTGTTATGGAACAGAGCCATATATTTTAGAGCAGTGATCTCTGCAATATGTGCCATTTTGGGCACGCAAGTTTCTGTTTTTGAGATTGTGGTTCTGCCCTATGTGCCGTCTTCGGCTCGAAAGGACAATAGATAGATAGAACACGATACGCCACTTGGCGTGACGGGGGCTCTTTACTGTTTTTTTTCTCTTTTTGTTGCCACACTTGATGAAACGTTGAGTTCTACCACTGAAAGTTGTCCTCCAAGTCGGTGTTTTCATCCACATCTTTACCATCATGTGGTCGCCACCGCATTGAATGTTGACAACAGTGGATTGCACTTTGGGTTTTCTTTTGCCATATGCTCCAATGACGTCATTCGTGTTCTAGAAACCAAACTTAAGCATGAGATCTCATTTGACGTAACTACTCAACATGTACCTCAGGCTGTGATTGCCCGGGGGGTGGGGGGCGCTATTACACGACCCCCTAGAGCTTCAAGAACATCTTGCTGGAACCTGGCAAATCTGGATATATGGGATCGCAGCCGAGTTGGCGGTATCTTTGTATAGAATAGAGGTAGTCGATACGGCGATACACACACTCAGAGACACAAGCTCACAAACACACACTCACACAAACACACACATAGACACACACAACATACACTGACACACACACAGACACACACACACGGCTCACAGACGCACACTCACAAACACTTACAGACACACTTACAGGCATAGTCTCACACACACACACACTCAAACACACACACTTACAGACACACTCTCTCTCACACACACACACGGCTACACAGACGCACACTCACAAACACTTACAGACACACTTACAGGCATAGTCTCTCACACACACACACTCAAACACACACACTTACAGACAACCCTCTCTCACACACCACACACTCGCACACACACACACTCGCACACACACACACATACTTCAGACACACACACACAAGCACCATGATCACAATGACCACACAGATATCTGTAGACACACCCACAGCTGAAGACACACACACACACAGCTGTAGCGATTTCGTAGACTTTTTGCGAATTTACCTTCTCGATGAAGAGATTGCCTTTTAAGATTCTATAGCAGCTTTTGTTTTCATTGGCTACAAAATTAGCCAATCATGTCTCACTTTTCCTATAATCTGCTGTCTATGCATGTTTCTCTAACTCTTTCTTTCCGCTTTTTAATCGATGCAACAGAAGAGATTTCACAGACAACATTTTTCGTGGCTTTATGAATCAATCTACATATTTATATTATCTAACATTAACATTTATATATGAATGTTTAGATAATTAAACAAGGTATTAGATGTCACCCATACAAGATGATACAAAACATGTAAAAAGAATACGGTTTGATGACGGTTCACACTAATTAAATTGAGAGTGATGCACTATGCGACTAAACGTGCACGGCTGAAATCGGCGTGACGCACAGTGCGGCGAAACGTACAGGAGTTAACTCTCTGTCATCTGAAATAAAAAGAAAAACAAACTCTCTCATCGGGGATTTTAGACAGCCTTTAGAGAGACACTCGCATCGAAGGGTTAAGCGTTCTTATGGTTCATATTCAATTAGTTGACTACTAACATTTATTTGTTAATTTTGTTTGTTTATAACCAGATATTGGTCTGTCACTACCACTGCTACCAGTTACAGCAGCTTCAGCTTGACATTCTTATTACATTTTTTTTTTAATGAAGCGGCCCCCCCCCAAAAAAAAAAAAAAAAATCATGTTATTTTATTATCTTCAACACTAGCAGTAAGTAGGTAACGTTCTTTATGGATCTTAGTGTTACATCACTATAACCTCGCTATAACCTCAACTATAACCTCACTATAATCTCACCATAATCTCACTATAACCTCACTATCTTTTTCTTCTACATTTTTTGTAGCTCCCATAACCTCACTATAACCTCACTGTAACTTCAGTATAATCTCTCTGTAGCCTCATTATAACCTCCTATAACCTCACTATAAACTCACCACAACCTCACTATAACCTCACTGTAACTTCAGTATAATCTCTCTATAACCTCATTATAACCTCACTATAACCTCATTATAACTCACTATAACCTCACTATAACCTCACTGTAACTTCAGTATAATCTCTCTGTAACCTCACTATAACCTCATATATAACCTCACCTATAACCTCACTATAAACTCACCACAACCTCACTATAACTCACTGTAACCTCATTATAACCTCACTATAATCTCACTATAAACTCACCACAACCTCACTATAACCTCACACTACACAACAAATAACATAGTGACAGCACACAACCCTTGCCAAACACCAACAGAAGTGTCTTGGCTCTCTTAGATTATGCAAGTCGTGGGTGTAACATACGTTGACACCATACCTTCTAGGAGCGTACATTACACCAACCACCTGTTCCTGCTACCAGCTTTACCGCACCTCTGCAACTGTGTACCTGTTCCCTACCTCCTAAAGAGGCCCCCAGCAATGACTATCGTCTTTACCACAACTCTGTCCAATCGTTTATATTCACATTCTTCTTGTTTTTTTTTTTTCTCTTTCCCTGTGTCCACTAACAGTAACGAGTCACCTGTCATCCATTTCTTTCTTGTAGTTTTCTCCTTTATTGTATCGTCTCTTTTGCTGTCTGTTGCATTGATTCTTTCAGCATTTCCATTTGTTCGTCTGTGCTTTCTACTTTCTTTTTCACTTTGTACATTTTCATGAACGGTGATGCATTTCTTCTGTACCTAATGTCTGACTTGAATTGGTCTAAATTAAACTTGATATCAACTGCAGTTTTTGGGTTGTTTTTTCATTTTACTCGGAGTTTTCTTGCGGCTGATACATGATCACTGTTGCACACCTCTGTGGTCTCATTGTCTCTAACATCAAACTGTTTCGGAGTCCTTTTGTTTATCAGTTTGGAATTAGTTTGATGACGCTTTCTTATGTCCTCAGCTTCTCATTGTCCAAAAACGTTGTGGATGTTACCAGATACCAGGAGTTTCCTATCATTATGTTTGTTGTGTTCTTGCCCATTCAGTCAGTGTGTACCCTCACTCATTCCTCTCTCCTAGACCACAGCAACCAACCACTTATTATTCCGTGGTTATACAAAGTAATTACACAGGTGGTCTTCTATTGCCTTCGTAGGTTTTTGTTTAAGATTGACTCCACTAGCTTTGACTAGAAAGTCTCACCCACATGACGGTGGGTTGTTTTATTTCAGACTGTCGTTCTGCCGTCTCTTGATTTCTCGAACATGCCTGCGAGACAGGTGTAGGTAGTACAGTCCACTGTATACAGCAGCAGGTCATATGCAGTAGTACAGTCCACTGTATACAGCAGCAGGTCAGATGCAGTAGTACAGTCCACTGTATACAGCAGCAGGTCAGTTGCAGGTAGTACAATCCACTGTATACAGCAGCAGGTCAGTTGCAGGTAGTACAGTCCACTGCATGCAGCAGCAGGTCAGATGCAGGTAGTACAGTCCACTGTATACAGCAGCAGGTCAGTTGCAGGTAGTACAGTCCACTGTATACAGCAGCAGGTCAGTTGCAGGTAGTACAATCCACTGTATACAGCAGCAGGTCAGTTGCAGGTAGTACAATCCACTTTATACAGCCAGGTCAGATGCAGGTAGTACAGTCCACTGTATACAGCAGCAGGTCAGATACAGGTAGTAGAGTCCACTGCATACAGCAACAGGTCAGCTGCATGTCAGCTGCAGGTAGTACACTTCACTGCATACAGCAGCATGTCAGATACAGGTAGTACAGTGCACTGCATACAGCAGCAGGTCAGCTGCAGGTAGTTACACTTCACTGCATACAGAAGCAGGTCAGATACAGGTAGTACAGTCCACTGCATACAACTGCAGGTTAGATGCAGTAGTACAGTCCACATCATACAGCGCAGGTCAATTGCAGGTAGTACAGTCCACTGCATGCAGCAGCAGGTCAGCTGCAGGTATACACTTCACTGCATACAGCACCTCAGATACATGTAGTACAGTCCACATCATCAGCTGCAGGTAGTACAGTCCACAACATACAGCAGCAGCTCAGATACATGTAGTACAGCCCACTGCATACAGCAACAGCTCAGATACATATAGTACAGTCCACATCATATAGCATCAGCTCAGATACATGTAGTACAGTCCACTGCATGCAGCAGCAGGTCAGCTGCAGGTAGTACACTTCACTGCATGCAGCAGCAGGTCATCTGCAGGTAGTAACTTCACTGCATGCAGCAGCAGGTCAGCTGCAGGTAGTACACTTCACTGCATGCAGCAGCAGGTCAGCTGCAGGTAGTACAGTCCACTGCATGCAGCAGCAGGTCGCTGCAGGTAGTACACTTCACTGCATTCAGCAGCATGTCAGCTGCAGTTATACAGTCCACTGCATGCAGGCAGCTGGACAGCTGCAGGTAGTACAGTCCACTGCATGCAGCAGCAGGTCAGCTGCAGGTAGTACCAGTCAGCTGCATAGCAGGCAGCAGGTCAGTCTGCAGTAGTACACTTCACTGCATGCAGGCAAGCAGGTCAGCTGCAGGTAGTACAGTCCACTGCATGCAGCAGCAGGTCAGCTGCAGGTAGTACACTTCACTGCATTCAGCAGCAGGTCAGCTGCAGGTAGTACAGTCCAC
>JAVIAB010000117.1:4815033-5244297 GCA_032433765.1 Megaustenia siamemsis | reverse complement strand
TATACTATCTTTAATTTATATCCAAAACTTTAGTTTTTTTTTTATCCTTTACAACATAATCACAACGTAATATCATTTTAAATATGCCGGTAAAATGATTATATATATATTTCTACATTATTGATATAAGGTGAGGTCGCAGTGATTTGTGGTTACGAGTTAGGTCTCTTTTGAGTTGAAAAGTTCGACGACCGCTGTCGTCATAAACAAGACTGTTTGTTTCAAACAGAAATGATCGAAGTAATTTAATTTAGAACTCACACCACCCGATAACGAATGTTTAAAAACAAGGATTTGACTTCTTCCCTCCTCTACCCCCTCCATCACTCCCCAACCCACCTACACTTAAACGTGCTAACGATACGACTACCGTTATCAAAGTAATGATATCAACATCTGGATCAATGGCCGGTGATTTGATTTATTCCAGTCGGACCAGCCCTGTAAGGGCACGTACACAGCGCGGAGTACAAGTATTGGCCAAAACAGATCGTCAATAACAAATTAACTTTGCTTTGTTTACACGGAGCTGTTTTGCTTGTTTCTATTATTCGCTGTTTGGTGTTCGCCCTTTCATGAATGTTGTTTACTAAGTTTCTAGCTGTTTTTGCTGCCGTTGTTTAATGTTTTCATGGTGTAGTGACTCCACGACAGACGCAGATAAGGAAGCCATGGCTGCACAAGGAACACCTCCATGACTGCCTAGTTATGATTCTGTTCGCGAGACTTTCAGAGTATAGCGATCAGTGTCCATACAAAACAAAACCAAAGGGTTTTTTCCCTCACTGTTTCATTGCAGTTGGGGCATCCCCGTATCCGCTCCACTGTACGTTCCATAATTTCTCGAAACGTATGTAGACTGATTGTTCCTGTTAGATGCTGATTGTAAATATATCTATTTTCCCTCTTAGCACTCCGGGACGACCTGATCCCTTTTTACCTTTAGAGTCCCCAGTCTTTCAATGTTTACATCCTTGTTCCACAAATTATCCTACTCTTCTCTTAAGGAATGAAGAACAAACATAGAGATTGCTTCTTTGTTGAGAGAGACACCACACTCAATGCCAGACCTGCCAGCGAGCCTATCGGCTATTTCATAGCCGTGTACACCGGCATGATGAAACCCGCGATAGCTGAGTGGTTAGTGAACATGACTACAAAGGACAGGAGGTAGGGTTCGATCCCAACCGACGGGTTCACCCAGCCTTAAATGGGTACCGGATTTTTTCTGGGAAAGTAACGCGGCACGAGCGTAATACCGACCACATTACCCAAAAATCATGTGTGATGGTCTGTAAAATGTATGTTCACTAACACCATATTCCCTATACGCCATTACTTTTACACTGGCATGCCCTGCACAGTACAACCAGGTTGGCGTACTCACTGAGACATCCAACCAGCATGCCCTGGACAGCCCAACCAGGCTGGCGTACTCACTGAAACATCCAATCGGCATGCCCTGAACAGTACAACCAGGTTGGCGTACTCACTGAAACATCCAACCAGCATGTCCTGGACAGCACAACTAGGCTGGAAAACTTAGTAACGAGACTTCTAATGTATCTCATAGTAAAGAGACTTCTGTGTATCTTGTAGTAACGAGACTTCTGTGTATCTTGTAGTAACGAGATTTCTGTGTATCTTGTAACAACTATTTGTTCATTCAAATAATTCCTGTCTCTTGTATTGGCCGTATTTGGCCAACTTCCGAGTGTCTATGTCACTTCCTGCTCACAGTGACCGCTGCACACGTTGCTGTCACGTGAGAAGCCATGTTCGTCTGAGAGGCAGTAATCAACAGCGTTCTTACAACAGCATGTTGATCTGTCTTTCACTGAGTCAATACGCTGTGCTTGGAGCTTCAACGTGTTACAGTTGTCGACTAGAGCACATACTTCACGTTAGTTCATCAAACTGCCTAGTCGGACCTGGTTCCCCACCCCAATTGACTGATAATCACATCTGCCCACTGGGACGTGCTCATTAATCAGCTGTGTTGTTCCAGTTATAAGTGTTGACGATGGAAGGTGAAGGACGTCTACCTGATGGTCGCAACATAGAGGTGAAGGACGCCTACCTGATGGTCGCAACATAGAGGTGAAGAACCTCTACCTGATGGTCGCAACATAAAGGTGAAGGACATCTACCTGATGGTCGCAACACAAAGGTGAAGGACGTCTACCTGATGGTCGCATCACAAAGGTGAAGAACGTCTACCTGATGGTCGCAACACAAAGGTGAAGGACGTCTACCTGATGGTCGCAACACAAAGGTGAAGGACGTCTACCTGATGGTCGCAACACAAAGGTGAAGGACGTCTACTTGATGGTCGCAACACAAAGGTGAAGGACGTCTACCTGAAGGCCGCAATATGAAGTTTGTATCACTAGTTCTAGAAGGTGAAGGATTTCTACCTAATGGCCGTCACACGAAGTTTATGTCACAAGTTCTAGAAGGTGAAGGATTTCTACCTAATGGCCGTCACACGAAGTTTATGTCACAAGTTCTAGAAGGTGAAGGATTTCTACCTAATGGCCGTCACACGAAGTTTATGTCACAAGTTCTAGAAGGTGAAGGATTTCTACCTAATGGCCGTCACACGAAGTTTACGTCACAAGTTCTAGAAGGTGAAGGACATCTATCTGATAGCTGCTACATGTTCTGGATGGCGGGTCGTGAGGAACTTTTTTAGCACAGTTTTTGAGGAATTTTTCTGTCAACGACCAGCTTGGGTTCGGTGACCTGAATGCGATCTCTGACTTAATCAAAATCACCATCGAACTCTCTATCAGGTGGACATGGGACAGGGCAGTGACTGCACTAAAGTCTGATGGCACCTTTGTTGTAACATAAGTTGACAACAAACAACAAAGTAAAGTTCAGAAAAAAAACACATTCATATATATATATATATATATATATATATATATATATATATATATATATATATATATATATATATATATATATATACATATATATATATATATATATATACATATATATATATATATATATACATATATATATATATATATATATATATATATATATATATATATATATCACATCATCATCATCAGGTATTGTGCTTGCTGGCTTACGTGATTATGTCTCTTCACAATTTTTGATCTCGACAATTATTTATCATTTCCGATGTTGACCTTCTGTCAAGCCATTCTCTTAAGCTGTCTGGTATCGTTTTTCTTTGCTTCCCTCTATCTCTACGTCCCTTGATTTTTTTCGTGTTGTTATATATATATATATATATATATATATATAGAGTGAGAGAGAGAGAGAGAGAGAGAGAGAGAGAGAGAGAGAGAGAGGGGGTAGTCACATCAATAATTAGAATGTTACACTTACTACAAATGATTGTCAATCCCAGAGTCAAAGTGGGAATTTTAAGTAGTGTAATGTTGTTATATATATATATATATATATATATATATATATATATATATATATATATATATATATATATGTGTGTGTGTGTTATTTCATTTTGAAATAATGTAACGTTCTAATATATATATATATGTGTGTGTGTGTGTGTTATTTCATTTTGAAATAATGTAACGTTCTAATATATATATATATATATATATATATATATATATATATATATATATATATATATATATATATATATATAAAGTAAAGAACCCCGTCACGCCAAGTGACGTATAGGCAATATGATATTAGTGACCATAAATTTTACAGACTTTCAGCCCATGATTTTTGGGGTAATGTCGTCGGTATTACGCCAGTGCCGCTTTACTTTCCCAGAAAATATAATCCGATACCCATTAAAGGCTGGGTGAACAGGAAGCCGTCGGTTGGGATCGAACCTACCTCTTGTCCTTTGAGGTCCAGTTTACTAACCACTGAGCTATCGCGGCTCCTTATTTATATATATAAACTATTATAATCTGTATTTGGTTTACACGTCGTGTGGTTGTCATTTTTGGCTGAACCATCGATATCACACATTGTTCTCTACAAAAGTACTGTAAAGTTAATATCATTATACATGGATATATAGTTATGGTTTCTCACCTTATTGCTAGATTTGCAGCAGTAGCATCGCATTGTGCATGAATATCATTATTCTCCCTATAAGCTAATAACGTTTATCACTACTGATATTTGCATTGAATCGAAACAACAAATAATTTAATTTTCTCATATTTGGCTTCTAAAGATGATAAAATTTGGCTTCTATACATTCTAAAATATAACTTCTACAATTTCTAAAAATCTGGCTTCTGCAATTTCTAAAATTTAGCTTCTATAAACTCTAAAATTTAGTTTCTACAATTTATAAAATCTAGGTTCTACAATTTATAAAATCTGGCTTCTACAGTTTATAAAATCTGGCTTCTACAATTTCTATAATCTGGCTTTTATAATTTCTAAAATTTAGCTTCTATAAACTCTTAAATCTAGCTTCTACAATTTATAAAATCTAGGTTCTACAATTTATAAAATCTGGCTTCTACAATTTATAAAATCTGGCTTCTACAATTTCTAAAATTTAGCTTCTATAAACTCTAAAATTTAGCTTCTGCAATTTCTAAAATCTGGCTTGTATAATTTCTAAAATTTAGCTTCTATAAACTCTAAAATTTAGCTTCTAAAATGTCTAAAATCTGGCTTCTACAATTTCTAATATCTGGCTTCTACAATTTCTAAAATCTGGCTTCTACAATTTATAAAATCTGGCTTCTACAATTTATAAAATTTAGCTTCTATAATTTCTAAAATCTGGCTTCTACAATTTCTAAAATTTAGCTTCTACAATTTCTAAAATTTAGCTTCTACAATTTCTAAACTTTAGCTTGTATAATTTCTAAAATCTGGCTTCTACAATTTATAAAATTTAGCTTATACAATTTCTAAAATGTAGCTTCTACAATTTCTAAACTCTAGCTTGTATAATTTCTAAAATCTGGCTTCTGCAATTTCTAAAATCTAGCTTCTGCAATTTCTAAAATTTGGCTTCTGCAATTTCTAAAATCTAGCTTCTACAATTTATAAAATCTAGTTTCTACAATTTCTAAAATCTAGCTTCTACAATTTCTAAAATCTAGCTTCTACAATTTATAAAATCTAGCTTCTACAATTCTTTCAGGGTAAGAGAGGCCAACGAGGCAAGAAAGGTTTACCCGGCGAGAAAGGAGAGCAGGTTTGTCTTTGTCTCAGGTCGTTGTTATTTATTATTGTTTATTAATATTTGTTCTAACTTACAATATTTAACTCAAACGTATTATCAACACCCACGCTTGTGAAACCTGGAAAAGAAAAGAGACTGAGAGAAAATTAAACACTTTTGAAAACAAATGCCTCAGAAAAATACTTTATGTACAATGGAATTAATTCAAGACTAATGTAGAGATGAGAGAAATGACCTTTCAACCAACGATCTACAATTTGGAAGAGAAGATGGATATATGTATATCCATCCATCCATCCATCCATCCATCCATCCCATCCATCCATCCATCCATCCATCCATCCATCCATCCATCCATCCATCCATCCATCCATCCATCCATCCATCCATCCATCCATCCATCTATCTATCTATCTATCTATCTATCTATCTATCTATCTATCTATCTATCTATCTATCTATCTATCTATCTATCTATCTATCTATCTATCTATCTATCTATCTATCTATTATTATAATTATTCAAATACATAAACACTCGACGCTTCCAATGTTTGTTTCCCCGATCTATTTATCTGAGTAAACACAACCAACACATAGTTATCATAAACATAATTATCAAATACATAGTTATGAAACACATAGTTATCAAATACATAGTTATGAAACACATAGTTAATACATACACAGTTATCTAACACATAGTTATCAAACACATAGTTATCAAAAACATAGTTATGAAACACATAGTTATGAAACACATAGTTATCAAACACATAGTTATCAAACTCATAGTTGACAAATACATAGTTATCAAACACATAGTAATCTAACACATAATTATCAAACACATAGTTATCAAACATAGTTAACAAACACATAGTTATCTAATACATAGTTATCACACACAAAGTTATCAAATACATAGTTAACAAACACATAGTTAACAAACACATAGTTAACAAACACATAGTTATCGAGCACATATCAATTATGATACGAAGCAAACGAAAACTGCCATCCTCCATCTTGAGACTGTGTTACAGGGTGCTCCAGGACTAGATGTCCCATGTCCCGTGGATGCTGAAGGCCTTCCACTACCCGGATGTGTTACCAGGACAGACTTTGAACTCCTCAACAAAGGGAAAAGTCGAGATTGACCAACCGCGTACTTGTTAGCATCATCTTTGTATTGACAGGTAAGAAATGTCTGACGTGACATTCTCCTGACAGATACGTAATATTATGCCAACTTTGTGGTCACCTGTCCTGACGATTTCATATTCAAATGCCCCCATTCTCACCCTACATACAAACTCTTGTGTTATGGCCCCCACCCACAATACAGCAGTGACGTCACAGCGTGATTAACTATGCACAAAGGGTAGAGAATATGTAAATCCAAACATTTCTGGTCACGTGCAGTCGTTTTCAGTTGACCACGTGCTCAACACAAAGTGATTAATTCATAACACAGAAACTCAACTTGAAACATTCTGAACAACACTTGTGCTTGACACCTCATATGATGACACACGACATCGTCTAGATCTCGTACAAAAGTTTATTCACACAGTTCTTGAGTTACACTTCACAGGTCATCTGGATACATATCTTGATTGTATATAAAAGTCAGTCATTACATATAATGTTTGTTATGGCCGTCTAAACATCTATCAAACTATATCATTAGTAGAGATTCTATATTCGTGTCTAGGCTACCACCGTTGTTATACGACACTCTCTCAGGTTCTGTAATTGTATCTACATAACTTCTTGCACTAGCATATATAACTTTTGTGCATAACATGTATTGACAACTACTCTAATAAAGCCTGCATATTCCTATCCTTTATTTTTTCTAGTAAACATTTATATCTTGAGAGACCCTAAATATCTACATGTAACTAAACATCTTCCTTAGAAACCAATTTTTCTGAAAAATCCTTGACTAAAACATCACTGAATGTTTCTCTAAGTCTTGAATCGCAAGTAAAGTCCTCAACTGCAAGGTTCTTCTAGATGCCATGTTCTCTTATCTCCCTCTGCTCTCCCTCTGATCTAATCTCCCTTAGCTAACTACCGCTTCCTTTAAATAGTCTAGCAACCAATCTTGGCTCACGCCATATTTCTCTAAAAGCGTGCAAACGTTCAACTTCAAAGGCAAGGCCAAAACCAAACATTCTAATAGTTGAATATTCACACATTTGGCCTGTAGTGTTTTCTTGCACAAGATCTCGAAATGTGTTGAGTATGCAGTACTCAAGTTTCAGCTATCACACAACAATACTTGTGTAGATAGCTTCCATGAACTGCCTAGTTCAAACAGTTATGACACAATACAGTTTCCATGAATTGTCTAGTTCAAACAGCTATGACACAACACAGTTTCCATGAACTGTCTAGTTCAAACAGCTATGTCACAACACAGTTTCCATGAACTGTCTAGTTCAAACAGTATCCTTGCAGTACAAAGCATATATTAAAAGAGGAGAAGTGAGAAGAGCAAGATGTAGATCCAGAGTAAGGTGGACAGACAACATCAAAGAAACGCTACGACAACACCAATTAACAATGTGTGAAGCCGCCAAAAGGGCGAGAACCAGAATTTTGTATCTCCCTCGAAACCATAATGGGTACAAGAGGAAGTAAAGAAAGAAAAAATGAAAGAAGGAAAGAAAGAAAGAAAGAAAGAAAGAAAGAACGAAAGAGAGAAAGAAAGAAAGAAAGAAAGCTTGATCCAGCTTGTTCGATCACTCAAAAATAAATCACTATTGATGTCCAATCTTTATTTACAGATGTCCGTACTTATTATATCTGGAATGAAGTAAGGCGGGAAATGGCATCACCAACACTTACCTTAATGTCCAGCCTGCTACAGCTGTGAAGGAATAGCCTACATCGAACGTTGCTAACACCACCACAAGTTGTTCTAATCAGTTGCTACAAAGTACCACTGCACATCTTTGTCACCAAGAAACGTCCAAAATAATTCATTCTGCTCGCTGCTCGGGGCTGCAGCACTGGCTGGTTGCTGTTGACGTTTCGGACGGTGTTCTTCAAATAACAAACTCTTAAGACGATTCAGCTGTTTTTCAAGCTCTGCTCCAACACCAGCAACATTTTCTGTTTGTTCTAACATCTGCAACATCTTCTGTTTGTTCTAACATCTGCAACATCTTCTGTTTGTTCTAACATCTGCAACATCTTCTGTTTGTTCTAACATCTGCAACATTTTCTGTTTGTTCTAACATCTGCAACATCTTCTGTTTGTTCTAACATCTGCAACATCTTCTGTTTGCTCTAACATCTGCAACATCTTCTGTTTGTTCTAACATCTGCAACATCTTCTGTTTGTTCTAACATCTGCAACATCTTCTGTTTGTTCTAACATCTGCAACATCTTCTGTTTGTTCTAACATCTGCAACATCTTCTGTTTGTTCTAACATCTGCAACATTTTCTGTTTGTTCTAACATCTTCAACATCTTCTGTTTGTTCTAACATCTGCAACATCTTCTGTTTGTTCTAACATCTGCAACATCTTCTGTTTGTTCTAACATCTGCAACATCTTCTGTTTGTTCTAACATCTGCAACATCTTCTGTTTGTTCTAACATCTGCAACATCTTCTGTTTGTTCTAACATCTGCAACATCTTCTGTTTGTTCTACCATCTTCAACATCTTCTGTTTGTTCCACCATCCACGACATCTTCTGTTTGTTCCACGATCTGCAACATCTTCTGTTTATTTCACCAACTGCAACATTTTCTGTTTGGTCTACCACCATCAACATCTTCTGTTTATTTCACCAACTGCAACATTTTCTGTTTGTTCCGAACAAAGATATATGGGATTATAACAATGTCTTCCTTCAAGAAACATATCCTGCTGGCTAGTATTGCTCTCGTTAATGTTGAGATGTCCCCTACTTGCAAGGCTTCTCTTGTCAATATTTGGGTTATTATTGCATCACCAGCGATCACAAAGGTTCCCTCAACCGTTCTGAAGTTACTTAGGACATTGCGGATATTTGTTTGCTATGCCTGTCACAACATGACTCCACTGGTCTTCCTGCAACAACATGATAGTTCTCTTGTTAACCTCTTGACCCCTGACGTCTGGGCTGTTCTATCTTTCTTTTCGACATTTCTTAGTCAGGTTTTTTTTAGGAGGTGGACATTGCTAGGTTTGCATTGGTAATTCTTTGCAAGGTGGACATTGATAGATGGACATTGATAGGTTTAGATTTGTAGTTATTCTTTGCTAGGTGTACATTGATAGATGGACATTGATAGATGGATATTGATAGGTTTAGATTTGTAGTTATTCTTTGCTAGGTGTACATTGCTATGTGTACATTGCTAGGTGTATATTGCTAGGTTTACATTTGTAGTTATTCTTCGCTATGTGTACATTGCTAGCTGTACTTTGATAGTTATTCTTTGCTATATGTACATTGCTAGATGTACATTGCTAGGTGCATATTGCTAGGTGTACTTTGATAGTTATTCTTTGCTAGATGTACATTGCTAGATGTACTTTGATAGTTATTCTTTGCTAGATGTACATTAGGGTGACCATTTTTTTCCCATGGTTTCTGGGGACATTTGTCATATTTTTTACATTTCAGAGGATTTTTTTGCCTATTTCTGAGACTGTCCCACAAAATCGGGGACGAACAATATATATATATATATATATATATATATATATATATATATATATATATATATATATATGTGTGTGTGTGTGTGTGTGTATATATATATATATATATATACATATATATATATTTATTTATATATATATTTATAATATGTGTGGGTGGGTGTGTGACTGTGTGTGCGCAAGAAATTTTGTAGATGCAAAAAAAAAAAAAAAAAGATAACTTTAAATTTCATAATAACTTCATTTGCTGTTTGATTTTATTTTTGTTAATATTCACGGTACTTATGCGATACACGCACTTAATGACATTACAATATCTAGTTGTGTTTCTCAATAAAAAAAATATTTAAAATAAAAAAAAATTAAACAACATATAGATATCAATTACAGTATTAAAGTAATGTTTACAGCATCTTATTTATACTGAAGAGGTTGTTGCCTCGGCGTGGTACTTGTTTTTTGAGTGTATCTTTCTCAAGATCTCATGATTTGAAGCAAGTTTTTCACTGAAGACTTCACACGATAAATTAATGTTAGTTTTTACTGTTGGCGGGTTTGGCTAGATACTTTGGCGGGAGATGTCCGGAAAGGCAGGGGTGGGGGAGAGAGAGTGTCTGCTTTTTAAAAAAATTAAACCCATCCCAATAGAAGTGAGTGGTGGGAATAGAAGTGACGTAGCACCGCGCTTCAAGAGTTCAAAGAGCTATCTCCGACACAACGCGTCCAAGTCTTCTCTTGTATCTTCTTGCTAATGCCGCTCAGTCTGGGATAAAGAAACACAACTCAGTAACGTCCTGAGTCCTAGTGATTACTTTAAAAGAGGGCAGATTCCGTGTATGAACATTTATTTATTCACAGAAATCGGGGACAAAATCCGGGGACAAATTTCTTTCGGGGACAACTTCTACATTCCGGGGACTGTCCCCGGAAATCGGGGACGAATGGTCACCCTAATGTACATTGCTAGGTGTACATTGCTAGGTGTACTTTGATAGCTATTTTTTTGCTAGATGTACATTGCTATGTGTACTTTGATAGTTATTCTTAGTTAGGTTCCCACTCAAAGATATTTTCTGCTAAATTTTCTAAACTTCATGTCCTTAAATTTTGCTCCCTCTAATGGATGTTATACTAGTCTATGTGCTCCATGATAGCGACTGCTCACTGAGTTTAATTTATTTCAACAAATATTTGACAATCTTGCCACTGGTATTCTCCCCTGTGATCCCAACTAAGACCAGGCCAAGTTACACCTTTCAATTGTTCATTGCAACTGGAGCTAGATCTGTCTCCAACCCATCTCTATAAATCTAAGCCATCTATTTTACAGTCGCGAGGTGAATCGTACCTGTAACTCAGACATCTATTAGCTCCAACAAATCCTACTGCCTTCCTATTACATATTTCGTTCCATTCAGCTGAAGATATTCCTATTTTAACTGCAATCTTATTTTCAAAAGGAGATTAACTGCTGAGGTCACGGTCATCTATTGTATTTAGTTATAACTAAAACTGTAGGTGGCGCTGCTTCTATATTGATTATATCTATTTTTAGCAACACTAAGAATTCATGAAGAGTTTGCTGTTGAGTCTTGAGATAACTTGATTGTTTACTTTTGTTTGTTTGGTGTTTATAACGTTGAGGAGAGGTGTGTTGATGTCGTTTGTTTACCTGTTTATTGAGGAAAATAGTTTTAGAGAGTCCGATCACCAGTCTTGTATTGATGATTATAATTAATGGACATCGTATCAACAGTTGTATAGTATATGCATTTGATGTTGTATGTTGCAGTAGCTCATAATGTTGTTAGTATTGACACGTTGATTTCATCATGACAGTTACAATTCTATTTTTTTTCCCCTGCATTTATAACCAGTTGTATTCACAACCGGGCCCTTACTTAAAGCACAAACGGGAACGTCAACAACATGAATAGCGACAGACTTCCTTGCGCGACGCTGGACACTTTATATTGCAAATGTGCGATTTTACAATTAAAACTATATTAGTTCTTGGAAAGTACGAAACATTTTATATGCGAGCAAACAACAGCAGCAACAACAGTTGCTGTGCATTTATGAACTTAGTTTGTTGATTCCGTATCCCTAGAAGACTATAACGATGGCTACTCCTCAATGTGATTTCTATAGAAACGCCCCATGTACAGTAATAAATAAATGTTTCACACTTTGTGATAAAGCCAAATTAATTTGTCTTGACATTTAAATATTTCTCTCTTTCCTGTGCGATGAAACAACTGGTTTATATATACACTGTATATATATATATATATGTAGGGCGCCGCGATAGCTCAGTGGTTAGTGAACTGGACTACAAAGAACAAGAGGTAGGGTTCGATCCCAACCGACAGCTTCCGGGTTCACCCAGCCTTTAAAGGTTACCGGATTTTTTCTGGGAAAGTAAAGCGGCACGGGCGTAATACCGACATTACCCCAAAAATCATGTGCCGAAGGTCTGTAAAATTTATGGTCACTAACACCATATTCCCTATACGCCACTTGGCGTGACGGGGGCTATATATATATATATATATATATATATATATATATATATATATTTTTTTTTTTTTTTTATTTGCCATAAAGAACATCGCTTACCTGGACTATACGTCTAAAGTGAAATTGTCGGAGGCAGGCCGGTTTGGCCTCATCGCAAGAGAATGCTTATATGTTAATTTTTTTCTTAGTAAACCACAAATGATGTAAATGGTACATACGGATTGCATATTGTTGTATATGTTACTATTTATGATGTTTATGTATATATATATATATATAAAGAACATGTATCCGTGTAGAGGTAAGGTAGTACGTCTTTGTCATCAATCTGCCAACACTTGTGTAATACCGCTAGTATAAAACTGTATAGGCTTTGTAGTTGCTTGAATGGAGGCTTCTGCTGTGTATGAGTGACTCGATTCTCCATGTCATTTTACTGATGAAGACTTTATAGTCGAAACGTCTGAGTCTTGTCGTAAATCTGTAGCATACAGCTTGCATGTGTTTTTATTTGTCTCTCATGTTTCACATTGCACAACTGTTTGACGTACTCCAAGGTTATTTTAAAAAAAAACAGTAGAATGACGTCATAATCATGTGCGTATTTTAGCATTTTGTAGAACATAAACTGTTAGAAGATTTTTCATTGGTTGATGTAGAAGATCAACTGTTAGAAGATTTTTCATTGGTTGATGTAGAACATCAACTGTTAGAAGCTTTTTCATTGGTTGATGTAGAACATAAACTGTTACGAGATTTTTCATTGGTTTATGTAGAAAACATTCGCTATATCTTTGCCTAGCAGCACTGGTTCAACATAGAGTTCATAGAGTGTGCTTTC
Source organism: Megaustenia siamemsis (assembly GCA_032433765.1). Taxonomy (NCBI): domain Eukaryota; kingdom Metazoa; phylum Mollusca; class Gastropoda; order Stylommatophora; family Ariophantidae; genus Megaustenia; species Megaustenia siamemsis. Next base: position 5,231,087 of record JAVIAB010000117.1, on the reverse strand, counting down.
AACAGTTTGAATATAGTTTTTCAACGTCATTGGGTGTTTTCAAGTCTGATAGAGTGATCCATAGTAGTGGATCAAGTTTTAGTGTGAGATGACCAACTCAACCCCTCACGTCACTGCGGGATTGTTTCGCTCAGAATTTGAGGACCAAGCCTCCCCGAAGATTAAACTCCGCTGTAAGAAAGGAAGGGGCCTGTGGCAGCAGTAGAAATATTGAGGTGCCATTAACATAAGTAGCCTACAACCAACTCTACAGCAGCGACGGAAGGTGAGTTCGAAACTTGAGGAGGCCAGGATGTGAGACCGAGCTTAGAGGTTCATCTTTAAACTGATAATTTGCGACATTATAACAATTTAAGCAATGTAAAATTAGTCCCTCAATTATTGCTCTAAATTATCATAATTTTACATCATAATATCTTGTTATTTACCGTGTAAATTATGAAAAAGACATGATTTTGCTGTTAAGGAACATCTCTTATAGTTTTTTTTCCTAATTGTAAACACATGCAGTGATTTAAGGGGGAAGTAGCAAAACGTGTCTTCTTCCGTCTACGTTATTCTATTTGTTACGACAAAGATAGAGAAGAGGCCAACTATTAGTTGAACCACTGTTGTTATGGCAATCAGGGAGGTTATTGCTGAAATGCTCTACCTAGTTCTCATACACACTGCAAGTTTCATAGATGTCGTTGTACGATTTTATGATATCTTCATTGACATAGAAGCCCACCTACTAGTAACGGCTCTAATTGCTTGAGCGATATCACTGCAGACTCTGGAATACAGTAGCTGGTTGTACACTGACTCATTGAGCTGAAATGTCATGTTATAGATTCGAAAGAAAAAAATATTAGAGGAGTCGCACCCTTCGTTGCCTCCTTTGTACATCCGCCGCTGCTCTATAGTCATCTGTGAGTAGCCAAAGTATATTGTGCTCTGAGAGCCCCTGGGTTATTGCTTATCGATTTCATCACATTCTCTTGTGTCTCTTCATTCTTCGGAGATAAAAGGATCTTAGCATTTTCTGTGAAAGGCGGGTCTATGATACCATGCTAGGGTTGATACCGGTAAACTTTTCACTACGTCACGCGGGTGCGTGTGTGTGACGCAGTTACGTTGATATAGCCGCAAGTCGTTGATCAGTTCTGATTCACCATCGTGACGTAGCACATAAAAATTGCTGACAGCCCAGGTACTGATGGACGTCCTTGACTCATGGTGTATTTAAAGGCCAGCCAATCACAGAGAAGCTGCAATGATCAAACATATCGTTGTTAAGTTTAATCGTTTTTTTTTTCTTTTCTATCAGCGCTATCTCGAATAACGACAAAGGAGATCTAGCCGCCCTCATAGCAATAGTCGATGTCTAACTGCAGATCACAGGCCACTTTACATGACTTATCAGACGTTTGTAAATGTCTTGTCAGTTCTACTTTTTACCAAGTTGTGCTAGAAAGAGTGAGGTTTAGAAAGACGGGTAATCATTATCTTACAAGCTGAGTGAAGTATAGAACGACGGGTAATTATCTTTACAAGCTGAGTTAAGATTAGTGTAGAAAGACGGGTAATTAATTATCTTTACAAGCTGAGTTAAGATGAGTGAAGTGTGGAAAGAAGGGTAATTAGATAATTAAGAAAAGTGATGTATGGAAAGACGGATAAATAGATGGATTAAGAAAAGTGATGTATGGAAAGACGGGTAATTAGATGGATTAAGAAAAGTGATGCATGGAAAGACGGGTAATTAGATGGATTAAGAAAAGTGATGTATAGAAAGACGGGTAATTAGATGGATTAAGAAAAGTGGTGTATGGAAAGACGGGTAATTAGATGGATTAAGAAAAGTGATGTATGAAAAGACGGGTAATTAGATGGATTAAGAAAAGTGATGTATGGAAAGACGGGTAATTAGATGGATTAAGAAAAGTGATGCATGGAAAGACGGGTAATTAGATGAATTAAGAAAAGTTGTGTATCGAAAGACGGGTAATTAGATGGATTAAGAAAAGTTGTGTATCGAAAGACGGGTAATTAGATGGATTAAGAAAAGTTGTGTATCGAAAGACGGGTAATTAGATGGATTAAGAAAAGTTGTGTATCGAAAGACGGGTAATTAGATGGATTAAGAAAAGTGATGTATGGAAAGACGGGTAATTAGATGGATTAAGAAAAGTGATGTATGGAAAGACGGGTAATTAGATGGATTAAGAAAAGTGATGCATGGAAAGACGGGTAATTAGATGAATTAAGAAAAGTTGTGTATCGAAAGACGGGTAATTAGATGGATTAAGAAAAGTTGTGTATCGAAAGACGGGTAATTAGATGGATTAAGAAAAGTTGTGTATCGAAAGACGGGTAATTAGATGGATTAAGAAAAGTTGTGTATCGAAAGACGGGTAATTAGATGGATTAAGAAAAGTGATGTATGGAAAGACGGGTAATTAGATGGATTAAGAAAAGTGATGTATGGAAAGACGGGTAATTAGATGGATTAAGAAAAGTGATGTATGGAAAGACGGGTAATTGCCTTTACACGCTAGATTAAAATGGATGAAATATAGAAAGACCAAAGGAGGTAAGAATTGTTGATCAATGTATTGAGGTATTTGGGGGTATTTCTTTGTCGCCCGGTGTTCGCCTCTGCTGGCGTAAAAATGGCGAATCATGGGAAATGTATTTATTGAACAGAAGGGCAGGTAACAATTCACAATTTACGGGAACCAGAAGTGAGGTTTACAAAGAGCCTTGGTGTATGTTTGTGCCCTTATTTACGAGCGTTGATTGTTTATGACAGCATAATCTAGTGCCTTTCAATGTGAACTATTGTAAATGTTATACAACATAATACATTGAGTGAAGATTTACTTCTCTCGTTAGTGATGCTTGTCTTTAACGTGTACTTGTACTCGCAGATTGTACACATTTGTACATCTGTGTATGTAAACTTGTGTTTATGTGAAAGTATATCTCTACTCGATGTCTGTTTGTCTGTATATTTATCACTGAGAGCTAATTGTGACATATGGAAGATAATCATGGACAGTAGACAAACAAATTAAAAGACGATTAGAGGCCACAGAGATGGGATTTCTCAGAAGAATGTTGAAAGTTCCTTGGACAGTTAAAAAGACCAATGAGGAAATTATCAAAGAGGTCAACACAAAAAGGGAACTCCTAAAAAACATCAGAAAGAAACAATCAACATTTTGTGGGTACATCATGAGAAGAGTCATCGACACTTCCTGGTTGTTATAAAGAAAAGTTACCTGCGACTAGTCATCGACACTTCCTGGTTGTCATAAAGAAAAGTTACCTGTGACTAGTCATCGACACTTCCTGGTTGTTATAAAGATAAGTTATCTGTGACTAGTCATCGACACTTCCTGGTTGTCATAAAGATAAGTTACCTGCGACTAGTCATCGACACTTCCTGGTTGTCATAAAGAAAAGTTACCTGTGACTAGTCATCGACACTTCCTTGTTGCCATAGAGATAAGTTATCTGTGACTAATCACTGACACTTCCTGGTTGTCATAAAGAAAAGTTACCTGCGACTAGTCATCGACACTTCCTGGTTGTTATAAAGATAAGTTATCTGTGACTAGTCATCGACACTTCCTGGTTGTCATAAAGATAAGTTACCTGCGACTAGTTATCGACACTTCCTGGTTGTCATAAAGAAAAGTTACCTGCGACTAGTCATCGACACTTCCTGGTTGTCATAAAGAAAAGTTACCTGCGACTAGTCATTGACACTTCCTGGTTGTCATACAGAAAAGTTACCTACGACTAGTCATTGACACTTCCTGGTTGTCATAAAGAAAAGTTACCTACGACTAGTCATTGACACTTCCTGGTTGTCATAAAGATAAGTTACCTACGACTAGTCATTGACACTTCCTGGTTGTTATAAAGATAAGTTACCTACGACTAGTCATTGACACTTCCTGGTTGTCATAAAGATAAGTTACCTACGACTAGTCATTGACACTTCCTGGTTGTTATAAAAATAAGTTACCTACGACTAGTCATTGACACTTCCTGGTTGTTATAAAGAAAAGTTACCTGCGACTAGTCATCGACACTTCCTGGTTGTTATAAAGAAAAGTTACCTGTGACTAGTCATCGACACTTCCTGGTTGTTATAAAGAAAAGTTACCTGCGACTAGTCAGTAGTATAGTATGTCATTTAGGACCGTGGAATGTGCTTCCATCTGCAGCCAAATCGCTGCAGCCGGGTTGTTTTTTCTTATATAAATAGTCTACCTGCAGATGGAAGCACATTTTTTGGTGCGGTTTTTCCTTATATGAGAGTCTACCGTTTTTCCTTATATGAGAGTCTACCCGCCCATTTTTGTTCCGGTGACCTCCCGGATCGGCGTCGGGTGACCTCCCGGTGACCTCTCGGTTGACCTCTCGTGGCGGTGGTGGTGACCTCCCGCGGTGGTGGTGAAGGGGTGGTGAAGGGGTGGTGGTGGTATCATAAATCTATTATATTCTTTGTACTTTCAATGGTTCCGTAACTTTCATAAATCTATTCTTTCTTTATACTCTCATTCAATAAAAACAGTGACAAGTTTATTTATTGTTTTTAAAAACTTCCTTTAGAATTAAAGGTAACAACTTAGACCGTTACACACGCTACACGCCAAACACTGTGTTTAACGTTAAGCGAGAGATCAAAGAGCTCGGTAGACGCCCCGCGAAGACGCGCAATCCGCCTCCCGTATGAACATCAAAGGATTACCCTTGAGCACACTAATAAATTTATCGCCGTAGCAGGTAAGTGTTCATCAGGAGAGTCATTTAACAGGGGAATTTTACGATACCGATGTTTTAATGTGAGACGCTTGGGGGAAATTAACAGTGACAAGTTTATTTATTGTTTTATTCTGAAGATTGTATTGTATAGTGCTCGTTTTGCCTCCAGAGTTATTTCCTTGTTGGACAATAGTGGTGATAACTGTCCGATGATTTGACAAGCTTTGTTGCATCTTGATTCTATCTCGGTTGTTTGGGAATTTTCGTTTGTTATTAGACTTCCTAGATATTTGAATTCCTCTACTTGTTTTAGTTGTCTGCCTTCTATAGTTATGTTGATGTTCTGTTTATTTTTGGCGACATTCATGACTTCTGTTTTGTTGATGTTGATTTTCATGTTGTATTTTGTTCCTAAGATGTTGAGTTTATTTACAAGTGTTATACATGATAGTGTTAAATGGATAAATATCGACGGTGCCACGATGGATGAATGTAAGTTGGCGACTGTGTCGGGATGGCTGTTTGTATGTTGGTCAGTGTGCCACGAGGGATCATGTAGGTTGTCTAGTTGGCCATGATGGATCATGTAGGTTGTCTAGTTGGCCATGATGGATCATGTAGGTTGTCTAGTTGGCCATGATGGATCATATAGGTTGTCTAGTTGGCCATGATGGATCATGTAGGTTGTCTAGTTGGCCATGATGGATCATGTAGGTTGTCTAGTTGGCCATGATGGATCATATAGGTTGTCTAGTTGGCCATGATGGATCATGTAGGTTGTCTAGTTGGCCATGATGGATCATGTAGGTTGTCTAGTTGGCCATGATGGATCATGTAGGTTGTCTAGTTGGCCATGATGGATCATGTAGGTTGTCTAGTTGGCCATGATGGATCATATAGGTTGTCTAGTTGGCCATGATGGATCATGTAGGTTGTCTAGTTGGCCATGATGGATCATGTAGGTTGTCTAGTTGGCCATGATGGATCATGTAGGTTGTCTAGTTGGCCATGATCGATCATGTAGGTTGTCTAGTTGGCCATGCTGGATCATATAGGTTGTCTAGTTGGCCATGATGGATCATGTAGGTTGTCTAGTTGGCCATGATGGATCATATAGGTTGTCTAGTTGGCCATGATGGATCATGTAGGTTGTCGACTGTTCCATGATGGCTGTTTGTATGTTGTCGACTGTGTCGAGATGGATGAATGTATGTTGTCTAGTGTGCCATGATGGTTGTATGTAATTGTCGAGTATGCTCCAACAAATCACCGCGCCATTTAAACTTCTTTGAACATAATGGACACAGATTTTCACCAGAAGAAACCTCATTATCAGAAACCATCTGGAGAAAATCCAATAACCCTTTCGTCAACCATATTTAACATACCTAGTTAAACTTCATCAAACATCAAGCTCAACAATACTTAGCATACCTACTTTAAACACCTCGATAAAATTGAATAACCTTTTATCGAAAAGCCTTAACGTACTTTAAGAGAAAATATTCCAACTTACAGTGTAAAATAGAATCTCAATCCGTTAGAATGAATAGTAACTTTCCTTGAAGCAACCAAAGTTATAACACGAAAGCCCTGTGGCTGTTTGTAGGTTGTCGACTGTGTCGCGATGGATGAATGTAAGTTGGCGACTGTGTCGGGATGGATGAATGTAAGTTGTCGACTGTTCCATGATGGATCATGTAGTTTGTCGACTGTGTCGGGATGGCTGTATGTAGGTTGTCGACTGTTCCATGACGGATCATGTAGGTTGTCGACTGTTCCATGATGGATCATGTAGGTTGTCGACTGTTCCATGATGGCTGTTTGTATGTTGTCGACTGTGTCGAGATGGATGAATGTAGGTTGTCGACTGTGATAACACGAAAGCCCTGTGGCTGTTTGTAGGTTGTCGACTGTGTCGCGATGGATGAATGTAAGTTGGCGACTGTGTCGGGATGGATGAATGTAAGTTGTCGACTGTTCCATGATGGATCATGTAGTTTGTCGACTGTGTCGGGATGGCTGTATGTAGGTTGTCGACTGTTCCATGATGGCTGTTTGTATGTTGTCGACTGTGTCGAGATGGATGAATGTAGGTTGTCGACTGTTCCATGATGGATCATGTAGGTTGTCGACTGTTCCATGATGGCTGTTTGTATGTTGTCGACTGTGTCGAGATGGATGAATGTAGGTTGTCGACTGTGTCGGGATGGCTGTTTGTAGGTTGTCGACTGTGTCGGGATGGATGAATGTAAGTTGTCGACTGTTCCACAGTCATGTCGATGTAGTAGACACGTATGTCATGTCAATGTAACAGTCATGTCAATGTAACAGTCATGTCAATGTAACAGTCATGTCAATGTAACAGTCACGTATGTCATGTCGTTTTAGCAGAGACGTATGGTATGTCGGGATGGATGAATGTAGGTTTTCTAGTGTCGCATGATGGATGCATGTAATTGTCGAGTGTGCTCCAACAAACCGCCGTGTCATTTAAACTTCTTTGAACACAATGGACACGGATGTTCACCAGAAGAAACCTCATTATGAGAAACCGTCTGGAGAAAATCCAATAAACCTTTCGTCAACCATACTTAACATACCTAGTTTAACTTCATCAAACATCATTCTCAACAATACTTAGCATTCTTACTTTAAACACAAACAAGGTTTAAACAATGAAAATCATAAACTAGCCAAAATTGTTTTAAATAAAATATTTTATTAAAATAAAATGAAATTATTCGATGATTATGATGTATTCGTCCTCCTCCACCTCGTTTTGAGGCGAAGGTGGTGGTGATGCATACCCTGCATCGACTTCACCAGCTGGTTGAGGTATATTAGCTACTAGTTGGAGTCTGAGTATTTGAAATATATGATTAAATATTAAGTTTGTTAATTCGGCATGTGATATATCAAAGTATAACACACTGAATAATTGGTGTTGCAGTCGGGTGCCGATATCTAAATGGCAGGTGTGATTGACCATGTTTGGTGATAAAGCCTGACAACCAGCACAGTGACGATGCGGGTTGTCCTGGAGTAGACCTGAGATTTTGTTAATCAATGCATGTTCCATCTTTGAAATCTGAAATTTTCACAAAAAGAGATGGTGTTACTCAGTGCCTCTATTAATGGGGATGTTGAGTTACTAAGAATAAATAGATTTTGACCTATGATGCATTAACAGAATACTCATTGACACTCTATGTACTCTCACATCAACAAAGTTATGACTGACATCTGTATTATAACCATTCAGAGAAGAGCATTAGCATGGGAGGCGGAGCAAAGAAATGACTGACATCTGTATTATAACCATTCAGAGAAGAGCATTAGCATGGGAGGCGGAGCAAAGAAATGACTGACATCTGTATTATAACCATTCAGAAAAGAGCATTACTATGAACGGCAGAGTGATTAACCAATTATAGAAGAGCGTAACTTTGAAAGCGGTTCCAGTTCCATCTTAAGGTAAATGATTTGGTCGGGTTCTCATCGAGAATTGTGGGCGTTTCTGGTCCATAGAATGTGTTTGGATAAACTTATGTAGGAGTTTATGTTCCTGGGGATTGATATTATTCACACATATGATAAGGTGTATAAGAAACATTCAAAGTTTTATAACGCGATGGCTAACCTAGTATACACATGATCGGAGAGAAATGAGCTGATATTTACTGGAATAATTCAGAGAGTCGGTGGTCGTGATATCTACGCCACGTTTGTAACCATCGTTATCGAAATACTTTCAGATCGAATTCGCAATTTCGGTCGTCTTGTTGTTCTATATACCCTCGCCTATCGATTAGTGATTGTAATAAGAATGGTTTGCTCCAGCTTTGAAATCTGAAATTTTCACAAAAAGAGATGGTGTTACTCAGTTCCCCTATAATGGGGATGTTGAGTTACTAAAAATAGATTTTGATCTCTGATGCAATACCTGATTAGTTACTAAAAATAGAATGTGACCTATGATCCAATAACAGAATACTCATTCACCCAATACTCTCACATCAACATGGAAAAGTGAATTTCTCAGTCATAGAAAAGTATGTTGTCACGATAGGTGTGTCAATATCAAGGAACAAAAATCATTAAAGAGATCATAATTAAGTTGTGAAAGTTTGGTGGTTGAGAGATAAATCTGAAGATAAGCACATCAAACTATAAGAACAAGGAAACAATCGTATATTACACAATCTTAGAGCCAGTGTTATGTTAACACGTATTTAGTTAAAATAGAAGGTTATAAATTGAGTAGAGGTAAACTTATACCTTATGGCTCATCTACTTTTTCGAATAAACTCAAGTTCAGAAGACAGTGATGACGATATTGATTTGTCAATTGGCACGCAAACCACGATAATATGGCCTAGTGGTAATTTTAATAATGGTTTAACTTTAGACTCAATTTTCAAAAAGACAAATATACGTGAAAGGATTTTAAACTCTAGTGAAACCTCTGACACCTACATCACCGGCTCTCAAAATCAGGGAGCTGGAAGACTGGAGATTCCAACTGAAATAATTAACAACCACTCCTCGACTGATAATAGAGATATACAAATCTTTGAACATGATATTTATTTTGAACAAATTAACGCAACGTGGAATGAACAATACGCTTGCAGCCAGCAAGGTGATACACTAAACGATAGAGCTACCAAGGTAAGTAATTGCTTTGGAGTCGAGTTTTGATTTTGATATTCTCTGTTTCTCCTTCGTTATCTTTATCACTGGGTTATTATTCAGCTTGTAGCTGTATTCTATTATTGCCAACGCTATTAATTCTAATGTTTCCAACATTATCTTTGTTGATGATGATAAATAGTAAATTTCCACATGTAATGACAATTTTGAAACTAGTTGCTAATAATGATAGACGTTATAGTAAAGGAAACCGAAAACATAAAGGACTCATCCTTAATACCATAAAGAAGTAACTGTAACATCAAAGAAAAAAGACAAGTAGAATAATATTTAAAATGGTAGTCTCTCTCTCTCTCTCTCTCTCTCTCTCTCTCTCTCTCTCTCTCTCTCTCTCTCTCTCTCTCTGGGGAGTATATGGAATATTAGCCGCTGTCTTAAGAGTACTCGAGATACTTTTATAGTAGACTTTTCAAACATAGGCAAGATATGGCTTTGATCTAAAGATATCAAAGAGAAGATATGACCAACGGGAAGGTTGTGAAGATATTTCAAATACCACGGATGACCACTTGACCGCCAGACTGACCTCCCGGGTCATCATGACTTTTTTATCATCTGAAGCTTAGAATACCACTTATCAGGGGAATTTTACTTGGTGGTTGTTTTAATGTGAGATGTTTGGGGGAAATTAATATGTTTGAACTAGAGAGTTCTTGATTGAACAAAGAGTTTAGAACTGTATATAAGTAGATTCAAGCAGCCAGGCACTCTCTGAAGCAGTTTCAACGAGTGTCTTGGCTGTAACTCAAGCAAGAGTGTGCTTGGCTGTGCAAGTAAATTTACTTTACAAATCGTAAGTAGAACCTTATTTCATAGATTCTATACTGTCATTTATTTTAATTTAACAAAATAATTTAAAATTAAATAAATTAAAACAACTCAAATAAAAACAAACAAATATGCTCTTTTTATAATGTTTATTTTCACAATGAAACATAAATTTATTTCAATACATCAACGTGGACAACACATGTTACACATTCAAATGTTTATAATTGAACAATAATGATTTCAATAGTACAAATATGAATTCAATTCATCTAAAAAAGTACACATATAACAACATATGTGTATAGTACTTAAATTACAAGTTTACGTGGTCTACCACGTGGTTTTTTAAATACACAAGGATCGCAAAATTTAACACAATTTTGTTTATTGTTCTTAATAACATAAGATCCATCAGTTATATTAGTGATCGAACGGGGTCAATTCGTTTGTGAGCTGTGTCTGTGAGAACAGTCGAAAGATCACTCTGTTGATACTGGAAGTCGTCATAAAAGGAAGGAGCAGCGATCGACCACTCACCCTCATTGGCTGTTTGTTCTCTGTCATAGTCTGAGCGAAATGTAGAAGCTCCATCAGTGGTTGCTTGTATACTGTCACACTCATTGGCTGTTTGTTCTCTGTCATAGTCTGAGCGAAATGTAGAAGCTCCATCAGTGGATGCTTGTATACTGTCACACTCAGATGAGAGAATCGTAGACGCATCACCTGTGGCTACTTGTAGTCTGTCACACTCTGAGAGAATCGTAGACTTCAGATCCACTAAAGTCTCAAATTCAGGCTGTGTTAGTGTTATACCGTAACGTGTTGGGAATTTCAACCCCGTTTTACCATCGTATTTTCTAAGATGAATTAAAGTCTTTGCTCGATATCTCGAAACTGAGACAGCCTTCAAACCATTCTTCTGTAGAGGTTTTACATACTCGCCATTACGAGCGGCATAGAAAAAAAGCACCATCACAGTCAACATTAACAGCGGAATCACATATATCCATTCTAACGGACTCCATTCTAAAAAGCACACGACTTGGTAGCAGGGCTCTGACTTTCTGTATGTAGCAGCACTGAGAACGGCTGCCCTTTATACCCTGTAACAAGGGGGGCGTGGCCAGTCTATTTATAGTAACCAATGGAATACGTTCTATTTATAGTAACTGATGCAATACGTCATTGGACGTGATGAGACATGTTCAGAGAGCGGCCATCTTTGATGAATCATGGGAAGTTTGTCCCACGAGGCCGATGTATCCATGGAGTCATCAAAACAAATGATGATCCAGAGGGCGGGGCCTACACTGACAAGTTGGAGACAAACTCGAGTATAGCATGTTATGTTCATTAGAGGGAAGTGTTCTTGTGAACACAGGATTGGGCTTGGCAAGTAAAATATCAACTAAACTTTAGTTTCTATTACTTCTGAAATACTTTTTAGAATCTTGGCTCTGTGATCAATAGCTACTTCTTTATGGTATTAAGGATGAGTCATTTATGTTTTCGGTTTCCTTTACTATAACGTCTATCATTATTAGCAACTAGTTTCAAAATTGTCATTACATGTGGAAATTTACTATTTATCATCATCAACAAAGATAATGTTGGAAACATTAGAATTAATAGCGTTGGCAATAATAGAATACAGCTACAAGCTGAATAATAACCCAGTGATAAAGATAACGAAGGAGAAACAGAGAATATCAAAATCAAAACTCGACTCCAAAGCAATTACTTACCTTGGTAGCTCTATCGTTTAGTGTATCACCTTGCTGGCTGCAAGCGTATTGTTCATTCCACGTTGCGTTAATTTGTTCAAAATAAATATCATGTTCAAAGATTTGTATATCTCTATTATCAGTCGAGGAGTGGTTGTTAATTATTTCAGTTGGAATCTCCAGTCTTCCAGCTCCCTGATTTTGAGAGCCGGTGATGTAGGTGTCAGAGGTTTCACTAGAGTTTAAAATCCTTTCACGTATATTTGTCTTTTTGAAAATTGAGTCTAAAGTTAAACCATTATTAAAATTACCACTAGGCCATATTATCGTGGTTTGCGTGCCAATTGACAAATCAATATCGTCATCACTGTCTTCTGAACTTGAGTTTATTCGAAAAAGTAGATGAGCCATAAGGTATAAGTTTACCTCTACTCAATTTATAACCTTCTATTTTAACTAAATACGTGTTAACATAACACTGGCTCTAAGATTGTGTAATATACGATTGTTTCCTTGTTCTTATAGTTTGATGTGCTTATCTTCAGATTTATCTCTCAACCACCAAACTTTCACAACTTAATTATGATCTCTTTAATGATTTTTGTTCCTTGATATTGACACACCTATCGTGACAACATACTTTTCTATGACTGAGAAATTCACTTTTCCATGTTGATGTGAGAGTATTGGGTGAATGAGTATTCTGTTATTGGATCATAGGTCACATTCTATTTTTAGTAACTAATCAGGTATTGCATCAGAGATCAAAATCTATTTTTAGTAACTCAACATCCCCATTATAGGGGAACTGAGTAACACCATCTCTTTTTGTGAAAATTTCAGATTTCAAAGCTGGAGCAAACCATTCTTATTACAATCACTAATCGATAGGCGAGGGTATATAGAACAACAAGACGACCGAAATTGCGAATTCGATCTGAAAGTATTTCGATAACGATGGTTACAAACGTGGCGTAGATATCACGACCACCGACTCTCTGAATTATTCCAGTAAATATCAGCTCATTTCTCTCCGATCATGTGTATACTAGGTTAGCCATCGCGTTATAAAACTTTGAATGTTTCTTATACACCTTATCATATGTGTGAATAATATCAATCCCCAGGAACATAAACTCCTACATAAGTTTATCCAAACACATTCTATGGACCAGAAACGCCCACAATTCTCGATGAGAACCCGACCAAATCATTTACCTTAAGATGGAACTGGAACCGCTTTCAAAGTTACGCTCTTCTATAATTGGTTAATCACTCTGCCGTTCATAGTAATGCTCTTTTCTGAATGGTTATAATACAGATGTCAGTCATTTCTTTGCTCCGCCTCCCATGCTAATGCTCTTCTCTGAATGGTTATAATACAGATGTCAGTCATTTCTTTGCTCCGCCTCCCATGCTAATGCTCTTCTCTGAATGGTTATAATACAGATGTCAGTCATAACTTTGTTGATGTGAGAGTACATAGAGTGTCAATGAGTATTCTGTTAATGCATCATAGGTCAAAATCTATTTATTCTTAGTAACTCAACATCCCCATTAATAGAGGCACTGAGTAACACCATCTCTTTTTGTGAAAATTTCAGATTTCAAAGATGGAACATGCATTGATTAACAAAATCTCAGGTCTACTCCAGGACAACCCGCATCGTCACTGTGCTGGTTGTCAGGCTTTATCACCAAACATGGTCAATCACACCTGCCATTTAGATATCGGCACCCGACTGCAACACCAATTATTCAGTGTGTTATACTTTGATATATCACATGCCGAATTAACAAACTTAATATTTAATCATATATTTCAAATACTCAGACTCCAACTAGTAGCTAATATACCTCAACCAGCTGGTGAAGTCGATGCAGGGTATGCATCACCACCACCTTCGCCTCAAAACGAGGTGGAGGAGGACGAATACATCATAATCATCGAATAATTTCATTTTATTTTAATAAAATATTTTATTTAAAACAATTTTGGCTAGTTTATGATTTTCATTGTTTAAACCTTGTTTGTGTTTAAAGTAAGAATGCTAAGTATTGTTGAGAATGATGTTTGATGAAGTTAAACTAGGTATGTTAAGTATGGTTGACGAAAGGTTTATTGGATTTTCTCCAGACGGTTTCTCATAATGAGGTTTCTTCTGGTGAACATCCGTGTCCATTGTGTTCAAAGAAGTTTAAATGACACGGCGGTTTGTTGGAGCACACTCGACAATTACATGCATCCATCATGCGACACTAGAAAACCTACATTCATCCATCCCGACATACCATACGTCTCTGCTAAAACGACATGACATACGTGACTGTTACATTGACATGACTGTTACATTGACATGACTGTTACATTGACATGACTGTTACATTGACATGACATACGTGTCTACTACATCGACATGACTGTGGAACAGTCGACAACTTACATTCATCCATCCCGACACAGTCGACAACCTACAAACAGCCATCCCGACACAGTCGACAACCTACATTCATCCATCTCGACACAGTCGACAACATACAAACAGCCATCATGGAACAGTCGACAACCTACATGATCCATCATGGAACAGTCGACAACCTACATTCATCCATCTCGACACAGTCGACAACATACATTCATCCATCCCGACACAGTCGCCAACTTACATTCATCCATCGCGACACAGTCGACAACCTACAAACAGCCACAGGGCTTTCGTGTTATAAGTTTGGTTGCTTCAAGGAAAGTTACTATTCATTCTAACGGATTGAGATTCTATTTTACACTGTAAGTTGGAATATTTTCTCTTAAAGTACGTTAAGGCTTTTCGATAAAAGGTTATTCAATTTATCGAGGTGTTTAAAGTAGGTATGCTAAGTATTGTTGAGCTTGATGTTTGATGAAGTTTAACTAGGTATGTTAAATATGGTTGACGAAAGGGTTATTGGATTTTCTCCAGATGGTTTCTGATAATGAGGTTTCTTCTGGTGAACATCTGTGTCCATTATGTTCAAAGAAGTTTAAATGGCGCGGTGATTTGTTGGAGCATACTCGACAATTACATACAACCATCATGGCACACTAGACAACATACATTCATCCATCTCGACACAGTCGACAACATACAAACAGCCATCATGGAACAGTCGACAACCTACATGATCCATCATGGCCAACTAGACAACCTATATGATCCATCATGGCCAACTAGACAACCTACATGATCCATCATGGCCAACTAGACAACCTATATGATCCAGCATGGCCAACTAGACAACCTACATGATCGATCATGGCCAACTAGACAACCTACATGATCCATCATGGCCAACTAGACAACCTACATGATCCATCATGGCCAACTAGACAACCTACATGATCCATCATGGCCAACTAGACAACCTATATGATCCATCATGGCCAACTAGACAACCTACATGATCCATCATGGCCAACTAGACAACCTACATGATCCATCATGGCCAACTAGACAACCTACATGATCCATCATGGCCAACTAGACAACCTACATGATCCATCATGGCCAACTAGACAACCTATATGATCCATCATGGCCAACTAGACAACCTACATGATCCATCATGGCCAACTAGACAACCTACATGATCCATCATGGCCAACTAGACAACCTATATGATCCATCATGGCCAACTAGACAACCTACATGATCCATCATGGCCAACTAGACAACCTACATGATCCATCATGGCCAACTAGACAACCTACATGATCCCTCGTGGCACACTGACCAACATACAAACAGCCATCCCGACACAGTCGCCAACTTACATTCATCCATCGTGGCACCGTCGATATTTATCCATTAACACTATCATGTATAACACTTGTAAATAAACTCAACATCTTAGGAACAAAATACAACATGAAAATCAACATCAACAAAACAGAAGTCATGAATGTCGCCAAAAATAAACAGAACATCAACATAACTATAGAAGGCAGACAACTAAAACAAGTAGAGGAATTCAAATATCTAGGAAGTCTAATAACAAACGAAAATTCCCAAACAACCGAGATAGAATCAAGATGCAACAAAGCTTGTCAAATCATCGGACAGTTATCACCACTATTGTCCAACAAGGAAATAACTCTGGAGGCAAAACGAGCACTATACAATACAATCTTCAGAATAAAACAATAAATAAACTTGTCACTGTTAATTTCCCCCAAGCGTCTCACATTAAAACATCGGTATCGTAAAATTCCCCTGTTAAATGACTCTCCTGATGAACACTTACCTGCTACGGCGATAAATTTATTAGTGTGCTCAAGGGTAATCCTTTGATGTTCATACGGGAGGCGGATTGCGCGTCTTCGCGGGGCGTCTACCGAGCTCTTTGATCTCTCGCTTAACGTTAAACACAGTGTTTGGCGTGTAGCGTGTGTAACGGTCTAAGTTGTTACCTTTAATTCTAAAGGAAGTTTTTAAAAACAATAAATAAACTTGTCACTGTTTTTATTGAATGAGAATATAAAGAAAGAATAGATTTATGAAAGTTACGGAACCATTGAAAGTACAAAGAATATAATAGATTTATGATACCACCACCACCCCTTCACCACCCCTTCACCACCACCGCGGGAGGTCACCACCACCGCCACGAGAGGTCAACCGAGAGGTCACCGGGAGGTCACCCGACGCCGATCCGGGAGGTCACCGGAACAAAAATGGGCGGGTAGACTCTCATATAAGGAAAAACGGTAGACTCTCATATAAGGAAAAACCGCACCAAAAAATGTGCTTCCATCTGCAGGTAGACTATTTATATAAGAAAAAACAACCCGGCTGCAGCGATTTGGCTGCAGATGGAAGCACATTCCACGGTCCTAAATGACATACTATACTACTGACTAGTCGCAGGTAACTTTTCTTTATAACAACCAGGAAGTGTCGATGACTAGTCACAGGTAACTTTTCTTTATAACAACCAGGAAGTGTCGATGACTAGTCGCAGGTAACTTTTCTTTATAACAACCAGGAAGTGTCAATGACTAGTCGTAGGTAACTTATTTTTATAACAACCAGGAAGTGTCAATGACTAGTCGTAGGTAACTTATCTTTATGACAACCAGGAAGTGTCAATGACTAGTCGTAGGTAACTTATCTTTATAACAACCAGGAAGTGTCAATGACTAGTCGTAGGTAACTTATCTTTATGACAACCAGGAAGTGTCAATGACTAGTCGTAGGTAACTTTTCTTTATGACAACCAGGAAGTGTCAATGACTAGTCGTAGGTAACTTTTCTGTATGACAACCAGGAAGTGTCAATGACTAGTCGCAGGTAACTTTTCTTTATGACAACCAGGAAGTGTCGATGACTAGTCGCAGGTAACTTTTCTTTATGACAACCAGGAAGTGTCGATAACTAGTCGCAGGTAACTTATCTTTATGACAACCAGGAAGTGTCGATGACTAGTCACAGATAACTTATCTTTATAACAACCAGGAAGTGTCGATGACTAGTCGCAGGTAACTTTTCTTTATGACAACCAGGAAGTGTCAGTGATTAGTCACAGATAACTTATCTCTATGGCAACAAGGAAGTGTCGATGACTAGTCACAGGTAACTTTTCTTTATGACAACCAGGAAGTGTCGATGACTAGTCGCAGGTAACTTATCTTTATGACAACCAGGAAGTGTCGATGACTAGTCACAGATAACTTATCTTTATAACAACCAGGAAGTGTCGATGACTAGTCGCAGGTAACTTTTCTTTATGACAGCCAGGAAGTGTCAGTGATTAGTCACAGATAACTTATCTCTATGGCAACAAGGAAGTGTCGATGACTAGTCACAGGTAACTTTTCTTTATGACAACCAGGAAGTGTCGATGACTAGTCACAGGTAACTTATCTTTATAACAACCAGGAAGTGTCGATGACTAGTCGCAGGTAACTTTTCTTTATAACAACCAGGAAGTGTCGATGACTAGTCGCAGGTAACTTTTCTTTATGACAACCAGGAAGTGTCAATGACTAGTCGCAGGTAACTTTTCTTTATAACAACCAGGAAGTGTCGATGACTAGTCGCAGGTAACTTTTCTTTATAACAACCAGGAAGTGTCAATGACTAGTCGCAGGTAACATTTCTTTATAACAACCAGAAAGTGTCAATGACTAGTCGCAGGTAACTTTTCTTTATAACAACCAGGAAGTGTCAATGACTAGTCGCAGGTAACTTTTCTTTATGACAACCAGGAAGTGTCGATGACTAGTCGCATGTAACTTTTCTTTATAACAACCAGGAAGTGTCAATGACTAGTCGCAGGTAACTTTTCTTTATAACAACCAGGAAGTGTCGATGACTAGTCGCAGGTAACTTTTCTTTATAACAACCAGGAAGTGTCAATGACTAGTCGCAGGTAACTTTTCTTTATTACAACCAGGAAGTGTCGATGACTAGTCGCAGGTAACTTTTCTTTATGACAACCAGGAAGTGTCGATGACTAGTCGCAGGTAACTTTTCTTTATGACAACCAGGAAGTGTCGATGACTAGTCGCAGGTAACTTTTCTTTATGACAACCAGGAAGTGTCGATGACTAGTCGCAGGTAACTTTTCTTTATGACAACCAGGAAGTGTCGATGACTAGTCACAGATAACTTATCTTTATGACAACCAGGAAGTGTCGATGACTAGTCACAGACAACTTATCTTTATGGCGACAAATTTAGCGCCACTATCCATTGATATTAACGATGTTGTGATGACGTTTTTCTGTCAAATTGATAATCTTACGATTCTCATTATCAGATTCCAAGACGATTTCGTATTCCTCACAGATGCTCTGTTAGTTGTTACAACACTGAGGAGTCATGGAAGTGAAGACCTGAATGATCTAAGAGAAATACTCTACAAGCTCTGTCAGTAGTTACAACACTGAGGAGTCATGGAAGACCTGAATGATCTAAGAGAAATACTCTACAAGCTCTGTCAGTAGTTACAACACTGAGGAGTCATGGAAGACCTGAATGATCTAAGAGAAATACTCTACAAGCTCTGTCAGTAGTTACAACACTGAGGAGTCATGGAAGACCTGAATGATCTAAGAGAAATACTCTACAAGCTCTGTCAGTAGTTACAACACTGAGGAGTCATGGAAGACCTGAATGATCTAAGAGAAATACTCTACAAGCTCTGTCAGTAGTTACTGAACACCTGAATGAGAGAGCTCTGTCAGTAGGAGGAGTGAAGACCTGAATGATCTAAGAGAAATACTCTACAAGCTCTGTCAGTAGTTACAACACTGAGGAGTCATAGGAAGTGAAGACCTGAATGATCTAAGAGAAATACTCTACAAGCTCTGTCAGTAGTTACAACACTGAGGAGTCATGGAAGACCTGAGAGAAATACTCTACAAGCTCTGTCAGTAGTTACAACACTGATGAGTTATGGAAGACCTGAATGATCTAAGAGAAATACTCTACAAGCTCTGTCAGTAGTTACAACACTGATGAGTTATGGAAGACCTGAATGATCTAAGAGAAATACTCTACAAGCTCTGTCAGTAGTTACAACACTGAGGAGTCATAGAAAAAAAGACCTGAATGATCTCAGAGAAATACTCTACAAGCTCTGTCAGCGATGCAGAGCTGTGAGTCAGTGGATTCCATCTCATTACAACATTCCTGGAAACGATGAGGCAGACAGGCTGGCAAAGGAAGGTGGTAACTTACAGCAGCCAGATACAAGTTCAACTTATGGGGAATCAAAGAGGTTTGTCAGGAACAGATAAATGAACAAATGGAACACAGAACACCAGGGCTACCAGAAAGATGATGTCTACTACCAGCTCAACAGAAAAGAACAAGTAACCATTTTTAGACTCTGGTCACATCAGAATAGAGTACCACCATTTCTACACCCCAAGGATCGGAACCTCTGATAAATGTGCTACAGGCAAGATGACTGCTGGGCATCTGCTACTATCATGCCCAAAATATAATGAACAGAGAAGGTTCTTATGACCAGCATCGGCACCATACCGGGTCAAGCTGTATAGAGATGTCACCAACCTTGAGCTGACCAATGCTTTTTTTGAACTTATTGACGTCTAGAGGTGTACGCAGAAGATGTAGATTCCAGAACACGCCCATTCCTTGCTACGCCACTATCTATCTATTGACCTTTCGAGCCGTAGCTGGCCCATAGGACGTAGACCAAGATACTCCTTCTCTTATCTGAGTTTTTGTTCTAGCAGTTTTCAATTCTTTTAAAGATGTTTTATCAAATCTCGCCACTTGTTTCTATTCTGTGCAAGCAGCTCTATCTCATTGATGGAGCCGAATCCTGCTGCTCTTGCCTCTCTTGCCTCTCTCATCAATGTTCTTCTCTGTGTCTCTCTTTTCCTCTTACCTGTTGTTTTCCACATGAGGGCTTGCTTTGCTATTCGGTTATTATCTCTTCTCATCACATGTCAAACATATGACCATCGTCTTTTCTTTATTATTGAAGATATTAGTGGTTGATTGGCGATTTCTCTAGCTACGCCACTGCATAGGGTAAATCCATAGACTTGCCATCACTTGTCGCAAAATATGCACACGCTAATCGCATGGTTCTGGTAGCTCGCTGGCTATACTGACCCACCTCTCATTCACCCTGTCGTTTTCACAAACTCCGTCAGACCACAGTCAGCTATATATTTACTTAGGCCTGCGGACAGAAAAATAAAACCGGAAACCCACCAACTAGAGTGACGTTTTCAGTTTTGCGTGAAGGGGCGGTTGTGGGTAGAGTGGCGTCAGCCGCCTGTTTATAGCTCTTATAGCTGAAAACGTCACTACAGGTGGTGGGTTTTCCAATTTCATTTTCTACCCGCGGGTCTTAGATCATCTATAGTTGGCTGTAGTCAGGCCCTGCTTCACTCACTTGACAGCGCCGCCCCGTCTTCTGAGAATGCAGCAGCACGTGACTAACATGACAACGTTTGACAGAAAACGCGTTCATGTAGAGGACCGGATGTGACTAACATGACAACGTTTGACAGAAAACGCGTTCATGTAGAGGACCGGATGTGACTAACGTTGCAGTGGCGTGTCAACCTCCGAGCAGTGAAATCTTTTACATTGTAGACGTTCTCTACAAGAAATACTCTTACAACAAGCGAGGGACTAATGCATACAAATGCGAGGCTGTCCTAACCTTACCATTTTTGATCTGCATATATATATATATATATGTTCCCTTCAGTCTTAAAGGAGGCTATATCGCAGCAAAGATAGACAACTTCAGTTAAAACACGTCATTATTGTTAACCTTTGACGTGGTTATCGTTACTGAAGTTACATTTGGATATATACTCGCCTATCCTCGCTTAAATGTTATGTAGAGCCAGTCTTAACATATGGATGTGAATCATGGACAATAGGACAACAGACAAGAAAATCACTGGAGTCTGTAGAAATGTGGTTTTACAGGAGAATGTTGAGAATACCATGAGCAGCTAAGAAGAGTAATGAAAATGTTCTGAAAGAGGTCAAAGCAAAAGGAGAGCTAATTTCCAATATTAGGAAGAAACAACCATCATTTTTTGGCCATGTAATGAGAAGGGAACAGCTGGAATATATTGTAACTGGAAAAATTGAGGGACGAAGAGATAGAGGGAAGCACAGAGAAAAAAATACCAGACAGCTTAAGAGAATGGCTTGGCAGAAGGTCAACAACAGAAATGATAAATAACTGTCGAGATCGAAAGCTGTGGAGAGACATGATCACCTGCGCCAGCAGGCCCGGTACTTGATGATGATGATACTCCTAGCTCTAACGAATTTGTTTGTCAATGTAACATTCTCTCACCAGTCATGTTATTATATCACATCAGAGAATTGTTAGGAAGCTCCTGGATTGCTGGACTTGAACAGAAAAAAAAACGTGTCCAAAGATGTACAATTGTAGATGCAAAAGATAACGTATTAGGGGAGAAACAAAACACTATTAAACTAAAGGTATGGGATTTGTACTAAACACAATTCAAACAAAGCAAATGAGATTTTTTGGGGCATGTTAAAAGACACGGTAGCCTGCTAAAAGTAATCTTGGAATGAAAAATACAAGGTAAATGAGGCAGCGGCAGACCAAGACTAACGTGGACGACTAAAATTAAAAGATGGACAAATAGCCTATGACAACCTGCACCATCAAAGCAAGAGACAGAATGTAATCGCGCTCCATGGTAGCCAACCTTTGATGCGGAGACAGCATTCGATGATGATGATGATGACGAGGCTTGAATTGGCACGCAGGTTTTACCAATAGGTGCTCGGTCGCCTGTCCAGAAGTGTTCTGAGACTTCTGTCTAGTGTCGCCTCAAGCATCGTAACTCACAAGCCGCCACTCATCACCTTCCAAGAATAGGATTCCTATTAAACTTTCACAGAGACAGAGATGACAAAGGTAAACCACACCTGGAGAAGATTAGAAGAGACAGAGATGAGAAAGGTAAACCACACCTGGAGAAGATTAGAAGAGACAGAGATGACAAAGGTAAACCACACCTGGAGAAGATTAGAAGAGACAGAGATGACAAAGATAAACCACACCTGGAGAAGATTAGAAGAGACAGAGATGAGAAAGGTAAACCACACCTGGAGAAGATTAGAAGAGACAGAGATGACAAAGGTAAACCACACCTGGAGAAGATTAGAAGAGACAGAGATGACAAAGGTAAACCACACCTGGAGAAGATTAGAAGAGACAGAGATGAGAAAGATAAACCACACCTGGAGAAGATTAGAAGAGACAGAGATGAGAAAGATAAACCACACCTGGAGAAGATTAGAAGAGACAGAGATGAGAAAGATAAACCACACCTGGAGAAGATTAGAAGAGACAGAGATGAGAAAGGTAAACCACACCTGGAGAAGATTAGAAGAGACAGAGATGACAAAGGTAAACCACACCTGGAGAAGATTAGAAGAGACAGAGATGACAAAGGTAAACCACACCTGGAGAAGATTAGAAGAGACAGAGATGAGAAAGATAAACCACACCTGGAGAAGATTAGAAGAGACAGAGATGAGAAAGATAAACCACACCTGGAGAAGATTAGAAGAGACAGAGATGACAAAGGTAAACCACACCTGGAGAAGATTAGAAGAGACAGAGATGACAAAGGTAAACCACACCTGGAGAAGATTAGAAGAGACAGAGATGACAAAGGTAAACCACACCTGGAGAAGATTAGAAGAGACAGAGATGACAAAGGTAAACCACACCTGGAGAAGATTAGAAGAGACAGAGATGAGAAAGGTAAACCACACCTGGAGAAGATTAAAAGAGACAGAGATGAGAAAGATAAACCACACCTGGAGAAAATTAGAAGAGACAGAAATGACAAAGATAAACCACACCTGGAGAAGATTAGAAGAGACAGAGATGACAAAGGTAAACCACACCTGGAGGAGATTAGAAGAGACAGAGATGACAAAGGTAAACCACACCTGGAGAAGATTAGAAGAGACAGAGATGACAAAGATAAACCACGCCTGGAGAAGATTAGAAGAGACAGAAATGACAAAGATAAACCACACTTGGAGAAGATTAGAAGAGACAGAGATGACAAAGGTAAACCACACCTGGAGGAGATTAGAAGAGACAGAGATGACAAAGGTAAACCACACCTGGAGAAAATTAGAAGAGACAGAAATGACAAAGATAAACCACACCTGGAGAAGATTAGAAGAGACAGAGATGACAAAGATAAAAAAAAAAACCTGGAGAAGATTAGAAGAGACAGAAATGACAAAGTTTAAAATGAAACGTTCACGGCCATAGATGAAAGATAACAAACGATTCAACTGACAATGAAAACAGAATTGCAGTCATGAGATAATACAATCATCCCTTATAATTTGTATGCAGTTTCAGATGATTTTGGCTAGTGAAGTGTCTAGGAGCTGCGGTAGCTCGCAGTAAGTCATTAGTCCTTCTATAGATTGATGGTAAAAATAAAAAGAAAGATATTATTGTCCAGTTAAGATTTTTTTTTTAATGACTTAGTCGCTAAAACAATATCATAAAAGCTGCATGCCACTGCGCGGGCACAATTAAAAAAAAAAAGCAGTACATTTCTGACCTTACCCATAATCTTCTCCAGGTGTAATTTATCTTTGTTATGATTTATCTTTGTTATGATTTATCTTTGTTATGATTTATCTTTATTATGATTTATCTTTGTTATGATTTATCTTTATTATGATTTATCTTTGTTATGATTTATCTTTGTTATGATTTATCTTTGTTATCTCGCTTTTGTTTCCTTATTCTATCTTGCTTTTCTTCTCCTTTCCTCATCCGCCCCCCCCCCCCCCCAGCGTCGAGGGGATAAATAATTTGTGGTCTTTTGATCTTCTGTTGGTCTCTGCTGCTGTTATGTTTCCTAGTGTTTCTAATATTCCATCAATCCATCTTTTGCTCGTATGTTGGCCTCTGCTGCTGTTATGTTTCCTAGTGTTTCTAATATTCCACCAATCCATCTTTTGATCTTCTGTTGGCCTCTGCTGCTGTTATGTTTCCTAGTGTTTCTAATATTCCATCAATCCATCTTTTGCTCGTATGTTGGCCTCTGCTGCTGTTATGTTTCCTAGTGTTTCTAATATTCCATCAATCCATCTTTTGCTCGTATGTTGGCCTCTGCTGCTGTTATGTTTCCTAGTGTTTCTAATATTCCATCAATCCATCTTTTGCTCGTATGTTGGCCTCTGCTGCTGTTATGTTTCCTAGTGTTTCTAATATTCCATCAATCCATCTTTTGATCTTCTGTTGGCCTCTGCTGCTGTTATGTTTCCTAGTGTTTCTAATATTCCATCAATCCATCTTTTGATCTTCTGTTGGTCTCTGCTGCTGTTATGTTTCCTAGTGTTTCTAATATTCCATCAATCCATCTTTTGATCTTCTGTTGACCTCTCCTACTGTTATGTTTCCTAGTGTTTCTAATATTCCATCAATCCATCTTTTGATCTTCTGTTGGCCTCTCCTGCTGTTATGTTTCCTGGTGTTTCTAATATTCCATCAATCCATCTTTTGATCTTCTGTTGGCCTCTGCTGCTGTTATGTTTCCTAGTGTTTCTAATATTCCATCAATCCATATTTTTCCTGGTCATCCTTGGATCTAGTGTTATCTCTAAGTTTGTTGAAGGCTCGTTATGTTGTGTTTTTTTTTTATCTTTCTGCATTATCACGTGGCCAAACCATTTTATCTGTTGTTTCCTTATATATTCTATGGCGGGGGCTATTCCTAGCTATTTTTCTCAGTTCTTCATTTCTGATCTTATCTCTCAGACTGTTTCCTGTCATTCGTCTAACACATTTCATCTCAGGAGAGGTTATTGTTCTTATTGTACTTGCATCTAGAGTCCAGGTCTGGCATTGGTAGCACAACGTTGGGATGAAGATTGTATTGTATAGTGCTCGTTTTGCCTCTAGAGTTATCTCCTTGTTGGACAATAGTGGTGATAACTGTCCGATGATTTACAAGCTTTATTGTATCTTGGTTCTATTTCTGCTGTTTGTGACTTGTCGTTTGTCACTAAACTTTCTAGATGTTTCAATTCCATCAACAGATGGCTGTGTTCACTTTCTGTGCAGTTTCGCCTGTGTCTTTTGTCGTGTGCTGAGACTGCTATGATGGGGACTACAGCTACTTTTCTTTGTTTTGAAGTTGAGATATTAATTCGGAAGATTCCGCTGGCGCAGACGGTTGAGCAATTATAGATTTTAATTCGTTTGCAGTGATACCGGGGCCTTCCATTACTTCAATTCCTCCATTTCTTTTAGCCGTTCACTATTATTCTATAGTTTCATTAGCCTACTGTATTCATCTATTATTTCATTATTCTATTATTTCATTATTATATTTATTCATTATTCTATTATTTCATTATTCTATTATTTCATTATTATATTATGTCATTATTATATTATTTCATTATTCTATTGTTTCCTTATTCTATTCTTTCCTTATTCTATCGTTTCCTTATTCTATCGTTTCCTTATTCTACCGTTTCCTTATTCTATCATTTCCTTATTCTACCGTTTCATTATTCTATCGTTTCCTTATTCTATCGTTTCCTTATTCTACCGTTTCATTATTCTATCGTTTCCTTATTCTATCGTTTCCTTATTCTACCGTTTCATTATTCTATCGTTTCCTTAATCTATCGTTTCATTATTCTATCGTTTCCTTATTCTACCGTTTCCTTATTCTATCGTTTCCTTATTCTATCGTTTCCTTATTCTATCGTTTCCTTATTCTATCGTTTCCTTATTCTATCATTTCCTTATTCTACCGTTTCATTATTCTACCATTTCATTATTCTATCGTTTCATTATTCTATCGTTTCCTTATTCTATCGTTTCCTTATTCTACCGTTTCATTATTCTATCGTTTCCTTATTCTATCGTTTCCTTATTCTATCGTTTCCTTATTCTATCATTTCCTTATTCTACCGTTTCATTATTCTATTCTTTCCTTATTCTACCGTTTCCTTATTCTATCATTTCCTTATTCTACCGTTTCATTATTCTATCGTTTCATTATTCTATCGTTTTCTTATTCTATCGTTTCCTTATTCTACCGTTTCCTTATTCTATCGTTTCCTTATTCTATCGTTTCCTGATTCTATCGTTTCCTTATTCTACCGTTTCCTTATTCTATCGTTTCCTTATTCTATCGTTTCCTGATTCTATCGTTTCCTTATTCTATCGTTTCCTTATTCTACCGTTTCCTGATTCTATCGTTTCCTTATTCTATCGTTTCCTTATTCTACCGTTTCCTTATTCTATCGTTTCCTTATTCTATCGTTTCCTTATTCTACCGTTTCCTGATTCTATCGTTTCCTTATTCTATCGTTTCCTTATTCTATCGTTTCCTTATTCTATCGTTTCCTTATTCTATCGTTTCCTTATTCTACCGTTTCCTTATTCTATCATTTCCTTATTCTACCGTTTCCTTATTCTATCGTTTCCTTATTCTATCATTTCCTTATTCTACCGTTTCCTTATTCTATCGTTTCCTTATTCTACCGTTTCCTTATTCTATCGTTTCCTTATTCTATCGTTTCCTTATTCTATCATTTCCTTATTCTACCGTTTCATAATTCTACCGTTTCCTTATTCTATCGTTTCCTTATTCTATCGTTTCCTTATTCTATCGTTTCCTTATTCTATCGTTCCCTTATTCTATCGTTTCCTTATTCTATCGTTTCCTTATTCTATCGTTTCCTTATTCTATTCTTTCCTTATTCTATCGTTTCCTTATTCTATCGTTTCCTTATTCTACCGTTTCCTTATTCTATTCTTTCCTTATTCTATCGTTTCCTTATTCTATCGTTTCCTTATTCTATCGTTTCCTTATTCTATCGTTCCCTTATTCTATCGTTTCCTTATTCTACCGTTTCCTTATTCTATCGTTTCCTTATTCTATCATTTCCTTATTCTACCGTTTCATTATTCTACCGTTTCCTTATTCTACCGTTTCCTTATTCTACCGTTTCCTTATTCTATCGTTTCCTTATTCTATCATTTCCTTATTCTACCGTTTCATTATTCTACCGTTTCCTTATTCTACCGTTTCCTTATTCTATCGTTTCCTTATTCTATCGTTTTCTTATTCTATCGTTTCCTTATTCTATCATTTCCTTATTCTACCGTTTCCTTATTCTATCGTTTCCTTATTCTATCGTTTCCTTATTCTATCATTTCCTTATTCTACCGTTTCATTATTCTACCGTTTCCTTATTCTACCGTTTCCTTATTCTATCGTTTCCTTATTCTATCGTTTCCTTATTCTATCGTTCCCTTATTCTATCGTTTCCTTATTCTATCGCTTCCTGATTCTATCGTTTCCTTATTCTATTCTTTCCTTATTCTATCGTTTCCTTATTCTATCGTTCCCTTATTCTATTGTTTCCTTATTCTATCGTTTCCTGATTCTATCGTTTCCTTATTCTATCGTTTCCTTATTTTATCGTTTCCTTATTCTACCGTTTTCTTATTCTACCGTTTTCTTATTCTATTCTTTCCTTATTCTATCGTTTCCTTATTCTACCGTTTTCTTATTCTATTCTTTCCTTATTCTATCGTTTCCTTATTCTATCGTTTCCTTATTCTATCGTTTCCTGATTCTATCGTTTCCTTATTCTATTCTTTCCTTATTCTATCGTTTCCTTATTCTATCGTTTCATTATTCTATCGTTTCCTTATTCTATTCTTTCCTTATTCTATCGTTTCCTTATTCTATCGTTTCCTTATTCTATCGTTTCCTTATTCTATCGTTTCCTTATTCTACCGTTTTCTTATTCTACCGTTTTCTTATTCTATTCTTTCCTTATTCTATCGTTTCCTTATTCTACCGTTTTCTTATTCTATTCTTTCCTTATTCTATCGTTTCTTTATTCTACCGTTTCCTTATTCTATCGTTTCCTTATTATATCGTTTCCTTATTCTATCGTTTGCTTATTCTACCGTTTCATTATTCTATCGTTTCTTTATTCTATCGTTTTCTTATTCTATCGTTTTCTTATTCTATTCTTTCCTTATTCTATCGTTTTCTTATTCTATCGTTTCCTTATTCTATCGTTTCCTTATTCTATCGTTTCCTTATTCTATCGTTTTCTTATTCTATCGTTTCCTTATTCTATCGTTTCCTTATTCTATCGTTTCCTTATTCTATTCTTTCCTTATTCTATCGTTTTCTTATTCTATCGTTTCCTTATTCTATCGTTTCCTTATTCTATCGTTTCATTATTCTATCGTTTCCTTATTCTATCGTTTCATTATTCTACCGTTTCCTTATTCTATCGTTTCATTATTCTACCGTTTCCTTATTCTACCGTTTCCTTATTCTATCGTTTCATTATTCTACCGTTTCCTTATTCTATCGTTTCCTTATTCTATCGTTTCATTATTCTATCGTTTTCTTATTCTATCGTTTCCTTATTCTATCGTTTCCTTATTCTACCGTTTCCTTATTCTATCGTTTCCTTATTCTATCGTTTCATTATTCTATCGTTTTCTTATTCTATCGTTTCCTTATTCTATCGTTTCCTTATTCTATCGTTTCCTTATTCTATCGTTTCATTATTCTACCGTTTCCTTATTCTATCGTATCCTTATTCTATCGTTTCCTTATTCTACCGTTTCCTTATTCTATCGTTTCCTTATTCTATCGTTTCATTATTCTATCGTTTCCTTATTCTATCGTTTCCTTATTCTATCGTTTCCTTATTCTACCGTTTCCTTATTCTATCGTTTCCTTATTCTACCGTTTTCTTATTCTATCGTTTCCTTATTCTATCGTTTCCTTATTCTATTCTTTCCTTATTCTATCGTTTCCTTATTCTATCGTTTCCTTATTCTATTCTTTCCTTATTCTATCGTTTCATTATTCTACCGTTTCCTTATTCTATCGTATCCTTATTCTATCGTTTCCTTATTCTACCGTTTCCTTATTCTATCGTTTCCTTATTCTATCGTTTCCTTATTCTATCGTTTCCTTATTCTATCGTTTCCTTATTCTATCATTTCATTATTCTACCGTTTTCTTATTCTATCGTTTCCTTATTCTATCGTTTCCTTATTCTATTCTTTCCTTATTCTATCGTTTCCTTATTCTATCGTTTCCTTATTCTATTCTTTCCTTATTCTATCGTTTCATTATTCTACCGTTTCCTTATTCTATCGTATCCTTATTCTATCGTTTCCTTATTCTACCGTTTCCTTATTCTATCGTTTCCTTATTCTATCGTTTCCTTATTCTATTCTTTCCTTATTCTATCGTTTCCTTATTCTATCGTTTCCTTATTCTATTCTTTCCTTATTCTACCGTTTCCTTATTCTATCGTTTCCTTATTCTATCGTTTCCTTATTCTATTCTTTCCTTATTCTATCGTTTTATTATTCTATCGTTTCCTTATTCTATCGTTTCCTTATTCTATTCTTTCATTATTCTATTCTTTCATTATTCTATCGTTTCCTTATTCTACCGTTTCCTTATTCTATTCTTTCATTATTCTATTCTTGCATTATTCTATCGTTTCCTCATTCTATTCTTTCTTTATTCTATCGTTTCCTTATTCTACCGTTTCCTTATTCTATTCTTTCATTATTCTATCGTTTCCTTATTCTATCGTTTCCTTATTCTATTCTTTCATTATTCTATCGTTTCCTTATTCTATTCTTTCTTTATTCTATCGTTTCCTTATTCTACCGTTTCCTTATTCTATTCTTTCATTATTCTATCGTTTCCTTATTCTATCGTTTCCTTATTCTATTCTTTCATTATTCTATCGTTTCCTTATTCTATTCTTTCTTTATTCTATCGTTTCCTTATTCTACCGTTTCCTTATTCTATTCTTTCATTATTCTATCGTTTCCTTATTCTATCGTTTCCTTTTTCTATTCTTTCATTATTCTCCTGTTTCCTTCCTCCTCTATTGCTGCCCTTTACTAATCCCTGCTGTTTAAAGCCTGCCTGGTCAGAAACAACAATGTTTGTTTATCCCAAGGTCCAGTTGTTTATAATTTCCTACGTCCTTGATATTATAGGCCAGGGTTATATTGATTTGCTTATGCATCGCAGATATCACTGGCCACACATTTACGCTGTTCTGATATGGGAAATAGAGAAGTGGGGTTGGGGGTGTGAAGTGAAATAAGTTGAACCACGAATCTACTTTCTGACACGAGATCAACAACCACATTCGCTTTGTGATAAGCCTGTGTCAGCTGGTACACCACAGTATAGGCCAGACTTAGGAGCACTCGGCTTCTGGTGGTAGGCGTGAGTTGTGTGAGAGAGAGTGAGAGAGAGAGAAATGTGGTAGATTAACCATCTATTATTCGCATGTCATATCTATTTTTTTTTTCATTAAGTCATCTCTGACGTCATGCAGTCCTTCGTCGCCAAGCCAATCAATAAAAAGGTGTAAGGTTTCAGTTTGAAACAAATAAACATAAATTTAGTCACTGTTTTGTTTTGCTTCTGCATAAACTATGTGGTATCTGAAAAATGGTCATTGAAGAATTATTTAACGAAACCATTTCAAGGTGAAGTACAAACTGGCAGCTCCAGGGTTTGGGGACAAAAGTGGTTCAAGGCGTCGAGATGTTGGTCGAGGCTCTCTCATCCCATAAAACGCTTAAAATAAAAAGATTTTCTGGGTAGAAACGACATCTCTTGAATTATTTGATGATTACTATAAATAGCATTTCATCATCATCGAGTGCCATCTCCGCAACGAAGGTTGGCTACCATGGAGCACCATTCTGCTGTTTCTTGCTTTGATGGTGCAGATTGTCAAAGGCTGACTTGTCTATCGTTTGATGTTACTCGTCCATGTTAGTCTTGGTTGCATTTGCCTCTTTTACCTTGTATTTTCCCCTCCAAGATTACATTTAGCAGGCTGTTGTGTCTTTTAACATGGCCAAAAAATCGCATTTGTCTTGTTCTAATTGTGTTTAGTAGTTCTCTTTTCATTTTTAGTTGTTTTAAGACTTCATCGTTTGTTTTATTTTCTTTCCATCCAATTCAACGTATTCTTCTATATATCCACATTTCAAAGGCTTCAATTCTCTATTCTGTTTTCTTATCTAATGTCCATGTTTCTGCACCATATAGGAATGTTGAGATGATATAACATTTTGCTATTCCTAGTTTTAGCCCTGGTGTTATTCGTTTTGATGTTAGTATATTTTTCGTGGCATTAAAATTACTTTTTGCCATTCCTATTCTTTTCTTTATTTCAGTTGTACATTTTCCATCACTGGTTATAGTATGTCCAAGGTAGTTGTAGCTCTGAACTGTCTCCAGGTCTATGCCTTCAAACAGCATTCATCACTTGCATATTAAAACCAGTAGCGTGTTGTGAAGTTCTGTGCTGTCGATCATAATCCTTGAAAACGTAAGTTACCTTCTGGTTGACAAGTTTCTAAACTGAGCTCATCAAACTGGTGCTGCCATTTTTACAAGATTGTTCATTCCTGTTTATGTCGGATGCTAGATACCTGAACTTTCATGAAGCACACGTTGACGTAAGGTTTGCTATGTCTTGTGAAATAGGCAGGGAAAGACCCAGTGACTTCATGAAGCACACGTTGACGTAAGGTTTGCTATGTGTTGTGAAATAGGCAGGAGAAAACCCAGTGACTTCATGAAGCACACGTTGACGTAAGGTTTGCTATGTGTTGTGAAATAGGCAGGGAAAGACCCAGTGACTTCGTGAAGCACACATTGACGTAAGGTTTGCTATGTGTTGTGAAATAGGCAGGGGAAGACCCAGTGACTTCGTGAAGCACACATTGACGTAAGGTTTGCTATGTGTTGTGAAATAGGCAGGGGAAGACCCAGCGACTTTATGAAGCACACGTTGACGTAAGGTTTGCAATGCTATGTGTTGTGAAATAGGCAGGGGAAGACCCAGCGACTTCATGAAGCACACGTTGACGTAAGGTTTGCAATGTGTTGTGAAATAGGCAGAGGAAGACCCAGCGACTTCATGAAGCACACGTTGACGTAAGGTTTGCTATGTGTTGTGAAATAGGCAGGGGAAGACCCAGCGACTTCACGAAGCACACGTTGACGTAAGGTTTGCTATGTGTTGTGAAATAGGCAGAGGAAGACCTAGCGGCTTGATGAAAATCAGTGAGCCCATGATATATATATATATTTTTTAAAGAGAATATCTTGCCAGTATGGGATCTACTGTCACCACTCACATTAAACAGTAGAAATGGGGATGCTGTTAATAGTGTTTACTGCTGCAACCGTTCAGGGAAAGTTACAAAAACCATGTTCAATCCGTACTGACATCATTCTAAATATTGTACACGCATTCTCGAAACTCCAGCCTTCGAGAAACAGCACCAACTAGGTTTCATGAACATTACAACTCTTGTGTTACCAACACACGATTATAAACTGATCGCAATCCCAGTCTTCAGTTACCTATAGAATATGTATCTTTGGACCGTTAAACTTCTTAAAGTTGACAGGAGTTTACTTTTTCCCGACTGTCCGGGCTGAATGAAAGTTCTGGCTAAAACACTTTGAAATTTGTATGAGGACTATGTTCACTAATGTCGCTCATTAGTTTTAATGGCTCGACATAACGTTTCGATTGTTGAGCTTAGTAAGTTTAATAAAAAAAAGATAAAATAAATAAATAAAAACAAGTAGAACCACACAGAAGCAGTCAACCTGTATGGTATACATATTAAATCACCATCTTCCTCACAATAGCTCAAAAATCAACACATCTGTGTACTTTATTGCCCGTTCTGTAATAGAGACTTCAGAGCTCAGTCACCGAACAGAGAACATCAATGTTGTATTCCCTCTCTCTCTCTGCGATCAGGACTCAATCAAAGTAGGACTCAAGACTCTCACACGAAGACATCTGTCTGTTTAAGCCTGTTAGATCCACTCTGCTTGAATACCTGTTAAAACGTTGCACTGTGTTATGCACCAGTGGCCCAGTGCATCCGATTTCAGCCAGCATTTTGTTCAGGTTTGCTTTCCTTAGCCTTTGATTGCCCCCAATCTTCCTGCAAGGTAGCAGATTGTCTTTTCTGTAGGGAGATTCTGCCCTTAGATGGCCGGCCCTCCCAGGTTTATGAGCACCATCTGCCCGAGTCGGGAGCCGCGATAGCTCAGTGGTTAGTGAACTGGACTACAAAGGACAAGGGGTAGGGTTCGATCCCAACCGACGGCTTCCGGGTTCACCCAGCCTTTAATGGGTACCGGATTTTTTCTGGGAAAGTGAAGCGGCACGGGCGTAATACCGACCACATTACCCCAAAAATCATGTGCCGAAGGTCTGTAAAATTCATGGTCACTAACACCATATTCCCTATACGTCACTTGGTGCGACGGGTCACTAACACCATATACCCTATACGTCACTTGGTGCGACGGGTCACTAACACCATATTCCCTATACGTCACTTGGCGTGACGGCGGCACTTGACTTTTTTACTGTCCGAGTCACTAGAGGTGACTAACACAGACACGTGACTTGGAATATGAGGAAACTGCAACAAGGAACACTTTTCATGCATAGCCTTTAATTGTTCCCGCCGCCTATCCCCATATACCGGTAATTCACGTCCTCTTGAAAATGATGATCGTCGTAGCACTTGATGATGTTAGGCGATCGTTGTTGACTCCAATTCCGAACATATAGACACACAGTTAGTCGTCAAATTATCCCCGTCGCACATCAAACAGCAGACCGTAAGATTAGCGCACGACCGGTCTAGGAACCATTACGATGACGTAGCACACAACAATGTTGAACACACAATCTCGCTCCTTTAGATTTCTTATTACTCTAGTGTAAGCAGCCTACGACGAACAAAGCACGAAGCAAATTCCCCAAAGAGACAAAACTGCGGCTGACGAAGTAAAGTACCCCTAAGTACCCCCGTCACGCCAAGTGGCGTATAGGGAATATGGTGTTAGTGACCATATAATTTACCGACCTTCGGCACATGATTTTTGGGGTAAACTGGTCGGTATTACGCCCGTGCCGCTTTACTTTTCCTGAAAAAATCAGGTACCCATTAAAGGCTGGGTGAACCCGGAACCGTCGGTTGGGATCGAACCCTACCTCTTGTCCTTTGTAGTCCAGTTCACTAACCACTGAGCTATCGCGGCTCCCGGCTGACGAAGTAGTTTACATTAATGAGTAACATGGAAATAACTTGTGTCAAGGAATTCCAACAACGGTCATGAACAGCACGAATGTGACGTAAAGCGCAGATCAAGTCTAGACGGTGGAAGGTCTCATTCACAACACTTGATTTATAAAAAAAAAAAGGACTGTTGTCGGCCTACGACATCGCTTTAGCGGCACAGATGTATTAAGTATATCATCATTTTAACTTTAACGCAGAAAAGTGCAACGGAGCACCGAAATTAATCAGACCCTGGATGCACTTTCTGCAGCGATCAAGAGGACGTGGACTAGATCCGCCATCTTAGATCGGAAGTTGTTGTATTCCTGACCACAAAGAAGACGCACACGTCTCAAATAATAATGTACAATGTATGTGACACTCCTGGGGTAATGAAACGGTATCTTTGTGATTAAGTACAGACTGATATATGTCACGTCTCCATGGTGGGCACACCTCTCAAGATGAAAACGAAAGTAGGTAACTATACCCTTGACATTGAGACGAGCTGTAATTTGATTGGTTGACGACACAAAAACTACGACTGTCTCCGATACGAAATTCGAGTCGGCGACGCCCCTTATCAGCGATCAGCTGTTCAGTCGCGCCGATCCTTTGTGTCGTAGGCAGGTAGGCAGCTATATAATCGCGTGGCTGCACCTTTTCTGCTTTTGTCGGATGTATTTGATGACAAACTGGTGCAAGAGTATGAGTCATTAGCTGCGTCTATGACATCGAGTTAGAAGAATCAAAGCTTTGAAGAGTCAGTTCTGGTGTACAAGATGAAACCTGACGGGTTAACCATGACGAACCGTTTCAAGACAACCGTGAGGTCTCTCCTGCAGGGAACTACCAAGCCATGCCCAAACTATTCCCTCATCATAGAGACAGACTTCGAACATGACAAGTACTGGAAAAAACTGGGTAAGTTTTCTATACTGTAGGACAGTAGAACTTTAAGTTTCGGAAGTCATAAGATTGTTATTGTTTCCTCCGATGTGCTGAGTATTGAGTCAATGAAAAATGATTAGTGATTGAGTGGTGGTGCAGTCGCCAGTCAGGGAAAAGTTTGTTTTAGCGACGTCGACCGTTAATTGGCGTTACAGTTTTAACCAAAAAAGTTTTTAGTCAAGTTTTTGGTAGCCAGACCTAGTAATAATCGGTTTTGTGCACTTCTATGGAATCAATGAATATATCAAAGTCGCAAAAGAAAGAAATTAAAATAATATTAATTTCTGTTGAAATTAGGATTAATTAATTAGTACAGATTGGGGAAAGTCCTAGTTTAACGTCGTCACGTCATTTCCGCTGAACGAACGGTCTCCCCCAGATTGGCCACACTTATTTGAATGTATCAACGGTTTCTAGATTTTGTTAACTTAACTATATTTTTCAACAAGGTTTAGGTATTCCCAGGAGTCTTCTAATGACAGATTATGAAATCAAAGTCATTAAGAATAACATGAAGTGGGACGTTACTCTGTGAACAGAAATGATGTAACGGCGCTAAACTAGGACTTAACACAGATTGTAGCTTATGGCACTTTTGTCGAAACTTTGAAGTAAAATTTGAGAAATTTGTTACAAATTCTAGCAGGATTTCATTTGTTTAAAAGCTTATAATTGTTAACCTTACTTTTTGGAAAAAAAACTTTATCTTTGTCCTCATTAAAATAATTAATTATTAATATTAGTTTTTTTCATAAATTTGTAGGTTATTTCCTTTTCAGCATATTTAATGCGATAATTTTTAGAATTTACCTTTTACTTTGTATATTAAATTGTTATTATATAATTGTATAATATATAAATGTTTATATATAAATGTTTTACTAATAACAGTCTTGATTTAAAACTTTACTTAAAACTAATACTGGTAACTTGATTGAACTAATTTTAAGTCTGTTAGTTGAATTAATGACAGTATGTACATATGTCATGTCACCTCCAGGTAACACTTAGTCACTACTAACAGTAATGGTTACTTAGCTGTGTGTCTTACCTCAACAGAAATATAATTTTTTTTATCACTAATTTGAAAATTTTCCCCTGATTGTGAAGACCATCGCACTATTAGTCGCATGAGCCATATGACGAAAATATTACTAAGAATCATCATGAGACGTGTAAGGAACAAAATAAAACCAGAAATAAGTGAGGAACAAGGTGGATTTGTGGAAGGAAAGGGCACCAATAATGCAATATACATCTTAAGAACATTAATAGAAAAATCTATAGAGATAAAGAAAGATTTATATATGTGCTTTATAGACTACACAAAAGCATTTGACAAAGTTAAGCATAATAAATAATGAAATGTGGAAATAATAAATATGCTGGAAAAATTAAACATTGATGGCAAGGATCTGCGAATCATAAAAAACATGTACTGGCAACAAACAGCATCTATACGAATTAACAACCAAACAGGACAATTTCAACTTATAAAACAAGTAGTCAGACAAGGCTGTGTTCTGTTGCCGGATTTGTTTTCACTTTACAGAGAAAATATTAGATCAATAGCAGACAAAAAAAGGAATTGAAGTCAACGGTCACAACATACAAATTTGCGATATGCGAATGACACAGTCTTAATAGCAGAGACAGAGAATGAACTACAAGAAATGATAGACATAATAGTAAAAGAAAGCAGTAAAAAAGGTCTCAGTCTGAACAGTAAGAAAACAGAAGTAATGGTCATATCAAAGAAACAATCACCACCATCATGCAGCATAAAAAATAAAAAGGACAAATTTAAAACTAGCGCAACGCGTCAAATACTTGGGCACAATAATATCAGATGGAAGATGGATCGCAGAAATAAAAAGCAGAATAGCTCAGGCCAAAATAGCATTTCAGAATATGAAAAATATCTTATGCAACAAATATATGTCAATAGAAGTGAGAAAGAGAGCTCATCGGTGCTATATAGAACCAATTCTCACCTATGGAAGCAAATCAAGGACAGTAGACAAACAGATGAAAAGACGATTAGAGGCCACAGAGATGGGATTTCTCAGAAGAATGTTGAAAGTTCCCTGAACAGCTAAAAAGACCCAATGAAGAAATTCTCAAAGAGGCCAACACAAAAAGGGAACTCTTAAAGAACATCAGAAAGAAACAATCAACATTTTTTGGACACATCATGTGAAGAGGAAAGTTGGAATACTTGGTTACAACTGGCAAAATAAAAGGAAAGAATATCGTGGACGACAAAGAGAGAAAATACTGGATAGCTTGGTGTCATGGCATGGGAAACAGTCAACAACAGAACTGATACGATGCACTGTAGATAGAAGATTGTGGAGGGACATGATCGCCTACGCCATCCCGTATGGCACATGATGATGAATTTGAAAAAGTCTTTTCAATTAAAAAAATAGTAAATTAATTCACATTGCTTGATTATGTCTGTAGGTCCTATAATGTAGGCTCTGTTGTTTCTTGTAGGCTGCTATTGGACTGCTAGAGTTTAGTTTATAATTTAATTATTCAGTCATAATAATATTTGTGATCATTGGTCTCCAAAGTAAGTTCTTGTATTTAGTAAATGACTGATTTTCAAAGGTTGCGCTTACCTTGTTTGATTTGTTCATGCAGGAAAATTTTAATTAAAACACATTTGCTGTTTTAGTCAGTCAGCTTATGACTGAGGTAATGAAAAATTGGCTGTAGGCCTATTTATTTGAATAATGATTGAAAAAGTTCCTTCCATCTTATATTCGGCAACATATTTCTTATATATTGGTCCATTATTTTTATTTCTTCATTGTTTTCAGATGAAAAGGACCCCAGCATGAACTTCTGTAACGATTTTGGTGACATATTTGATTCGAAGGATTGTGAAAACCTACATGCTGAACTTGAGGCGGCAATCAAAGAGGCAGCAGAGAAAAGGATTTGTTGTCAGATTATATATGGATCAGATCTTCTGTCACGTATCGCACAAGACATTCTCTGTATGTCTAAAGCTGAGCCCTGTGGTTTTCGAGGAAGTGTGATCTACATAATGCTCCAGGATAAAGGCAGGTCTCTTAATCTTGCTACCATATTTGGTAACCCTTCCATACCACCTACATTTGAGATTCACCTCACGCTCAGAGAAGACGAGAAAAGCTGGAGGACCTTCCAGAAAGTGTTTTACACAATCAAGGGTTGCATTCTGAACTCACATTGGACATCATTGCCCAGGATATTGTGTTCTGCTTATCAGTTAGAAAAAAGGAGACTGTATCGCAGTGCAAGCAGTATGGGTACATGATAATATAGGAAGTGTGTACCTGGCACCACATGTTGCAAACAAAGAACAATGTACAGTTTGTCTAGAAACAAATTATTTTTACTTCAAGTCTTAGTTTCATATTCTACCTTTTCACTAACATTTTAAACATTTCTTCCTTTTCATTGATATTTTAAACATTTCTTACTTTTCATTTTGTGTTTTAAAAACAAAAAAAGAAACAATTTATTTACATTCCATTTATTTATAACCGCAAGATTATTGCCAGCATTTATCAACTTGGAGATGCCTTCTGCTTGACTTGCAATCACCTCTTTTAATAAGAGTGTATGAAATTTTGAAAGGAGTGAAGTAACAATCTTGTCTATTCTACTATTTCCTTTCTATCAAATATGATCATCTTAGTTTTGAACTAAATAGTGTTGTACTCAGATCGTTGTCTTTTGAAAAAAAAAATGTTATCAAATTCAACATTACACTATGAAGCAGTTCAAGCAGTCATAAAAAGGAAAGCCAAAAGAAATTCATTGTACAATACATATTATCAGGATCACAGTCATCCACTTGTGGTCAGGAATCTCATAATTGTAATATCTCCTTGTATATATTTATATAGATTTAGTAGTCTGCAATGTTAACTCTTGAAAAGTTAATGAAAAAGTAAGTTCTCATGAAAAGTTTAATTCCAACAAGTGACAAAATATACATGGAAAACAAACCAGTAGAAGAGATCGATCACTTTATCTATCTTGGAAGTCACATTGATCGAGAAGGGGATACGAGCAAAGAAATTAGAATCAGACTGGCTAAAGCAGCAATGTCTTTCAGAAGCCTTGAAAAGTTGTGGAAATCAAAACTCATTAGCACAAACACAAAACTTAGGCTATTCAAATCAAATGTACTATCAACCCTTACGTATGCGTGTGAAAGCTGGAAAACAACAAGAGATATAGAAACAAAGTTGAACGCATTCGAAAATAAATGTCTAATGAAAATACTTGGTATAGAATGGAACGAATTCAAAACAAACGAGGAAATTAGAGAAATCGCCAATCAACCACTAATATCTTCAGTAATAAAGAAAAGACGATGGTCATACGACATGTGATGAGAAGAGATAATAATCGAATAGCAAAGCAAGCCCTCATATGGGAAACAACAGGTAAAAGAAAAAGAGGAAGACCCAGGGAGACACTGAGAAGAACATTGATGAGAGAGGCAAGAGCAGCAGGAATCGGCTCCCTCAATGAGATAGAACTGCTTGCACAGAACAGAGACAGATGGCGAGATTTGATAAAATATCTTTAAAAGAAAACTGCTAGAACAAAAATTCATATAGGAGAAGGTGTATCTTGGTCTACGCCCTATGGGCCGGTTACGGCTCGAAAGGTCAATAGATAGATAGAATGTTAACTCTTAGGATCTCTGTTATTGTTCTTTGGTATGTGCCATTTCTGACCAAAGTCACTACAGCTTTGTTCATGTTTTTTCCTCTCAAAGGATATTCCAAGACATGCATTTGTTACTGACAAATGTGAGAGATGAAAAACAAAAGTATATGTCAGAAACAAAAGTTTCAATGAATGCAAACACTTTAGAGCTTTTTAAGTTGGAGGCAATCTGATCATCAGAAAAGGACTCACAGCCAGCAGGTTATTTAACCCTTTAGCTTAGCTTCTTGTCACTCCAGGGATGAGGAGGGAGATGGCAAGACCTCCCTGGTCATGACAAGTATACTCTTCTCCTTTCTGGTCATGAAAAGTATACTCTTCTACCTCTTGGTCATGACAAGTATACTCTTCTACCTCTTGGTCATGACAAGTATACTCTTCTACCTCTTGGTCATGACAAGTATACTCTTCTACCTCTTGGTCATGACAAGTATACTCTTCTACCTCTTGGTCATGACAAGTATACTCTTCTACCTCTTGGTCATGACAAGTATACTCTTCTACCTCTTGGTCATGACAAGTATACTCTTCTACCTCTTGGACATGACAAGTATACTCTTCTCCCTCTTGGACATGACAAGTATACTCTTCTCCCTCTTGGACATGACAAGTATACTCTTCTCCCTCTTGGACATGACAGTATACTCTTCTCCCTCTTGGACATGATAAGTATACTCTTCTCCCTCTTGGACATGACAAGTATACTCTTCTCCTTCTTTGAGTTGACCCATTGAGTGGGCATGGATACTTTGTGTCACTAATTTACAACAAAACTGCAATATCTGTGCCTTTAGCCCTGACACATCTGTCTTTGGCCTGGGTAGGTTTGCTTAACAATGTTTGCCCAGGCAGTGGCCATTTTTGGTGTACTTTTTTCGACTGTTAACTGCCAAGGGTTCTTTAATGTGTATGAGGGCACATGAAACCTGGTTTTCGCTGTTATCCAAGAGGGCTTGACATTGGATCTCCTTACCCAAGGAAGGCTAGACATCAGATCTCACTGCTCAAAGATGGCTAGACATCAGATCTCACTACTCAGAGAGGGCTAGACATTGGATCTCACTACTCAGAGACAGTTAGACATTGGATCTCACCACTCAGAGAGGAGCCGCGATAGCCCAGTGGTTAGTGAACTGGACTACAAAGGACAAGGGGTAGAATTCGATCCTAAATGATGGCTTCCAGGTTCACCCAGCCTTAAATGGGTACCTGATTTTTTCTGGGAAAGTAAAGAAGCATAGGCATAATACCAACCACGTTACCCCAAAAATCATGTGCTGAAGGTGTGTAAAATTTATGGTCACTAACACCATATTCCCTATATGCCACTTGGCGTGACGAGGGCTCTTTACTTTACTTACTCAGAGAGGGCTAGACATCGGATCTCACAACCCAGAGAGGGCTAGACATCAGATCTCACAACCCAGGGAGGGCTAGACATTGTATCTCACAATCCAGAGAGCTAGACATCGGATCTCACAACCCAGAGAGCTAGACATTGGATCTCACAACTCAGAGAGCTAGACATTGGATCTCACAACCCAGAGAGGACTAGACATTGGATCTCACAACCTAGAGAGAGCTAGACATTGGATCTCATTACTGAGA
Organism: Megaustenia siamemsis; assembly: GCA_032433765.1. Lineage (NCBI taxonomy): Eukaryota > Metazoa > Mollusca > Gastropoda > Stylommatophora > Ariophantidae > Megaustenia > Megaustenia siamemsis. Next base: position 5,189,097 of record JAVIAB010000117.1, on the reverse strand, counting down.
GACCAGGAGAGAGTAATGCCAAAAGAAAACAATGGATTCAATATTTGAAAAGTTCTCACCACCTTTGGTGGAACCCTGGATCATCATGTCCAGAGGTTGATGTCTAACCTCTAGACCACCCAACCACAGACGAGTGTAGAATCAGCAGTAGAAACAGATTGACCTTTCAATTGCTCTTTTATTGTTATGTTTTTTATGCACAAACGTGCTACACATGAAGGGGATCTACATCTGGGAAGTCCAGTTTCAGCAGGAGGTCATCATAAGTTTCTCCTCCAACCTCTTGATAATATATCTGCATTTCTCCTCCATCTCTATAATTTGTCTGCATTTCTCCTCCATCTCTATAATTTGTCTGCATTTCTCCTCCATCTCTATAATTTGTCTGCATTTCTCCTCCATCTATATAATTTGTCTGCATTTCTCCTCCATCTCTATAATTTGTCTGCATTTCTCCTCCATCTCTATAATTTGTCTGCATTTCTCCTCCATCTCTATAATTTGTCTGCATTTCTCCTCCATCTCTATAATTTGTCTGCATTTCTCCTCCATCTCTATAATTTGTCTGCATTTCTCCTCCATCTTTATAATTTGTCTGCATTTCTCCTCCATCTCTATAATTTGTCTGCATTTCTCCTCCATCTTTATAATTTGTCTGCATTTCTCCTCCAACATCTCTATAATTTGTCTGCATTTCTCCTCCAACATCTCTATAATTTGTCTGCATTTCTCCTCCAAGCTCTCTATAACTTGTCTGCATTTCTCCTCCAAGTTCTCTATAATTTTTCTGCATTTCTCCTCCAACATATCTTTAATTTGTCTGCATTTCTCCTCCAACATCTCTATAATTTGTTTGCATTTCTCTTCCAACCTCTCTATAATTTATCTGCATCTCTCTCCTCCAACCTCTCGATAATTTGTCTGTATTTCCCTTCCAATCATTAGATAATTTGTCTGTATTCCTCCTCCAACCACTCAATAATTTGTCTGCATGTCCCCTCCAACCACTCGATAATATGTCTATTTCTCCTCCAACCACTCGATAATTTGTCTATTTCTCCTCCAACCACTCAATAATTTGTCTGTATTTCTCCTCCAACCTCTCTATAATTTGTTTGCATTTCTCCTCCAACCTATGTATAATTTGTCTGTATTTCTCCTCTGACCACTCGATAATTTGTCTGCAAATTATCAATCTTGGAACCAGAATTCAGTTCTTTGATCTCTGTACAGTTCAGGCTTTTGAAGGACATATTCAGTGAATGACTTGACACGTACTCTATCGGGTATACATCACCATTTACAATTTAGATATGTGGGCGTACAGTGTACCGTGCCCTGACTGGAGTCAAAAGTCCTGTTGTGTTGTCTAGGATAGGATCCTGAGGAGATTGACTATTTATTCTAGTCGGCTAGGAATTTCTATATTTTTCTTTAATTATTGTTTTTGCTTTGTTCATTGATATACTGTGATAAAATTGTTCTTTACAAGTGTTCGATGGGTAGGAATCCATTTTAATTTAATTGAAATTAATGATTATTACAAGATTTCATTACGGTTATGATTATGAAAGGCCCCGGCGGTATCAATGCAAATGAATTAAAATCCATAATTGCTCAACCGCCCGTGCCAGTGGAATCATCCGAATTGATATCTCATCTTCCAAACAAAGAAAGGCAGCTGCAAGCCCCATCATAGCAGTCTCAGCACATGCCAAAAGACATGCGGCGAAACTGCACAGAAAGTGAACACAACCATCTGTTCCCCATCATACGATATCATTCATCATAAACAATCAGAATATTTAAACATGATCAAAACGGATGAAATGCACAGCTCACGGTGTGCACAGAGCACTTAACTCATTAGCTCCGGCAGCAAGCCAGATTTTCATTTAATAATCTTGTAAATTTCAGTTGTTAGTTTACAAATTACCATTCATCAGTTTAAAGATTATAGTTACTTTATAGATTATGGTTCATCAGTTTATTAACTTAAATATTAAAATTGATTAATGTTATGAATACAGTTGATTAATCTAAAACAATTACTGATGTTCAGAGTTGACTCCCCATTTGTTGTTACCCATAAGTAATAGCATTTAAGATTGTTCATTGTGCAATGTTAGTTTTGTGCAGTTGTTTCTTTTCTTTCTTTTTATTAAAAAGAAATATTTAATTCATGAGTAAAGTTATGATTCTTTCACTCCCAGTAAAATGTGTGTTCTCTGTTAACATCTGAGGTGGAGATCTTGTGATATCATTGATGGATGGATCTGTCACTTGTTGTACAGATCGGCTGTGTGTAAAAAGTGTGTTGTATAGATCTGTTGTGTGATATAGTGTGTTGTATAGATCTGTTGTGTGATATAGTGTGTTGTATAGATCTGTTGTGTGATATAGTGTGTTGTATAGATCAGCTGTGTGATATAGTGTGTTGTACAGATCTGTTGTGTGATATAGTGTGTTGTACAGATCTGTTGTGTGATATAGTGTGTTGTATAGATCTGTTGTGTGATATAGTGTGTTGTATAGATCTGTTGTGTGATATAGTGTGTTGTATAGATCTGTTGTGTGATATAGTGTGTTGTATAGATCTGCTGTGTGATATAGTGTGTTGTACAGATCTGTTGTGTGATATAGTGTGTTGTACAGATCTGTTGTGTGATATAGTGTGTTGTACAGATCTGTTGTGTGATATAGTGTGTTGTACAGATCTGTTGTGTGATATAGTGCGTTGTACAGATCTGTTGTGTGATATAGTGCGTTGTACAGATCTGTTGTGTGATATAGTGTGTTGTACAGATCTGTTGTGTGATATAGTGTGTTGTACAGATCTGTTGTGTAATATAGCGTGTTGTGCAGACCATGTGATGAGAACAGACAACAAGAGAAGAAGGTGGCCATATGATGAGAAGAGACAAGAGAAACTCAAACCAGGCCCTCAAATGGAAATCAGAGGATAAAAGAAAAAAAGACCAACCTATAGAACCACTAAAAAGAACAAGAGGCAACAAAAGTAGGCTTCAACTTCCTTGCTCAGATTGAGTGGCTAGCCCAGAACAGGGGCCAATGCAGATTCTATAATTCTGCCCGCTTTCCTGTTTTTTGGCTGGAAAGGACTATAGATAGAAAGCTCAGTGAATGATAAGGCTCTGTTGTATGATATTAGTAGATTGTTGTGTGACAGTTTTGATGATTTATAAAGATCTGGTGTGTGACAATATTGTAGTGTGACAGTTTTGATGATTTATAAAGATCTGGTGTGTGACAATATTGTAGTGTGACAGTTTTGATGATTTATGAAGATCTGGTGTGTGACAAAGACCGGATGTTTTACAGTTTATTTTTAAGGGAAAAATGTTTGGAGAATAATTCAAGATGTTGGTGATTTCATCAAGCATCTTTCAGTAACTAATGTCCAATCCACAACATCACTTCAGAGAGGACATGTCCACATCAGCTCCGCTGATCTTTCCAAAAGTTGGTATAAAATTTACACATTGACATGTCCTGTTACATGTTAAATGATTGTGAATTACTTATTTCTGCCCACAGGGCATGATTGTTCTTTCCTCTCCCAGTCTCAAACCCTGATCCTTCAATCAATGAATGTGTGGGTTAGTCTGCCATTCCATTTCATCTTCTTTTTGGATAAGGTAAATCTAAAGGCATTTACTAAATCTGACTTGTTCCTTGTACAGGGAAGTAAATCTAATGGCAGATGACAAAGAGAAATTATATACTAGATAGCTTGGTGTCAATCAAGAACAGAATTGATATGATGCACAGTGAATTGTAGGAGGACATTATTGCCTATGCCAACTGGCATGGCACATAATGATGATGACACATTTTGAAGTAAAATGAACTCTAAAACAAAAGACCTACAACCAAGTGGGGAGTGGCTTATCTTTACTTGGCCAAGAAATAACCATCACTGAAGCAGGGTATAGCAGTGATAAGTTGTATGAAGACAAGTGGGGAGTGGCTTATCTTTACTTGGCCAAGAAATAACCATCACAACAGGAGTTTATTTGGACAGACAAATAGCCAAGATGAAATTCTTTCAAGAGATAGGTGATCAAACAGACAATTTCTTGTTTCTTTTACTACATATTCCATTGACCATTTGAACCATAGTTGGCCCAAAGGGCATGGACTCAGATACTCTTTCTCTGTTTAGAAATGTTCTTTCTAGCAGTCTCAATTTTTGTAAAGATCTTTTATCAAATCTCGCTATTTGTCTCTGTTCTGTGCAAGCATCTTGATCTCATTGAGGGAGCTGATTCCTACTGCCTTTGCTCTCTGATCAATGTTCTTCTCTATGTCGGTCTCTTCTCCACCTACCAGCTGTTTCCCATATGAAGCATTGCTTTGCTGTTCGGCTATTATCTTTTCTCATCACATCTCAACATATGTCCATTGTCTTTTCTTGATTACTGAAGATATTAGTGATTGATTGGCGATTTCTCCAATTTCTCGTTTGTTTTGAATTTGTCCCACACTATACCAAGTATTTTTTATTATTATTACATATAATATATATATATATATATATATATATATATATATATATATAAACTATTACATATGCAAACCATTCACATTGGAAATGATTCAAATAACTTTTCTATCTATCTATCAACCTTTCGAGCCGTAGCCAGCTCATAGGACGTAGACAAAGACACTCCCTCTCTTATCTAAATTTTTGTTCTAGCAGTTATCAATTCTTTTAAAGATATTTTATCAAATCTCGCCATTTGTCTCTGTTCTATGCAAGCAGCTCTATCTCACTGAGGGAGCCGATTCCTGCTGCTCTTGCCTCTCTCATCAATGTTCTTCTCAGTGTCTCTCTGGGTCTTCCTCTTTTTCTCTTACCTGTTGTTTCCCACATGAGGGCTTGCTTTGCTGTTCAGTTATTATCTCTTCTCATTACATGTCCAACATATGACCATCGTCTTTTCTTGATTACTGAAGATATTAATGGTTGATTGGCGATTTCTCTAATTTCCTCGTTTGTTTTGAATTCGTTCCATGCTATACCAAGTATTTTCCTTAGACATTTATTTTCAAATGCGTTCAACTTTGTTTCTATATCTGTTGTTCTTTTCCAGCTTTCACACGCATATGTAAGGGTTGATAGTACATTTGATTTGAATAGTCTAAGTTTTGTGTTTGTGCTGATGAGTTTTGATTTCCACAACTTTTCAAGGCTTCTGAAAGACATTGCTGCTCTAGCTATTCTGATTCTAATTTCTTTGCTTGTATCCCCTTCTCGATCAATGTAAACTTTTAGGGCCAAATAATGCAATGATGACATCTTCCTAGGCAGAAAATGACAGATCTACATTAAACTGTGACACATCTCAACAAACACGCTTAGCTGGCAGTTAAACAAGTTTTGATATATCAGCACAAAATCTTACAAAACAATTACATTTAAAAATTAAACAAAACTTTCTAGGACATGTTTTCATTTCAGTAAATATTTATTGTGCTAATTGTCTGATCAGTGCATCGTCCATTCTTTGAAGTGTCTGTTCGGCGACATGATGGATATCTGTATATTTCATATCTGACTAGAGTCTTATGCCAGCCAAGTTTACAACAACTCCAGACCAAATTAAGAACTTGAGAATTCATCGACCACATACTGAAGCTTCATAATCACTTTGTTAATGTCGCTGTCATTTATGTCATTATGTGTGACATATCGTACTGTCGTTGAAGAGAATGGCATCATGAGAACAGTTATCGACTGTCCTAACAGTTTCTCTTCCATGTTCGTCACCTGTTTAGAAAGATCAAAATATGATTTGAATATCCCAGAATTAACAACGTTGACAGGTATTATGACTGGAGTAGGAGGTCAGCGCTGTGACCTCAGATCATGGATTTGTTCCAAGATGCATACACTTTAGTCAACCTGGTAGTGAAAATGGGTGCCAGGCTCAAGGAGTTAGTGATGATGATGTTGATGATTTCAATGCCAAAGGGTCAAAAGTCAGTTCATGTAATGAGGTGTACTTTGTGTGGACTACCCATTTTCTGATGTAGAATTTGGATCTCATGGAATTTGTGGCCGGAACTCACCAGGTAGTGTAGCTAAGTCTTTTATATGATGACATACTAATAATTGGTTGGAAGCAATCTAGTGGTGATATACTAACAGATAAAGATAAAGTATAAGACTTGAATCAGCATCTTAGCACTCAAATTATCACCCACATGTGCTCGGCCGTCTATCCAGAAGTGTTCGGAGACTTCTGGATAGTGTTGCTTCAAGCATCGAAACTCACGATGCGATGCAGCATTCCTCGCCTTCCCAGAGTACTACCCTGGTACCCATTTCTGCCAGCAGCTGGGTCAACCGCAGGGGTAGTTTTTTTCCAATCATGAGTAAAATTCACACTGCATCCAGTGGGAATCGAACATGGGTTGTTAGAACGTCGGTAGCCCAGTCAGGAGGTTTTTCCAACTAGCCTACTGAGGCCCCATACCAACAAATGGTTGAAAGCAATCTGACGATGACAGGGCAAGGTACCAGCAACTCTGGCAGTTGCTTGGGGTGTACCATGTGCTTAGGGGTGCCATCAAGGATATTCTTAAAAAAGAAAAAGTGAAAATAATAAATAAAATATTAAAATAGGTGCCGAAGTTCAGCTTGCCCAGGGTGCCAGCAACCATGCCTTCAGACATAACCAAACAAAATCTCAAAAAAATACACAATAACCTCCACTAGACCTCTGATAAGACAAAAAGGGCCATACATACAATTAAGATATACAGAATAAACGAACTCCTAGTTAAGATATACAAAATAAATGAACTCCTAGTTAAGATATACAGAATAAATTAACTCCTCGTTAAGATATACAGAATAAATTAACTCCTAGTTAAGATATGCAGAATAAATCATCTACTTAATATTAAAAACAATTGTAATTAAAAGTCTCTTTAGTTGCAATCCCATAGAAAACTTTTGATCAAGCAAAGAGAAGAGGAGTGTCGTGTCACATACTCACAGGTCGGAAAACCTCAGCATTAAAATATCAATATTTTGAAAGCAGCAAAAATATGAACATTAAACTAGACAAGAGAAAAGAAAATCAAAGCTATAGAGACATGCATTTGTAAAAATTAAGCAAAATTGTGTGGATGGAAAAAGAAAACAAATAATACTGTTTGTAAGTGGCTAAAAGCAAGGTTTGAGCAAGACAAAAGATGTATTGTAAGCACATAACGAGATTTAATAAGAACATCACAAAGAAGATAAAAAATACAGGGGAGTAGAAGCAGGTTTAGGACTAAGTAAGTCAAGATCCCCAAGTACGCCAAGTGGCGTATAGGGAATATGGTGTTAATGACCATAATTTTTACAGACCTACGGCACATGATTTTTGGGGTACTGTGGTTTGTATTACTCCCATGCTGCTTTACTTTTCCTGAAAAAATCTGGTACCCATTTAAGGCTGGGTGAACCTGGAAGCTTTTTGTAGTCCAGTTCACTAATGACTGAGCTATCGTGGCTCCCCCTAGGACTAAAGTGAAACTGAAACATTTGGAATGCAGACTTGGAGATAAATGGCATCAGTAAAATGATTATCCATGTAACCAAACGTTGTTGTGGGGATGGCACATACTGATGATGATAACCAACCTTTATTGTAGGGATGGCACATACTGATAATGATGATGGTAACCAACCTTTGTTGTAGGGATGGCACATACTGATGATGATGATGATAACCAACCTTTATTGTAGGGATGGCACATACTGATAATGATGATGGTAACCAACCTTTGTTGTAGGGATGACACATACTGATAATGATGATGGTAACCAACCTTTGTTGTAGGGATGGCACATACTGATAATGATGATGATAACCAACCTTTGTTGTAGGGATGGCACATACTGATAATGATGATGATAACCAACCTTTGTTGTAGGGATGGCACATACTAATAATGATGATGATAACCAACCTTTGTTGTGGGGATGGCACATACTGATAATGATGATGGTAACCAACCTTTGTTGTAGTGATGGCACATACTGATAATGATGATGGTAACCAACCTTTGTTGTAGGGATGGCACATACTGATAATGATGATGGTAACCAACCTTTGTTGTGGGGATGGCACATTCTGATGATGATTAGACAATCAGTAATAAAGAAGAGATAATGTACCTTTCCCATTCTCTGTGAAAACTGTGCTGGTGTAACTCTTCCCTCTAGTTTAAGCATGACAATGTTAGAATGGACACCTTGCATGTCAACACTGCAGACTGAATGTTCTCCCATCGTGTCAATGGCTGCCAAATGTAAACCCATGCAGTTCAGTGAGGATGGTCCAACAATTCTTCTTATTGTCTAATTCAGTTTTGAGATTTGATATTACTTTTGTGGTGTGGTGTGGTATGATATGTGCATAATGTGATGTAAGGTGTGATGTGTGTGGTGTAACATGACATATATGTGGTGTGATGTGACATGACATGTTTGTGGTGTGATGTGACATGACATGTATTTGGTGTGTGTGACAAGACATGTATGTGGTGTGATGTGTGTGTGGTGTGACATGTGCATAATATGACGTGTAATGTGACAAGTGCATACAGTGACATGTATGTGGTGTGACATATGTGATGTGCAAACATGTAGGTGTTTTTCTTTCAATTCCCTTGGACTTGTTTTAAGTTTTAATTTGTTTCTTTCTTACTTTTACTTCAACCAGAGAGGAAAGAAGAAGGGTAACTTTCCACACCTTAAAGTGTATGGCAAATATGGTGTTTGTACCCACATTCTTAGAGAGCCGCGATAGCTCAGTGGTTAGTGAGCTGGACTACAAAGGACAAGGGGTAGGGTTCAATCCCAACCGACGGCTTCCGGGTTCACCCAGCCTTAAATGGGCACCAAATTTTTTTCTGGGAAAGTAAAGTGGCACAGGCGTAATACCAACCACATTATCAATCATGGCTGAGCCCATCAGAGTTTGCTCATGGTGTCAGATTTTATCAGTCAAGGTTGAGGCTGTCAGAGTTGGCTCATGGTGTCAGATCTGATCAGTCATGGCTGAGGCTGGTCACAGGTCACTCATGCTACAACAACTATCATCCTCACTCTTTGTTACCAAACATAATTAGAGTCATTGAACAGTTTTGGCTTTATGCAACAGTAAAGGTGTCAATTTTTTCTGTTGTTACCAACATCAAGAATATTTATAGACAACACAACATATAAACAACATATGCTTGCTTACGTTTGCCCGATGACTAAAGTATTCTAGAGTATTCGTAGACTGTAGAATTCCTCTTCGTCATCCGCCCTTAAAAGGACGTTAAGTGGACGTATCTGCGTTGTGATGTGGTTTGCAGTAAAACTGTTATATTTGCGCCTTTCAGCCCAACACATCTGACTTCAGCACAACATTTTTGAGTATCGGGTTATCTTCCCTCTTCGATCCCTGCTCGCTTGGCCAGACTAGACAGGTTAGTCTGTTACTGGAGGCACCACGGAGAGGTGGAGCAGGGTCTGGATGGTTTTGGTTCATCAATCCTGGCGCAAGCCATCAGCTGTGGGTCGCTGACAACTTCCAGCTCTGGTGCTGGGAGGCGACATATAGAAACAGCATATAGAAACAGATGATATAAAGCTGAACAATAATATACTTCATACAACAATTAACAAAAGGGGAACAGTAATAAAATAAAAGCACCAACCTTTAGCAATTCTGAAAGCCTTGTCATGATCTTCGGCAAGCCTTGGCAACACAGTTTCAAGAGCCACAAGCATGGGTGCTGCGATCACGCCAGCCTGTCTCATCCCACCTCCCAGAGCTTTTCTAGCTTTCCTTGATCTGTCAACACACACACACACACACACATTTTGATGAGTAGAATAAATTGTGCTAATTTACTACAACATTAAAGAGATTCACAAAATTTAAAAGCAGAAAAATGAGCAGAGTTAACATTTTTTCTGCCTTTAAATATCTTCTTCTTGTTAGTTTGGCATGAAATGAGAATTTGTTGTTGCACTGTTTTACAGAGGGTGTCCGGTTAGCGCAATCGATAGGCGGTTGGCTTACCATGGCAACAGCCGGGGTTCGTAATCCTGGCGAGGACACCTGGGTTTTACTAATTCCCTAAAAATTAGTAGGAGCCGCGATAGCTCAGTGGTTAGTGAACTGGACTACTACGGACAAGGGGTAGGGTTCGATCCCAACCGACGGCTCCGGGTTCACCCAGCCTTAAAATGGGTACCGGATTTTTTCTGGGAAAGTAAAAGCAGCACGGGCGTAATACCGACCACATTACCCCAAAAATCATGTGCTGAAGGTCTGTAAAATATAGGGTCACTAACATCATATTTCCCTATACGCCACTTGGCGTGACGGGGGGTACTTTACTTTACTTTTACTTTTACTGTTTTACAGTAAACTTCTTCTTCTTAATCCTCTGAACTCTGGTTGGAGCATAGAACACTCACAAGAGACCCAGTTCGGGCTGGAGCAAGCAAGGACAACTCTTGCCAGGACCTGCCAGCCTCTTTCATTTCATCGCGTATGGTTCATTCCCATGTCCCCACCGTCTACCTCTTCCTCATTTATCAGGTGATATTGCAATATACAACAAAGATACAATATTTGTGTCTGATACATTAAAGAAATAATAACCGAATAGCAAAGCAAGCCCTCATATGGGAAACAACAGGTAAGAGAAAAAGAGGAAGACCCAGAGAGACACTGAGAAGAACATTGATGAGAGAGGCAAGAGCAGCAGGATTCTGCTCCCTCAATGAGATAGAGATGCTTGCACAGAACAGAGACAAATGGCAAGATTTGATAAAATATCTTTAAAAGAATTGAAAACTGCTTGCACAAAAATTCAGATAAGAGAAGGAGTATCTTGGTCTACGACCTATGGGCCGGCTATGGCTCGAAAGGCCAATAGATAGATAGATACATTAGACTTTGCTAATGTATAATTCTGTGATTGGGTTTGCCTTCATTTTCAGTCTCTGCTCGCCTGTTTAGGAGTCTGTTATCAGAAACACTACTTGAAAGTGGAGCAAGGACAGCTCTGACAAGATGACTACCACATGTTGTAGACATGTCCAGTCATTCACAAAATCTAAAATGTGATGTTGGCAAACATTCAAAAGTATTATTTTCTTCCAAGAACATCCAGTGATAAGAAATATTCTTTTATTTCTCTTTCAATCTGCTCTTTCCACCTCTTTCTCTCTATTCTTTAATTAAGATGAAATTGAATATGTTTTTTTGGTTGCCAGAACTTAAATTTCCTGAAAAAATGGTTGATAAAGAACATAAAAAAGGGTTGATAATGAACATAAAAAAATGGTTGATGAAGAACATAAAAAATGGTTGATAAAGAACATAAAAAATGGTTGATAAAGAACATAAAAAATGGTTGATAAAGAACATGAAAATGGTTGATAAGAACATTTAAAAAATGGTTGATAATAAAGAACATGAAAATGGTTGATAAAGAAAAAAAAATGGTTGATAAAGAACATACAAAAATGGTTGATAACGAACATGAAAATGGTTGATAAAGAACATTAAAAAATGGTTGATAAAGAACATAAAAAATGGATGATAAAGAACATAAAAAATGGTTGATAAAAACATTTAAAAAATGGTTGATAAAGAACATAAAAGAACATTTTGGTCATGTAAAATTACATAAAGGTCAAGAGAAGATAATTGTGGAGGGCATAGATCTAGGTCAACTCTTCTATTTTTAGTGCTCACCTGTTAAGTAGGCATGGACACGTTGTGTTGGTAGTTTACGGCAATGCTGTGAAATCTGCGCTCTTTGGCCTGACACATCCGTCTTCGGCATGGATGAGTAGAATTTGCTTAATAATTTTTGCCTGGACAGTTTTCATATTTGGCCTTCTCTTTTTGATTGTAACTGCATCACACATATTGTTGGGAAACAATTCGGAGGCAGTGACCACCGACCAGTCTTTTTAGTGGTGCAAAATGAGGCCATCAGGGAGAGCAGCACTCTCTCCAGATGGAATTACAAAAAGGCAGACTGGAAAATGTATCGACATTACACCAGTGTACTGACTAAAGATCTAAATACAGACAGAGACATCAACAAAATAGTTGATGAATTCAGTAGACTAATAATACAAGCTGCCTGTGAAACAATACCTAGAGGTGCATGGAAACACTACAAACCATACTGGAGTAGTGAACTAGAGCTACGGCACAATGACATGGAAACATCTCGAAAGCAAGCAGAAAATAACCCCTGCCAGGAACACCACAATAACTATCAACATGCTAAAGTCAAATTTCAATGGACTAAACTACAAGCCAGATGTAGAAGCTGGAAAGAGAAAACAGAGTCCTTGAATCTCGAACGAGACACAAGAAAAATGTGGAAGCTTGTAAAACAGCTGAATGATGAGGGTACAGAAAGGAACACCAAAATTATACTGAAGAAGGATGGAAACATCCAAACAGGTAAGCATGCAGCAAATCACTTTGCAGACTCCTTTGCAAATGACAACAAATCTTTGTGTGTGCATGTCTGTGTTAGTCACCTCTAGTGACTCGGGCAGATGGTGCTCGTAAACCTGGGAGGACCGACCATCTAAGGGCAGAATCCCCCTACAGAAAAGACAATCTGCTGCCTTGCAAGAAGATTGGGGACAATCAAAGACTAAGGAAAGCAAACCTGAATAAAATGCTGGCTGAAATCGGATGCACTGGGCCACTTGCGCAGAACACAGTGCAACGTTTTAACGGGTGTTCAATCAGAGTGGATCTGGCAGACTCTAATTGTGATATTCGGACTGTGGTGGCGATCAACACACTTAACCTGACAGCTGACTTCATGTGAGAGTCTGGAATCCTACACTGATTGAGTCCTGATCACAGATAGAGAGAGAGAAATGACAACAATATTGAAATTAGCCTAGAGAAATGACAAGAGACCCGTTTAAAACAACAAAATGCAAGACAAGAAGAGACCACACATGAAGTCATGGAAATATCCATTACACAAAGAGAGCTAAAGCTGGCAATATCCAAATTAAAAATGAAAAAGTTACCAGGTAGTGATGGAGTGTCCAATGAAATGATTAAGAACTTTGGAACTGCAGCTAAAGCAAAACTACTGCAGATCTACAACATTTGCTGGATCACAGGTAGAGTGTCACAGGCATGGAGAGAAGCAATTATGACACCATTACTAAAGCCAGGAAAAGATGGTTCAACGACATCCAGCTATAGACCAATCAGCCTTACAAGCTGTTTGTGCAAAACAATGGAACATATAATCAATCTCAGACTGCACTGGTACCTGGAAAGTGAAAATCTCCTTGTCCCACAACAAGCAGACTTTAGACAGTGTTACTCTATCGAAGATCAGGCAACCTATCTTTCCCAGGAAATTGAGGATGCGTTTCAAGAAAAGAAACTGGTACTAGCAGCATGGATAGACCTAAAGAAAGCATTTGATAAGGTATGGAAGGAAGGGCTTTTGAAGAAACTGAGAAATTATGGAGTAAATGGCAGGATGTACAAATGGGTCAAAGCATACCTGCATAACAGGAGGGCCAGAGTGCAACTGGATGGTCTTAAGAGTAAGAAGGTCTTACTGCGCCAGGGCGTTCCACAGGGAGGGGTACTGTCTCCAACACTTTTTCTGATCTACATCAATGACCTAGTTACTGAACTACCACATGGCATCAAAGTGGCAATGTATGCAGATGACTTGGTAATGTGGTGCACAGAGGAGTATGCAACAGTGGCCTCCAAATTGTTACAAAGAGCTATGAATGCACTGAATTCATGGACAAATAGATGGTGTATCAGCATCAATACAGACAAATGCAGTACTACACTTTTCACTCTCTCCCCAAAACAAAAAGCAGGAGCCATCTACATAAACAAGGAGCCTGTAAAAGAAGACATACAAGCTACATATCTCGGAGTTACATTTGATAACAAACTATCTTGGAAACAGCAGATAAATAAGGCAACCCAAAAAGCAAGGAGAAAGTTGGCTATTCTAAGAAAGCTGTGTGGAACCACGTGGGGTGCGAGTGGGAAAATACTCAGTAAAGTTTACCAACAGAGTATACGCCCACATTTAGAATATGAATCATCTGCATGGTGCTCAGCATCAAACACCACACTGCAAGAACTGGACAAAGTACAAAACCAGGCACTTAGGGTCATCACAGGAGCAATGAAATCAACACCAATATTGGAGATGGAAAAATTGTGGAGAATACCAGCACTGAGAGAACGGAGGGACACAAAGGTGCTGACACAGGCAGAAAAATGTGCTTGCATGCCGAGACATCCAATGAAGGACCGATTCCAAAACCTTGCATTGGGACGACTTAAGAGAAGCAGTTTTATTCACCAAGCCAAGCGTATTAGTAGACAAACACCAGACATGCCAAGAGTTGTTAACCCCCTACTGCCCATACCAGAACAGACTCCCCTGGACAGATGAATCAGGATTATCAATACAAATACAGACAGAAGTGAAAGGAATAGTTGACAAAGAGGAACAGGATAGTCTACAGCGAAAAACAATAACTCTCAGTTTCCTGGATGAAGAATATCCACAAGACCTATGGATTCGTGTGTACACAGATGGATCAGCACAGAATGCAGTAAAGAATGGGGGAGCAGGTGCATATATAGAGTACCCAAACAACACTAGGGATATGAATAAAATAGCAACAGGGAAATGTTGTCACAATTATGATGCAGAAATACAAGCAATAAAGTTGGCAAAAGAAAAACTGCTAAACAGTAATCTTAGCCCACAGCCTGTAGTGTTCTTGACAGATGCAAGATCAGTACTCCGGACACTACAATCCAGAAAATTGCCACATCTGCAGACCTTATTGACTGAACTCTGCAAGCACCACAGGGTTGCCCTGCAGTGGATCTCATCTCACTGTGGAATACCAGGAAATGAGAAAGCAGATCAGTTGGCAAAGGAAGGTTCAACAGGCACACAACTAGATACACCGGTTACATACCATCAAAAGAAACAGATAATCAAATCAATCAGAGGACCACAAGCCCCAAATCAGGATGCCTTTCATAATATGAATAGATATGAACAAGTTATCATTATACGCCTAAGAACAGGACACAATTGACTCCATAGTCACATGTATACAAAATTCAAGATCGGCACCTCAACTACTTGTACATGTGGACAGGCGCCCCAGACTGCTGACACATACTTCAAGACTGCACTAAATATAGTAGACTGAGGAAAATCCATTGGCCCATAGATACAACACTACAGACAAAACTATATGGGCCACTGCAAGAATTACAAAAGACAGTAAAATTTATACAGGAAACGACATTGCAGATATAGACAATACTTCGGGTGAACGAAAGATAGATAGATAGTTGATTGTAACTACCAAGGGTTCTTTAACGTGTGTGAGTGCACACAGGATCTCCTGCTTTTCACCATTTTCCAAGAGAGCTGGATATCAGGTCTCCCTACCCAGAGATCAGGGGAGAGTAAAGCCATGTAGAAACCATGAATTCTATTTTTGACAAATTCCCACCACCTGTGGTGAGGATTGAATCCAGGACCTTCTCGTCCAGAGGCCGATGTTTTTCCTCTAGACCACCGTCACTGATCCAAGTAAATGAGAGAAAGAAAGACCTAGAAGAAGGTGGGTGCAAGATATCACAGATAAACTGATACTGACTACTGAAGAAGCTAGACATCTCAAGCAGGACAGCTTCTGTGTAGCAAGTTCCAGCATGGGCAAGCAGCTGGATGATGATGATGAGGCAACATTTACTTATTTATATATTTCTTGTAATTTCCAGCATTTTATAAATGGTGGCTTATCATCCAAACAGAGCAAATGTTTGCCAGATTTCTGGTTTTACTGTGTGAAATAATTAAATGGGGAAATAAACTGTGTGAGTAAATTTCACTAATTCTTTTCTGCCATTTATCATAATGTTAGATTGTGAACCATAAGGTTCACAAAACAGACATTTACTGAAGTCTTACTAAGACATTTTATTGGAGGATAACAAAGACAGAGCCAGAATAAGATGGAGAGACAACACAAAGATCTACAAGAACATTGCATGACAGTGGTTGAGGCACCGAAAAGAGTGACAGAACTTTGTATTAACAGCTGAAGCAGTATGTGAGGAAGTAAAGAAGGCACAGTGAATAATGAGGGAATAATTGGGAGTCCCCAGGCTTAGCATGAGGAGGAGGATAAAGTATCTGAGCAGACAGTTTATTGGTTGGTGTAAAACAAAGGCGATCTGGCCTAGGTTTAGCTAGTGGATGCCTCTATTCCAGCACTATCAGTGCCTCAGAGGAATCGAGTGATAGTGATTCTGATAATGAAACTGGTATCTTGGGGCATACCACAGAAAATAAGTCCATTTGTGTAAATAAAAATAATAAACTTGACTTGTAAAATAGTATTGTTGTGACGTAACATAAATTTGTCACATTCTTCATTCTGGGATCACTTACAAAAATGTACATAATTTCGTTATTTGTAGATATAAATTCATCAAATAAACTGTATTTTCGAGGAATTTGGATTATGTTGTGTAATATTTCAAGACAAATGGATAGCAACACTTCTAACCATGGAAAAAGGTAAGTGAATTACAATATTTTTAATAAAAAATTATCTACCTTGAATATTTTATATTTTAAAAAATAGATTTATTCCTTTAAATCATCACATATCATCAATATATAGCTATTTTCATTTTCTGTATCCATTTCCATTTCCAGTAATGTATAACACATGCCACATTTATCTAAATTATTGCGTGAAGTAGTCAAATGAAAAAGGTATATGGTGAAATTTTTTGAAACAGGAAAATTAATCTGGTCCAAACCTAAAAATAACATGTTTCCTGTTGTGGTCCTGAAAGAGTTAACTTGTATTACATGAGTTGTTGGTCTGTAAGACACTGGATGTAGCTAACTTCACATGAAGGAAGACAATAATGGTGATAAGAGAAACAGTTGTTACTCAAAGCTTGGACATGTTTCTCACTTACAAATTTATAAAGTTTTTTGATCCAGCAATAATGGAACCTGCAGGACAGCACAGACCCTGAAATAACAAGGGAATGCCTGGTGATCAAAACATGTGCTTATCATGTAAAATTACAGCTGGCCACGCCAAACAACAATTGTCCACTTGATATAACTAGCTGTAAAGAGGGACAAGATAATTCAAGGTGGACTTGTCACTGCAAGCTGACAGGAATTGCCAGAAAGCATTTTGAAGGCAAACTGAATTTTCTAAAAAACAATAACAGTTTTAAAGGAAAAAAATAAAATATATCAAACAAATAAATAAATAAAAAAAATGCACCATTCTCACTGCATCCATAAAACAATATACATATCAATGATGTCACTGCAGAGGTAAACATGAGTTTGGGGGCCTTATACAAAGCTGCAGGCATTTGTGGCTTAGAGGTAGTGAACTTGGTTTCCCAACCACGAGGTCTGGGGAATGAGTCCCACCGAGCATGTTCTTTTATAAAAAGAAATTATGACTCATGGGATTACCATCCTCAGGACTGCGTATACCATCAGAAAGCAATGACAAACCACTGACGTATAATGCCTAGACAATTACACAGCCAAAAATGCCAGGCTAGCAACATCCAGTAAAGGGTGTGCTATTTACTTACATTATTGGCTGGCCTTAATAAGCTTCAGAAACAACAAAACTATAGTCACTCCTTCCATCTATAACACCATCATTACTTGTCTAGTTAAATTAAAGATTAATGTTAGATTATCTAACAAACTCTCTCTATTGTGACATATCAAAGTCTGTCTCTTGAGACATTAATGTGGTTACTTCCTCTTGCCGTTCATGCAGAAGGCCTCACTGTTTTAAACATCAACAAACATTAGCTTCAACACACATACAGACAGAAGGCATCACTGCCTCAAACATCAACAAACATTAGCTTCAACACACATACAGACAGAAGGCATCACTGCCTCAAACATCAACAAACATTAGCTTCAACACACATACAAACAGAAGGCATTACTGCCTCAGACATCAACAAACATTAGCTTCAACACACATACAGACAGAAGGCATCACTGCCTCAAACATCAACAAACATTAGCTTCAACACACATACAGACAGAAGGCATTACTGCCTCAGACATCAACAAACATTAGCTTCAACACACATACAGACAGAAGGCATCACTGCCTCAGACATCAACAAACATTAGCTTTAACACACATACAGACAGAAGGCATCACTGTTTCAAACATCAACAAACATTAGCTTCAACACACATACAGACAGAAGGCATCACTGCCTCAAACATCAACAAACATTAGCTTCAACACACATACAGACAGAAGGCATCACTGCCTCAAACATCAACAAACATTAGCTTTAGCACACATACAAGAACACTGCCAGTACCACTGCCACACCTAGTCACTGTTCAACTACCAAACTAAGCCAGTCAAATATTGACCAATCAAAGAATTAAAAAGAATAGACCAAAGTGTGACTCCACTTGAGAACAGACCAAAGTGTGATTCCACTTGAGAAGAGTGCATATCCCTGTCACTCATCTACACAAACATGAACCATTCTATTCATGGAGCCAGTTTCATTGCAGTCAGGATTTCCCCATATCCGCTCCAACATTTGTCACAGCATTTTCCTAAATTTATTGGAAAATTTTGTTGAAAAGGTTGCTCTGTGCACGGTCCTACTCAACAGCACAGGCATTGATTCGAAACCTCCTTAGTCATCTGTTACTACATGTGTTGCAGGTAGTAGTGGTGCTATTCTCTTCCTCCCCTCACTGTGGGCACCCTAGTAGCCACACTGGGGTAGACATGAACCAAATGACATTCATAGCATCCTTGGCATGGAACCAGTGGATCCCCTGTTAGTGTCTTCCAACACACACAATCATAGACAACATAATCTTCTCACCAGCAGAACTGATGTCATGCACCTCCAGTACAGGTGACATCAGCTGTAAAGAGCAACTACTCACAGATAGAAGGAACGAAACCCAGTCAGCTCACTTGTCTTTCACAACAATGTGATGAATTAACAAACTGTTGATGACTGCAATTTCCCAACTTTCAAGACAAGTTAGTGCCCTTATCTCACAAACTGTGCACCCTCTGTGATGAGTAAGGAAACGTTCTATCTATCTATTGACCTTTCGAGCAATAGCCAGCCCATACGGCATAGACCCAAATACTCTTTCTCTTATCTAAACTTTTTATTCTAGCAGTTTTCAATCCTTCTAAACATCTTTTATCAAATCTCGCCATTTGTCTCTGTTCTGTGCAATCAACTCTATCTCATTGAGGGAGCCTATTCCTGCTGCTCTTGCCTCTCTCATCAATGTTCTTCTCAGTGTCTCTCTGGGTTGGCCTCTTTTCCTCTTACCCGTTGTTTCCCACATGAGGGCTTGCTTTGTTATTCGGTTATTATCTCTTCTCATCACTTGTCCAACATATGACCATCATCTTTTCTTGATTACTGAAGATATTAGTGGTTGATTGGCAATTTCTCTAATTTCCTTGTTTGTTTTAAATTCATTCCTCACTATACCAAATATTCTCCTTAGACATTTATTTTCGAATGCGTTCAACTTTGTTTCTATAAGGAAACCTCGGTGCACAAGAAATTGACACAGCCACACTCAGCTATTTATTATGGTATATACCTCAGAGCTGTGTTATCATTCTTGGTGCATTACAATCTGCTACTGAAAGGAAATGCATTTGGGATTGAGTAGAGACTAGGACAGCATTTCTCATATTCTTCAGTAATTTGACTGGACAAATACATGACTGAGTAGAGACTAGACACCGTTTCTCATTTTATATTCAGTAATTTGACTGGATACTCACCGACATTATCTATCTATTCCAAAAGAACATAAAGAAAAAACTATATATAACTATTTTTAATTATCACATCGTTTACGTCACAAGTATGTGTTTTTTGTGGAGTTTAATTTACCAAATGCTACAAAAAATTTTTCTTGGATACTTACATTAGCAAATGCTGCAGAGACACTATTTTGGAAACTTACATTAGTAAATGCTACAGAGACACTATTTTGGAAACTTACATTAGTAAATGCTACAGAGACACTATTTTGGAAACTTACATTAGTAAATGCTACAGAGACACTATTTTGGAAACTTACATTAGTAAATGCTACAGAGACACTATTTTGGAAACTTACATTAGTAAATGCTACAGAGACACTATTTTGGAAACTTACATTAGACAAATGCTACAGAGACACTATTTTGGACAATTACTTTAGAAATGCTACAGAGGCACTATTTTGGACAATTACTTTAGTAAATGCTACAGAGACACTATTTTGGAAACTTACATTAGACAAATGCTACAGAGACACTATTTTGGACAATTACTTTAGACAAATGCTACAGAGACACTATTTTGGACAATTACTTTAGACAAATGCTACAGAGACACTATTTTGAAAACTTACATTAGTAAATGCTACAGAGACACTGTTTTGGACACTTACATTAGTAAATGCTAGAGACACTGTTTTGGACACTTACATTAGTAAATGCTAGAGACACTGTTTTGGACACTAACATTAGTAAATGCTAGAGACACTGTTTTGGACACTAACATTAGTAAATGCTAGAGACACTGTTTTGGACACTTACATTAGTAAATGCTAGAGACACTGTTTTGGACACTAACATTAGTAAATGCTAGAGACACTATTTTTGACAATTACTTTAGACAAATGCTACAGAGATATTATTTTGGACACTTACATTAGTAAATGCTACAGCGACATTATTTTGGACACTTACATTAGTAAATGCTACAGCGACATTATTTTGGACACTTACATTAGTAAATGCTACAGAGACACTATTTTGGACACTTACATTAGTAAATGCTACAGCGACATTATTTTGGACACTTACATTAGTAAATGCTACAGAGACACTATTTTTGACACTTACATTAGTAAATGACATTATTTTGGACACTTACATTAGTAAATGCTACAGCGACATTATTTTGGACACTTACATTAGTAAATGCTACAGAGACATTATTTTTGACACTTACTTTAGAAAATGCTACAGAGACTGTATCAAAATGCTGTGCTATTTCTGAAGCTGGTACTTTCAGTGCAGTGGAGGCATTGAAGATTCTGGCTCCATCCAAATGAAGATATAGATTGTATTTGTCAGCAAGAGCTTTCACCTGAAGTACAACAATGTTCATGCTGTAACATAATATTCCAACTAATATCACTCACACATTTTTACTGCATTGCATTATGAGGTTCAGTCAAAAACCTTTGAACTTTAGTATGAAGGAATCAATGCACATGCCAGAAAATTGGTGAGAACTTTAGTCCTCCTTGTATATCTGGATGATGTACCTCTCCCATTGTTTATCCACATTTCCGATGCCTTGATTACAGAAAGCCATTTCCTGAGAGTATGATGGATGGGGCATGATGCCATAACCCAAGCTGTGTAAGAATGATGGTGGCATGAGCTGCATGTGTCGGCACATTAGAAAGCCCTGAAGCAGACAAATATCTCCAGACAGCATTTCACATCTTTGTGCTTATTTATTCTCACAACTTCTGAAGAAGACATTATTAGTACATGGTGTTCATAATACAACCATGAGGAAGGTAATCTGTGAATATTACTGCACAGCAGTCCTAAAAGACAGGACAACCAGAGATTTTCATCTTTGCCTTCTTTTGTGTTGAAGAATGAGAATGTTTCCAAGGTCTTCACTGGTGTTCAGAGTTTATGTGTCTGAGCTTAAACCATCTTCAGTGTGTTCACTAGCATGTAGCAGCAACAATGGCAGGGATAGTTAGTAGCTAAAAACTGGCAGAGAGGCTGGAGAGAAGATGTGAGCATTATGGAGTTGTCCAATGAAGCTGATCTGTCTACTGAACTAAGGAAATGTTTCTCTGTGTTCTGGTTTCTAGTCTCTGGGCCATCTTGGTTAAGGAAACACACCCAACATTCATCCACAGTCTATCAACAACAACAAAAATCATCTTTGTCAACATTGCAGATGTCCAACCTCTATGTGGCTGCTTTGGCTTGATGCTTCTCTTGGGATAGCAGGAGAAGGCAGGGGAACCCACTCTGGGGACACCTTTGATTTGTGAATCTGCTCATGCAAAATCCTCACTGAGGTCACATGACTTTGTGAATTCTGCCATGATATGCCCAATGATTAAGCGTTTGTCTGACAAGACTTAGGTCTTCACTATTACAACAGTGCTTGTATCACCCACGATGGATGGTCTTCCACATCTTAGTCCACCCTGAATAAATGACTTCTCCAACGCTTCACAGTGTCTGTGTAGCTGTGTTTTTTTCAATATTTTTTTAATGATGAATTTACTAGTGCGGAGTACTGAGAGTTAAAAAGAACAATGAGTTAATGTTTAAACTCAGTATCGATTTCATTTATTTATAATTTTAATAAAATTGTTGTGGGCGACTCTTTAAAAATTCAGTGTAAACACTCTAACTTTAAACACATAGCTGCCCACAACAATTTTATTTCAATTTAATTTGACGTTTATTTTTACAAAATTTTAGTGATCTGCTTTTAATTCATTCATAATAATAATGCTTAAGGAAGTGGAGCATCTCTGGTTCTCTTCTAAAAATAGCAAGGCATCATATCACTCGCTTCTGCCAATTTTAATTAATTAATCAATAATTTTTATGATTATGACATGCTCATATTTTCTGAATGTACTCCAGAGACAGGAATTCCTGACATGCTCATACGTTCTGAATGTAGAGACAGAAATTCCTGACATGCTCATACCTTCTGAATGTAGAGACAGAAATTCCTGACATGCTCATACCTTCTGAATGTCTATCTATCTATTGACCTTTCAAGCCGTAGCCGGCCCATAGGGCATAGGCCAAGATACTCCTTCTCTTATCTGAATTTTTGTTCTAGCAGTTTTCAATTCTTTTAAAGATATTTCATCAAATCTCGCAATTTGTCTCTGTTCTGTGCAAGCAGCTCTATCTCATTGAGGGAGCCGATTCCTGCTGCTCTTGCCTCTCTCATCAATGTTCTTCTTAGTGTCTCTCTGGGTCTTCCTCACTTCCTCTTACCTGTTGTTTCCCACATGAGGGTTTGCTTTACTATTCGGTTATTATCTCTTCTCATCACTTGTCCAACATATGACCATCGTCTTTTCTTGATTACTGAAGATATTAGTGGTTGATTGGTGATTTCTCTAATTTCCTCGTTTGTTTTGAATTCGTTCCACGCTATACCAAGTATTTTCCTTAGACATTTATTTTTAAATGTGTTCAACTTTGTTTCTGTGTCTCTTGTTGTTTTTCAGCTTTCACACGCATATGTAAGGGTTGATAGTACATTTGATTTGAATAGTCTAAGTTTTGTGTTTGTGCTGAAGAGTTTTGATTTCCACAACTTTTCAAGACTTCTGAAAGACATTGCTGCTTTAGCTATTCTGATTCTAATTTCTTTGCTTGTGTCCCCTTCTTGATCAATGTGACTTCCAAGATAGATAAAGTAATCGATCTCATCCACTGGTTTGTTTTCCATGTATATTTTGTCATCTGTTGGAATTAAACTTTTCATGACTTTAGTCTTTTCATGATTTATCTCAAGCCCAATTTTGCTGGCTATTGATGATAGTTCATTTGTGTTTTCCTGCATCGTTTTTATCTGACTGCTGATGAGAATTATGTCATCAGCAAGACCGAAAAAACTATCACTATCATCTACTGCTAATTTACACATTTTGTATCAGGTCTACGTTTCATTAACAAAATTGTTTTTTACTATAGCAGCTTGTTAAACCTCTGATCAACGGTTCTATACCAAGCAGGAGAAAATTAATTCCGCCATCTTGGATACAACCGGAAACACTTCTGAATGTAGAGACAGGAATTCCTGACATGCTCATCATACCTTCTGAATGTAGAGACAGGAATTCCTGACATGCTCATACCTTCTAAATGTAGAGACAGGAATTCCTGACATGCTCATACCTTCTAAATGTAGAGACAGGAATTCCTGACATGCTCATACCTTCTAAATGTAGAGACAGGAATTCCTGACATGCTCATACGTTCTGAATGTAGAGACAGGAATTCCTGACATGCTCATACCTTCTGAATGTAGAGACAGGAATTCCTGACATGCTCATACCTTCTAAATGTAGAGACAGGAATTCCTGACATGCTCATCATACCTTCTGAATGTAGAGACAGGAATTCCTGACATGCTCATACCTTCTGAATGTAGAGACAGGAATTCCTGACATGCTCATACCTTCTGAATGTAGAGACAGGAATTCCTGACATGCTCATACCTTCTGAATGTAGAGACGGAAATGTCAGACATGCTCATACCTTCTGAATGTAGAGACGGAAATGTCAGACATGCTCATACCTTCTGAATGTATTCCAGGGACAGGACCTTCCCACCACATCTGTTATGTGTATTCTCTATACAGATGAGCCTAGTCAATGGGGTATGGTCATCATTCAGCGGACGAATTTTAGTTTCTAAATTCTTCAAATCCATTGTGCCATCTGGCAGGTTGGGCACACAGCATGCCTGGACACCTGCAAGCTGTGGCCAAAATTAAAAAATGTAGGAATACATTTTTTTAAATAATAAAAAACACACAGAAAATTTGTATAATAGCTAATGTGTTTTCATATCATGAAACAACAGGATTTGCGCAGCTTCATTGTTTTTTGTTACAAACCTAATTATGATTTTTCTGCATTAGTCAATGGAGCATTCACAAAAATGATTTTATAAACAAAAATATGTGTAACTTGAAAATCAATGACCAATAATATCAGTGGCTTCACATAACATGGCTTCGTCATTCTGTGAGAATGAGTGTGTGTAATTCTGTTAACTAATTTTAGAATAAGCTCACCCAATAATAAAAAAAAAAGTAAAGTGCCCCATCACGTCAAGTGGCATACAGGAAATAGTGTTAGTGACCATAATTTTTACAGACCTTTGGCATATGATTTTTGGGGTAATGTGGTCAGTATTAAGTCCGTGCCACTTTATTTTCCCAGAAAAAATCTGGTACCCATTAAGGTTGGGTGAGCCTGGAAGCCATCGATAAGGATCAAACCCAACCTCTTGTACTTAGTAATTCAATTCACTAACCACTGAGCTATTGTGGCTCTCAAAAGTAAAGTGTCACACCAAGTGGAGTATAGGGAATAAAGCTCAGCCAATAGTCTTATCTAATCCAATATTTACAATATTTATGAAATAATTCATTGGATAAACTCAAAATCAACTTTTAAAACATCCACAAGTACTAGAAATGGCAGGAAAACAGTACCAAGATCTACGGCTAGAAAATATCCTTCTTTTAGATTTAGCAACAAGTTTGAAATACAATGTACAACAACAATGAACCGGTTGATTTTTTAATGACAGGAAGATTGTGAAATGTTTAGAGAATATTTGATTTTTTAGTTTCAGAAAATAGAATCAGTTTTAATCACTGACCTGTGCCATCCCTGCCACCTCATACTTAAACATATTTGAGACACTGACCTGTGCCATGCCTGCCTCCTCATACATAAACATATGTGAGTCATTGACCTGTGCCATACCTGCCACCTCATATATAAACATATGTGAGTCATTGACCTGTGCCATCCCTGCCACCTCATACATAAACATATGTGAGTCACTGACCTGTGCCATCCCTGCCACCTCATACATAAACATATGTGAGTCACTGACTTGTGCCATCTCTGCCACCTCATACATAAACATATGTGAGTCACTGACCTGTGCCATCCCTGCCACCCCAAACATAAACATATGTGAGTCATTACTTGTGCCATCCCTGCCACCTCATACATAAACATATGTGAGTCACTGACCTGTGCCATCCCTGCCACCTCATACATAAACATATGAGAGTCACTGACCTGTGCCATCCCTGCCACCTCATACATAAACATATGTGAGTCACTGACCTGTGCCATCCCTGCCACCTCATACATAAACATATGCAAGTCACTGACCTGTGCCATCCCTGCCACCTCATACATAAACATATGTGAGTCTGCTCCCACGATGATCTCATTAAACCGTCCATTACAGTGGGAAAGAACTGAAAAAAGAGCAAAATCTGATCAAGTAAGGACCATAACTCCCACATGTTTGTCCATATTAAAAAAAAACAAAACATATACACACCACAATTTGTAAGTCAGCAGTCCAGTTTTACCTACAAAGACATCACTGGACCTTGTTGTAGAGACAACGTCAGCGAAAACTTGATTTGCTCTCAAATTTAGCATTTTAATGTGATCATATAAGTCAGTTCCAGAACTGTTGCCACAAACATCTACAAAATGGCAGGGCTGTTATTGAAACATCCTAAAATCAAAATGGTAGCAAAACAATAAATACATTTATGTCATTACCATTGTCAAACATGGTCCTGTCACAAGAAATAATCATCATCATCATAATGTGCCATACCGTTTGGCATAGGCGATTATGTCCTTCCACAATGTTCTATATACAGTGCATCGTATCAATTCTATTGTTGACTGTTTGCCATGCCATGACACCAAGCTATCTAGTATTTTCTCTCTTTGTCGTCCACGATCTCTCTTTCCCTGTATTGTGCCAGTTGTAACCAAGTATTCCAACTTTCCTCTTCTCATGATGTGCCCGAAAAATGTTGATTGTTTCTTTCTGATGTTTTTAGGAGCTCACTTTTTGTGTTGGCCTCTTTGAGTATTCTCTCATTGGACTTTTTAGCTGTCCAGGGAACTTTCAACATTCTTCTGAGAAACCCATCTCTGTGGCCTCTAATCGTCTTTTCATTTCTTTGTCTACTGTCCATGTAAAGGAAATACACAAGAAAGTAAAATAAAAAGCAATATGGGATACTAAGGTAATGTAAGGTAATATGCAAGACTTGAATGGGCATCTTAGCACACAAATTTTCACCCATATGTGTTCGGGTGTCTATCCAGAAGTGTTCGGAGACCTCTGGATAGTGTCACTTCAAGCATCGAAACACACGATGTGAGGTGGCATTCCTCACCTTCACAGAGTGCTTCCCCGGTACCCATTTCTGTCAGCGGTTGCGTCGATTGTGGGGGTATTTTTTTCCAACCACAAGTACAACTCACACTGCTTCCAGCAGGAATCAAACATGGGTTGTCCAGACGTTGGTATAACATCTGATGGTTTTCCCAAATAGGCTACCGAGGCCCCCATGGGATACTAATGACAAACCAGTGATGTCACTAGAAAAGATCAGAGAAATGGTTGAAATTATACTCAGCATCAAACACAGAAAAACATAAAATGGTTCAGCAATCTCTCTTCAGCTTTACCAGTTATAACATTGGATTACCTCATTTCAGGGCTCAACAAAGGCAATAGACAGAAAACTTGACAGAAATCCTATATCTCTTCTTAAAAGCTGTCATTTAAAACTCAGGATAGAAAGTTGTGGATCACATTTAGCAATACATGTGGAAGGTATAAGGGAAGTCAAGGGACAGTACTTCCTTAGACACCAAACAATTAATGGTTGTCTCCCTTCATCTCATCATAAGCCAGAGGTAATTATTTAAGCCCCTCTGTGGAGGTTTTGATTCGGGACAACAAGATACTCAAGTCCCCCTGTGATTGATATCTTGGTGGATACATGATGACTGATAAATATAGTCCTGGGATTCTGGATGTTTGAAGTCAATCCTGACATGTAGGAAATCATGAAAGAATGAGTGAAGGAATTTGAAATAAAATGAGGAAAGGAAATTGAAATTAATTCTGTCATGTGTAAAAAATCATGACTGAGGGAAGGAATTTGAAATTAATCCTGACATGCATTAAGAAGTCATGATTACAAGAAGGAGTTTAAAATAAATCTTAGCATGTGTAGGAAATATTTTTGATAAAAGATCTTTACAAGGATTGAAAACTGCTAGAATAAAAATTTAGATAAGAGAAGGAGTATCAGGGTCTACGTCCTATTGGCCGGCTACGGCTTGAAAGGTCAATAGATAGATAGATGTGTAGGAAGTCATGTTTGAGGGAAGAAATAAGAAGTGTGTTTATCCAATGAACTGCTATAACCATCAACAAATATATTTCTTCCAGAATGAAAGAACTTGATCACCTTTGAGGCTGTCCTGTTTACAACTAGACCTGTTCTATCTATCTATCTATCTATTGACCTTTCGAGCCGTAACCGGCCCATAGGGCGTAGACCAAGATACACCTTCTCCTATATGGATTTTTTTGTTCTAGCAGTTTTCTTTTAAAGATATTTTATCAAATCTCGCCATCTGTCTCTGTTCTGTGCAAGCAGTTCTATCTCATTGAGGGAGCCGACTCCTGCTGCTCTTGCCTCTCTCATCAATGTTCTTCTCAGTGTCTCCCTGGGTCTTCCTCTTTTTCTTTTACCTGTTGTTTCCCATATGAGGGCTTGCTTTGCTATTCGGTTATTATCTCTTCTCATCACATGTCCAACCTATGACCATCGTCTTTTCTTTATTACTGAAGATATTAGTGGTTGATTGGCGATTTCTCTAATTTCCTCATTTGTTTTGAATTCGTTCCATGCTATACCAAGTATTTTCCTTAGACATTTATTTTCAAATGCGTTCAACTTTGTTTCTATATCTCTTGTTGTTTTCCAGCTTTCACACGCATACGTAAGGGTTGATAGTACATTTGATTTGAATAGCCTAAGTTTTGTGTTTGTGCTGATAAGTTTTGATTTCCACAACTTTTCAAGGCTTCTGAAAGACATTGCTGCTTTAGCTATTCTGATTTTAATTTCTTTGCTCGTATCCCCTTCTCGATCAATGTGACTTCCAAGTGATCGATAAAGTGATCGATCTCTTCTACTGGTTTGTTTTCCATGTATATTTTGTCACCTGTTGGAATTAAACTAGTCATGACTTTAGTCTTTTCATGATTGATCTCAAGCCCAATTTTGCTGGCTATTGATGATAGTTCATTTGTGTTTTCCTGCATCGTTTTTATCTGACTGCTGATGAGAACTATGTCATCAGCAAAGTCGAGGTCCTCCAAATGGTCTCCTTGTATCCATTCGATGCCTTTATTACCAGTGCAGCATTTCTTCATTATGAAGTCCATAACAATTCCAAATAACAAGGGCGATAAAATACATCCTTGTTTAACCCCAGTTTCTATTGGGAAACATTCGCTCAGTCCTTCCTCTGTTCGAACTGCACATGTGTAACCATCATACATGTCTTTGATAATATTTATGATTTTTGATGGTAAACCATATTGCTTCAGAATTTTCCACAAAGAATCTCTATGAATACTATCAAATGCTTTTTTGAAGTCGATGAAGTTAAGTACAAAAGGTTTTTGCTTTTCAATGTGTTCCTCCAATATAAGTCGTAGAGTGAAAATGTGGTCAATACAGCTTCTCCCTTTTCTAAACCCAGCCTGTTCTTCACGCATTACTGTATCTATTGAATCCTGTATTCTATTTAGGATGATTTTGCAGAATAACTTTGAGGCAACTGACAAAAGTGTCACGCCTCTCCAGTTGTTACAATCTCTAAGATTGCCCTTTTTTGGGATCTTAACAATGATTCCTTTTTTCCATTTATGAGGCGTCTTCTCTGTTTTCCAAATGATGTTGAACATTTTTTGGAGATGTATTAGATTATGGCTATCAATTGCCTTGAGGATCTCAGCTGTTAACTTATCCTCTCCAGCAGCCTTGTTATTGGTCATAAGCTTTAAGGTGGTTTCTATTTCACTCAAGGTGAAGTCATCTAAATTTACATTTAATTCTGCTGCTGGTGTTTCAGTTTCAAAATCTATTAAACTGTGGGGTAGTGGACGGTTAAGAATTTCTTTGAAGACCTGTTCTGCTAAGTAAATACTAACCTCTCCATTTATACAATTTTCTTGTATTATTATTTTTAATTGATTAAATTAAATACAAACAAGTTTCTATAATAAAACATACAATGTGCTAAGTAGTATTATTTACACACAAAAGTTAGTATGCAAGTTCAAATCGTAAGTAGATTCATTCATAAATTCATCAAACTGTAAGTAGTTTCATTCAAAATTTTATCAATCTGTAAGTAGATTCATTCAATAAGTAGATTCATTCGAAAGTTCATCAAACCATAAGTAGTTTAATATTTTTTTTATTTTTCGTTTTTAAGATATCGTTTGTCAGCTTTTACCACTGACGAAGTCCCTAGAGACTAGGAACTGAATTTTGCATGTTAATCCATTTTTCCCTGGCAACCGTGTGCACAGGGGTCCTTCGCCGCATAGGCAGATAACTCCGACTTCGGAAGTACTCATATTTTTTCCGCCGATTAGTAATTGACGTTTCAAGCCAGGCCTCACTGCTGAGACCAGGGGTGGTTGCTACAGAGAGAAATTGTAAAAAAAAATCCCAACCGGTGTAGCCGGGACTTGAACCCATAACCTCTCTGTCTTGAGGCCGGCGTCTTGCCTCGAGACCAACCAGTCACCCAGTAGTTTCATATACAAGTTAACAAAGTAAGATTTTTGCTTTACATTATAAGTTGTAACAAATGAATCAGTATTATTGCATACCACCAACCTGAAGCAATGTTTGCCATGGTGCATGTTGGGACAAGCAGTGCAGTTTCCTTACCTAAAATGTCTGCAATCACACTCTGAAGCTCTGATGACAAATGGCATAGATTATTGTTCTTCCCCAAGATAGCACTGGATTATGGGAGTTTTACCATTAAAGTTTTAAAAAATGTGTGGCATTTAAACCAAAAGAAAATGTGCAAAATATAGAATAAATATAAAGGAATTTATGAAGATAATAAAAGAGATCTTCCTAGTAAGTTATATTTAGAATAATAACATTGTAATTTGTTACTGATTTTCGTTACAAAATAAGTGTAATTAAGTGATTATGAGTTAATCAAAATTATACAGAAACTATTACCAATAAACAACTAAAATTAGGCCAAGTTTAACTGATCATATTCCAATTATACCTGAATACATAATAAAATATACCTGAATACATAAACAAATTATACCTGAATACATAAACAAATTATACCTGAATACATAGACAAAATATACCTGAATATATAAACAAAATATACCTGAATATATAAACAAAACATACCTGAATATATAAACAAAATATACCTGAATACATAATAAAATATACCTGAATACATAAACAAATTATACCTGGATACAGAAACAAAATATACTTGAATATATAAACAAAATATACCTGAATATATAAACAAAATATACCTGAATATATAAACAAAACATACCTGAATATATAAACAAAATATACCTGAATACATAATAAAATATACCTGAATACATAAACAAATTATACCTGGATACAGAAACAAAATATACTTGAATATATAAACAAAATATACCTGAATATATAAACAAAATATACCTGAATATATAAACAAAACATACCTGAATATATAAACAAAATATATCTGAATACATTAATAAAATATACCTGAATATATAAACAAAATATACCTGAATATATAAACAAAATATACTTGAATACATAAACAAAATATACCTGAATATATGAACAAAATATACCTGAATACATAAACAAAATATACTTGAATATATAAACAAAATATACCTGAATACATAAACAAAACATACCTGAATATATAAACAAAATATACTCGAATACATAAACAAAATATACTTGAATATATAAACAAAATATACCTGAATATATAAACAAAATATACCTGAATATATATAAACAAAATATACCTGAATATATAAACAAAATATACCTGAATATATAAACAAAATATACCTGAATATATAAACAAAATATACCTGAATATATAAACAATATATACCTGAATATATAAACAAAATATACTTGAATCTATCTAACAAGACACATAGGGCAGAACCACAATCTCAAAAAACAGAAACCTTGCATGCCAAAATGGCACATACTGCAGAGATCACTGCTTCCAAAACTTATGGCTCTGTTTCCATAACAATGCTTTTTACAATGACAGCTTGTCAAGCCATCGATCAACCTCCTTAGTCGCCTCTTACGACATGCCTGGAAGGTCACAGTGTCACTATTCTTTACTTCCCACATAATGAGGCCCCAGTAACACACGGGAGAATAATTATTATGACTAAGTATTATTATTATTCATGACTAAGTATTAATATTAATTATGACTAATTATTATGACTAAGTATTATGACTAAGTATTAATATTAATTATGACTAAGTATTATGACTAAGTATTAATATTAATTATGACTAAGCATTATGACTAAGTATTAATATTAATGACTTATATTGGAGGAACACATTGAAAAGCACAAACCCTTTGTACTTAACTTCATCGACTTAAAAAAAGCATTTGACAGCATTCATCGAGATTCTTTGTGGAAAATTATGAAGCAATATGGCTTACCATCAAAAATCATAAATATTATCAAAGACATGTATGATGGTTACACATGTGCAGTTTGAACAGAGGAAGGACTGAGCGAATGCTTCCCAAAAGAAACTGGGGTTAAACAAGGATGTATTTTATCGCCCTTGTTATTCGGAGTTGTTATGGACTTCAGAATGAAGAAATGCTGCACTGGTAATAAAGGCATCGAATGGATACAAGGAGACCATTTGGAGGACCTCAACTTTCCTGATGACATGTTCTCATCAGCAGTCAGATAAAAATGATGCAGGAAAACACAAATGAACTATCATCAATAGCCAGCAAAATTGGGCTTGAGATCAATCATGAAAAGACTAAAGTCATGAAAAGCTTAATTCCAATAGAAAACAAAATATACATGGAAAACAAACCAGTGGAAGAGATCGATCACTTTATCTATCTTGGAAGTCACATTGATCGAGAAGGGGATAAAAGCAAAGAAATTAGAATCAGAATAGCTAAAGCAGCAATGTCTTTCAGAAGCCTTGAAAAGTTGTGGAAATCAAAACTCATCAGCACGAACACAAAACTTAGACTATTCAAATCAAATGTACCATCAACCCTGACGTATGCGTGTGAAAGCTGGAAAACAACAAGAGATATAGAAACAAAGTTGAACGCATTTGAAAAGAAATGTCTAAGGAAAATACTTGGTATAGCGTGGAACGAATTCAAAACAAATGAGAAAATTAGAGAAATCGCCAATCAACCACTAATATCTTCAGTAATAAAGAAAAGACGATGGTCATATGTTGGACATGTGATGAGAAGAGATAATAACCGAATAGCAAAGCAAGCCCTCATGTGGGAAACAACAGATAAGAGAAAAAGAGGAAGACCCAGAGAGACACTGAGAAGAACATTGATGAGAGAGGCAAGAGCAGCAGGAATCGGCTCCCTCAATGAGATAGAGCTGCTTGCACAGAACAGAGACAAATGGCGAGATTTGATAAAATATCTTAA
Source organism: Megaustenia siamemsis (assembly GCA_032433765.1). Lineage (NCBI taxonomy): Eukaryota > Metazoa > Mollusca > Gastropoda > Stylommatophora > Ariophantidae > Megaustenia > Megaustenia siamemsis. The sequence goes on along the minus strand of JAVIAB010000117.1, from coordinate 5,155,499 downwards.
AAAGAATTGAAAACTGCTAGAACAAAAATTCAGATGATGGAGTATCTTGGTCTATGTCCTATGTGCCGGCTACGGCTCGAAAGGTCAATAGATAGATAGATTAATATTAATTATGACTAAGTATTAATATTAATTATGCATTGATTATCTCTGACGTACTATTTACAGTTGGATCTTCTCCATAAACATCATCTCCAACAAGAGCATTTTTCATAGCTTCTCTCATACGATCCGTTGGCTGTGTCACTGTGTCACTTCTGAGATCAATAACGCTGGTTGCATGTGTGAAACAGCGATGGTTGAGCCTCATAAGCCTTGTATGTGAATGCAGCAGATAATGATAAATGATGCTACATTTTACAACTCTTACAACTGCTGGACTCATCACTGACACTCTTTCATTAGAGAATCACTGCAAACAGAAAACATAAAAGATGTAAAAGTAAAAAATAAAGAGCCTTCGTCACGCCAAGTGGCGTATAGGGAATATGGTGTTAGTGACCATAAATTTTACAGACCCTCGGCACATGATTTTTGTAGTAATGTGGTCAGTATTACACCTGTGCCACTTTCCTTTCCCAGAAAAAAATCTGCTATCCATTAAAGGCTGGGTGAACCGGAAGCCGTCAGTTGGGATCGAACCCTACCTCTTGTTCTTTGTAGTCCAGTTCATTAACCACTGAGCTATCACATAAAAGATGCAGTTAGAGCTATTACAGTTTTAAGCAGTACATGACATATTTGTCTTTAGTCTTTCTCTTCAAGATAATTGTTATTTTAATGGCACAGTGATCTCGTGAGGTGAAACCTAAAAGCTACTAAAAATGTTTCCAACAGCACCTGGGCTGAATTTGGTCAGCAGCTCATAATCAAGACACTACTTCACCTCCTTGTGCTGCCTTTGGAAACAGAGACTGGCCAGTTTGGCCAAGGAAACCCAAAATTGTGTTATTCAAGTTGGATGTCTAGGCAAAAAGGCACAAAATATTGCAACTGGCTTTCAACAACAACAACATATCAATGCCCATTTCTTTTATTCTTTCTGTCTTTCACCTGATGACTACTAAAGGAGTTGATAGTCCTCTTCATCACCCATCCTTAGAAGGATGTCAAGTGTGCTTACATTGTGTTGTACCTTGCAGTAGAACTGCGATACTTGCAGCTTTTGGCCCTACACATCTAACATCAGCAGGTTTTAGTTTACTTCAGTTAATACCGACATACTTCAGGGTTACTTATACTGACATACTTCGTTACTTATACTGATACTTCAGGGTTACTTATACTGACATACTTCAGGGTTACTTATACTGATCATACTTATACTGATATAGGGTTACTTATACTGACATACTTCAGGGTTACTTATACTGACATACTTCAGGGTTACTTATACTGACATACTTCAGGGTTACTTATACTGACATACTTCAGGTTACTTATACTGACATACTTCAGGTTACTTATACTGTTACTTATACTGACATACTTCAGGGTTACTTTACTGGGTTACTTATACTGACATACTTCAGGGTTACCTGTACTGACATACATCAGGGTTACTTATACCGACATACTTCAGGGTTACTTATACCAACATACTTCAGGGTTACTTATACTGACATACTTCAGGGTTACTTATACTGACATACTTCAGAGTTACTTATACTGACATACTTCAGGGTTACTTAGACTGACATACTTCAGGGTTACTTATACTAACATACTCTGTAGATTGTTACAGTACTAAGGCATTAGTGTGCCAACTTTACAGCTAGTTACACTTTGAATGATGTTGCTTGCTGCTGTTGCTTTGTGAAAATATTCAAAGTGTGTACGATATTTGTGATCATTTTTTCGTCTTCACATGTTTCAAAGTAGCCTACTCTAAACATTAAATTATAACTATTTGCTATTGTTATCATTTTCAACAACTGTTATCCAGCATCTGCCAACCTTACTGATTAAACAATTTTTTATGGACTTTGAATCTTAACTCTTTCCATACATTTCGACGTAAAGTGTCAAGCGGCCTTTATCCCTCGGGTTCTATCGTCGCTCCCCGACATACACCAGCAATGGTACTACGTGTCATAAAGATAGTTTTTTTTTTTTTAAGAATCTTGACTAGCAATCAGATGTTAATCAAAATTATTAGTTTTTTTTATTTGTTTATTACCAAGACCAGATTGAGTACCATTAGTTTTATTATTATTATTGTTATTATTGGAAAGATTAAGCTTAAAGTCTCACATGGCCTCTACAAAAATACCAAAATGGCAATACTAAAACATTTAGTTAGTTTAATTTCTTTTCAGATATAGAAAATAAGCGAAAAGGGGGAGCACTCTCCTAATACTTTAGTAATGATTCCCCCTTTTTTTTTCATTTTTGATATGTCTGTTGTTGAAAAAGTGATCGTCAAAAAGTTGAGTTTTCTGCCACTTCTAATAAACAAAGTGGTCTGAGTTTTGACATGAGTGCTCATGAACTATTGAAGAATGTAGTGTTCATGAACTATTGAAGAATGTAGTGTTCATGAACTATTGAAGAATGTAGTGTTCATGAACTATTGAAGAATGTAGTGTTCATGAACTATTGAAGAATGTAGTGTTCATGAACTATTGAAGAATGTAGTGTTCATGAACTATTGAAGAATGTAGTGTTCATGAACTATTGAAGAATGTAGTGTTCATGAACTATTGAAGAATGTAGTGTTCATGAACTATTGAAGAATGTAGTGTTCATGAACTATTGAAGAATGTAGTGTTCATGAACTACTGAAGAATGTAGTGTTCATGAACTATTGAAGAATGTAGTGTTCATGAACTATTGAAGAATGTAGAGTTCATGAACTATTGAAGAATGTAGTGTTCATGAACTATTGAAGAATGTAGTGTTCATGAACTATTGAAGAATGTAGTGTTCATGAACTATTGAAGAATGTAGTGTTCATGAACTACTGAAGAATGTAGTGTTTATGAACTATTGAAGAATGTAGTGTTCATGAACTATTGAACAATGTAGTGTTCATGAACTATTGAAGAATGTAGTGTTCATGAACTACTGAAGAATGTAGTGTTTATGAACTATTGAAGAATGTAGTGTTCATGAACTACTGAAGAATGTAGTGTTTATGAACTATTGAAGAATGTAGTGTTCATGAACTATTGAACAATGTAGTGTTCATGAACTATTGAACAATGTAGTGTTCATGAACTATTGAAGAATGTAGTGTTCATGAACTATTGAAGAATGTAGTGTTCATGAACTATTGAAGAATGTAGTGTTCATGAAATATTGAAGAATGTAGTGTTCATGAACTATTGAAGAATGTAGTGTTCATGAACTATTGAAGAATGTAGTGTTCATGAACTATTGAACAATGTAGTGTTCATGAACTATTGAACAATGTAGTGTTCATGTCTTTTAAAATAAAATATATCAACTTTTTATCTGAGCAAACCAAGTCCAATGTTTTCTAGGCCAGCAGTAAAAAATCCCTATTTCTGGCTTGATAACTTTAGTGATATCATATCAATATCATGTTGTTTAATATTGTTTGTTATGACTATATTTTGTGCTCAATATTGTTTGTGCTAATTTAAATATTTTCCCCAGATTGTAACAATGAGATCCTACATGTGCCATACAGATCAGGGTACATTTAAGGGAGTCACAATGTGCCATACAGATCAGGGTACATTTAAGGGAGTCACAATGTGCCATACAGATCAGGGTACATTTAAGAGAGTCACAATGATGTCAGCTGTCACTGCTGCGGTAGACAATTCATTTATTGAGTTCTGTCTCCACATCGAAGGTTGGCTACCATAGAGCGCTATTTTTTGTCTTGATGGTGCATGTTGTCATAGGTTCACCTGTCCACCTTTTGATGTTATCAGTCCATTTCAGTCTTGGTCTGCCTCTGTATTGTGTGCCTTGTACTTTCCCTTCCAAGATGACTTTTAGAAAGTAGAAAGGTGTTATGTCAGGGTGGACAATGGTGTGGTTGCATATAAGGCAGGCCACCAAGGGCTATGTCTTGACTTACAAAACTCTTGGACAATACATTAAGACAAAGATGCAAAATGGAACACTTGCCAATGCTAGTTTTGGTTATAGCACGCCAAGGATGGTTTTTGATGTAGAGCTGGAACATACCCTTGTTGCATGAGTCCACGTCACTCCTTCGGATGAAAGAGATGGGAGTTAAGATAGGCACAGCCAGAAACGAGAAACTTAGTGGGCATGTAAGAAGATTTATCAACCAACACAGAACTGGAGTCGCCAGTCGCTGGACGCTGTGGGACTTGATGAGAAGGGGATCTGAGCACCTATAGACATGTTCGAAGAGCAATGATGATGACCCGAAAATAACTCAATAACAATACCCTTGTTGAGCATGCTATTCAGACATCATAGGTCTACCATTGACCGACCATTTACAAGTTACACAATCTTGCTTACAACGTAGCTATTTCCAATAAAGTAGATCTACAGAGATCTTGGGAAGAAAACGGAGTTGAATAATAAGCTGAGACTTTGTACCCTGATGGCTGAGACTACTGCAATGTGGTCAAATGTTACATTTTAATTTTTGTTACATTTCATTACATTTCTACCAGAATATTTAATTGTCAATTAGTTTGTAACCTGTTGTTAGTTACAGGAATGAAAGAGCTTTAAAATGAGCACACATTCCAAACTCTACCATAAAACGTATTGCAACAACTACAACACATTCAGTGTGCTACAATAAGCCCCACCTACCCCCCCCACCCCCCGATTAAAAAAATATAACACTCCACTTTTGGTCACAGAAAAAATATTCCTCTTCTTTCCTTTAGGTAGGCCGGCCCTGGAAGTACACGGCCTCCTATATGCAATTAATGCATTTAAGTTTATTATAAATGATACATTATAGTAAATGACATGTGACTATATATTTTATAATCATGATGACGATGCTGCACAGGGCGCAGGACAACAAAAATAACATCATCATATGATTATGATGGTGGCGGTGGCATGGTCTTATTGATGTCCTTTGTACATTTTTGTCCTGCCGCGTTATTTTAGTTACATTTTTACACTACTACATACGTCTCAGTTAATTAGTTTACTTTCTTTACTTTACTACTTTACTTTACTAGTATTACTTTACTAGTATTACTTACTTTACAGTACTTTACTATACTATACTTATATACTATCTTTACTATCTACTATAATAGTGTAAAGTAACTTATTAAACTTGGTTCTACTTAGTAGAGTACTAAATTAAATCAACTTTACCTGTTCATTTGTAAGAACTAAATTCAGTCACACCATTTTTTATGCAACAAGAAATATAAACTTTGATCATGACAAGAACAAAGCAATAAACAAACAGAATAAAGTAAACAACATGATATCGAAGGTTTAACATCGTGGTTTCATCGTGGGGTCAAATTTTAATATCAGATCGAGCAGTCAAAAATTGATTTGTCAGTTACCATGGTGATATATAGTAATTAAATAGTAGGAATCGACTTCTTTACTAAGTTAGAGAAGCTCGCCCGGAACATTTGACTTGTGGCGAGACACAACGAGCCCTGTATAACGACTGTCTAACCGAGAATGATGACAGTAATTGTACTTTAAAAAAATAACTTACACGTGTCCTTGTTCTTCTGTGTTCTTTTTTGTTTAAACCTGATAATTAATTGATGACTTCGAAATGAAGATGTCATCAACAATCATTACGTGTAACAGCTGATCATAGCGCAGAACAATGACTATATAACAGCAGCCATTTAGAACAAATACTGATGACGTGTGTTCTGTAAATATTATTTTGTCAAGTTAAGTTCATTTAGCTTATCTCGTGCCACGATATCAGGGGCAGGAGAGCTTGGAATAAAAATATATAGGAACAATAGAATAAACGGCACGGTTAAGGATTTACGTGATAATTGGGCGACGCACGTTAGAACAACGTTTCGGCTCAACAGGCCTTCAGCAGGAACAAACATACAACAATACACAGATATGTTTTTAAAATACAAAATAATAGATTTAAAAAATCTAAAATAAAAAAAAAAATAATAATTTCGAACTAGAATGAGAATGGCTTTCATGCAGGAGTCATGTGACACGTCTTCATAGTGACTCTCAAGTCATAGAATGAGAATGGGTTTCATGCAGGAGCCATGTGACACGTCTTCATAGTGACTCTCAAGTCATAGAATGAGAATGGCTTTCATGCAGGAGTCATGTGACACGTCTTCATAGTGACTCTCAAGTCATCAATTAATTATTAGGTAAAAAAAAACAACAGAACAACAAGGACACGTGTGTGTTATTGTTTATATAATTGCAGTCATTACTCTCTGTGTCGCCAGTCGCTATGCACGGCTCGTTGTGTCTTGCCATAAGTTAATGTCCCGGTCGGGCTTCACAAACTTGGTCAAGAAGTCCATGCCTACTATTTAATTACTATATATCACCATGGTAACTGACACATTAATTTTTTACTCATTTTCATTTGGTTTCATGCAGGAGGGTCAATGTTGTGTGTGTGTGTGTGTGTGTGTGTGTGTGCGTGCGTGCGTGCGTGCGTGCGTGTGTGTGTGTGTTGTTATAACATCTTACTTACTTACGGTCGCCCGATGACTAAAGTATTCTAAAGTATTCTAGAGTATTCGTAGACTGTAGAGTTCCTCTTCGTCATCCGCCCTTAAAAGGACGTTAAGTGGACATATCTGCGTTGTGTTGTGGTTTGCAGTATAACTGTTATATTTGCACCTTTCGGCCCAACATATCCGACTTCAGCACGACATTTTTGAGTACCGGGTTGTCTTCCCTCTTCGATCCCTGCTCGCTTGGCCAGACTAGACATGTTAGTCTGTTACTGGAGGCACCACGTAGAGGTGGAGCAGGGTCTGGATGGTTTTGGTTCACCGATTCTGGCGCAAGCCATCAGCTGTGGGTCGCTGACAACTTCCAGCTCTGGTGCTGGGAGGCGCGCCTTCGCTTCCGTTTTAATATCTAACTCTAACCCTAACACAACCATCACATAACATCTAAGTCTAACACAACCATCACATAACATCTAAGTCTAACACAACCATCACATAACATCTAAGTCTAACACAACCATCACATAACATCTAAGTCTAACACAACCATCACATAACATCTAAGTCTTACACAACCATCATATAACATCTAAGTCTAACACAACCATCACATAACATCTAACTCTAACCCTAACACAACCATCACATAATATCTAACTCTAACCCTAACACAACCATCACATAATATCTAACTCTAACACAACCATCACATAATATCTTACTCTAACCCTAACACAACCATCACATAATATCTAACTCTAACACAACCATCACATAATATCTAACTCTAACCCTAACACAACCATCACATAATATCTAACTCTAACACAACCATCACATAATATCTTACTCTAACCCTAACACAACCATCACATAATATCTAACTCTAACACAACCATCACATAATATCTAACTCTACCCCTAACACAACCATCACATAATATCTAACTCTAACCCTAACACAACCATCACATAACATCTAACCCTAACCCAACACTCACTAAAAGATTACTTTTACCAACTTTTAAATTTTACCAATTTTTATTTCCATCCAACAACAACAACTAAAAGATTAACTCAAACCCTCATTGAAAGATTACCCCAAACCCGCACTTAAAGTTTAACATTAACCCAAATCTGCACTGAAAGTTGAACCCTAACGAAAACTCTAAAGTTAGTACAGGCCACACCATCAACTACCTTGCCCTACCTACCGTTGTTATCACAGTAACTTGTCCTATCTTATCTTGAGGCCACGCCGTGGCACAGCTACACCAATGACGCTTCAACGATCTCCTCCACAATCTCAGAAAGAGGCAGTTGATAAGGAGATAGCAAAGGTTACCATCAAGTCTACACGTTAGGGACTGACTTAACTTTAGTCTCGCTGAATAACAACTGTAACTTGACGTTCATCATCATCGTGTGCCCTCTCCGCAACGAAGGTTGGCTACCATGGATCGCCATTCTACTCTGTTTCTTGCTTTGATGGTGCAGGCTGACATAGATTGACTTGTCCATCTTTTGATGTTACTCGTCCATGTTAGTCTTGGTCTGCCTCTTTTACCTTGTATTTTTCCTTCCAATATTACTTTTAGAATGGCTGTTGTGTCTTTTAACATGCCCCAAAAATTTCATTTGTCTTGTCTTAATTGTATTTAGTAGTTCTCTTTTATTTTTCAGTTGTTTTAAAACTTCATCGTTTGCTATCTTTTGTTTCCATCCAATTCTACCTATTCTTCTATAAATCCACATTTCAAAGGCTTAAATTTTCTGTTCTGTTTTCTTGTCTAATGTCCATGTTTCTGCATCATACAGGAATATTGAGAAGACGTAACATTTTGCCATTCTTAGTTTCAGCCCTGCTGATATTTGTTTTGTTGTTAGTATATTTTTCATGGCATGACAATTATGTTTTATGTTGTAAAAAATGTTATTAACTTGATGCTAGAAACCTCAATCTGCCCATCTCAACAACACGTTGAGTCATCTTCCTTCATTGGGTGCCGTCTCCACATCGAAGGTTGACTATCATGTAGCGCCATTTTACTCTGTCTCTTGTCTTGATGGTGCATGTTGTCATAGGGTCACCTGTCTATTTTTTATGTTGTCTGTCCACTTTAGTCTTGGTCTGCCTCTGCCTCGTCTACCTTGAACCTTCCCTCACAAGGCGACTTTTAGTTGCCTATTAGTTCTCTTCACATTTCTCAAACATTTCACTTTGTCTTTTTCGAATTTTGTTCGGTAGTTATTTTTTTTATTTTTAGCTGATTCACAACTTCCTTGCTTGCCTTCTTTTCCGTCCACCAATTTCTCCCCATTTTGCTATAAATTTCTCATCATTCGTCAGTGAGTGCCGTCTCCGCATCGAAGGTTGGCTACCATGGAGCGCCATTTCGCTCTGTCTCTTGCTTTGATTGTGAAGGTTGTCATAGTCTGACTTTGCACCAAAATCTAATTTATCTTCTTTGTATTGTATTTAGTAGTTCTCTTTTAATTTTAGTTGTTTTAAACTTCATCGTTTGTTTTCTTTTCTTTTCATCCAATTCTACCTATTCTTCTATAAATCCATATTTTAGAGTTCAATTTTCTGTTCTGTTTTCATGTTTAATTTTTCTTGTCTAGTGTCCATGTTTCTGCGCCATACAGGTATATTGAGTAAATATAACATTTTATAATTCGTAGTTTTAGTTTTGATGGTGTCTGCTTTGATGTGATTATATTTTTCATGTTAAAATTGACTTACGGAAGTTGCAACAGCTGGTAAACAATGGTCATCTGATCACTGAATCTACTATGGGCAGCGGACGAAAAAGAACAAGCTTCCTAATTATGGATTTCAATCGATGTAGGCTGCCTCGTTTTCATGTATACACCTCAGCGCACCACTGTCAGTAATTGACGTTTTTCATTAAAAAAAACATGCGTGTGTGCGCGCGCACACATTTATTTAAAAATAAATGGTAAATGCATGTTTTGGTTGTACCTGTATGGTGTATTTGTGCAGTAGAACAGTAGAGACGTTGTGCTGTCCAGAAATTGTCTTCAGATTCAACGTGATCACCAAGGGTGAAAGTCTAACAAGAACAGTTCAAGAAATCCTGGTATGTGGCCGCCTCTGGCGGTGGCATATTTCAGTTTGGTATTTTTTTTTCCTTTTGTTCAAAGTGAAGGCGCTGATATGTGGCGTATAAGAATTTTGGCCAGGTTATCTGCATGTCACAGCTGAACACTCTGCTACAAGTTTGGCACTAATCCTTGCTGTAAAATTGGGTTAAAATGCTTCTAGGCTGTTCTAATTTGTGGATTTTGATCTTGATGCACTTCTCAACAGCTCGACCTGCAGGTAATGTTTGACTCTGTCTCATTATAAGATATTGTTCTCTTTACTGTCCTTCGTTTTCATTTTCCTCCTTCTTAGTATCCATCTACTAATTAAAATAAATTAAATATAAAGTTGGAAGATGTGAAGTCTCTTGCATCAAAGGAAGAAATAACAGAAGTGATGTTTTGACAGTTCTGCGTTTATTGTACAAATACTTCTTTCGCGCGTGTCTTATAATGTGTCTTATGATGTGTCTTATGATGTGTCTTATGATGTGTCTTATAATGTGTCTTATAATGTGTCTTATAATGTGTCTTATAATGTGTCTTATAATGTGTATTATAATGTGTCTTATAATGTGTATTATAATGTGTCTTATAATGTGTTTTATAATGTGTCTTATATTGTGCTAAGCTTCCATTCATATCGACAATGTTAGGATACAAAAGACTAATGTGGTTGTAAAGTAAAGGTTCCCTGCACGCCTTGCTAGGTGTATATGGAATATGGTGTTAGTGACCATATATTTCTATGATCACGGCACATTTTTGGGTGATGTGGTCGGTATCACACCAGGCCGATTGTGGTTGAGTCATGTTTAAAAAAAATAGATGTTTTTCGCATCCCCATGCAGTTACTGTGTGAAACAATTAGTGATGGCAAGATATCTACGAGGACAACAAAACTGAGGTACAGAGATGTTTGTAAAGCACCCATGAACGATCTCACATGTAGCGAAATGGACCCACCGAATCTTGCGCCATGTATCGTATAATGAGCATAATTAAAGAGAGGCACAACAACATTCGAAAAATGACAATGACGATGATACGTTTTTTAATGCCCTGCTTTACCGGAGAAGTAGCAATTTGCACTGCCTAGAGATACTGTCTAGACACTGCCTAGAGGTACTGTCTAGACACTGCCTAGAGGTACTGTCTAGACGCTGCCTAGAGGTACTGTCTAGACGCTGCCTAGAGGTACTGTCTAGACGCTGCCTAGAGGTACTGTCTAGACGCTGCCTAGAGGTACTGTCTATACGCTGCCTAGAGGTACTGTCTAGACGCTGCCTAGAGGTACTGTCTAGACGCTGCCTAGAGGTACTGTCTAGACGCAGCCTAGAGGTACTGTCTAGACGCTGCCTAGAGGTACTGTCTAGACGCTGCCTAGAGGTACTGTCTAGACGCTGCCTAGAGGTACTGTCTAGACGCTGCCTAGAGGTACTGTCTAGACGCTGCCTAGAGGTACTGTCTAGACGCTGCCTAGAGGTACTGTCTAGATGCAGCCTAGAGGTACTGTCTAGACGCTGCCCAGAGGTACTGTCTAGACACTGCCTAGAGATACTGTCTAGACACTGCCCAGAGATACTGTCTAGAAACTGCCTAGAGATACTGTCTAGACACTGCCTAGAAGCATAAACGTAGACAGCAAAGATCTAAGAATAATCAACAACATGTACTGGCAACAAACAGCGGCGATAAGAACTGGAAACCAATTGGGAATGTTTCAACAAATAAAACAGGGTGTTAGACAAGGTTGTGTGCTGTCACCAGATTGTTTAATATTTATATTGAGATTATTTTAAGATCCATAAGGGGCATGCATGGTATAACAATCGAGGTCATAATATAAATAATCTAAGGTATGCTGCTGATACAGTCTTAATCGTTAAGAGTGAAAATGAGTTACAAGAAATGTTGGACATTATAGTGAAAGAAAGCAAAAATAAAGGACTCAGCCTTAATAGCAAAAAGACAGAGGTAATGGTAACAACAAAGAAAAAGACATCACCTCAGTGCAAAATAAAGACAAGTGGAACAATATTAAAACAGGTAAATGAATTTAAATATTTGGGAACTTTGTTAACCTCAGACGGAAGATGTACAAAAGAAGTGAGATGCAGAATGACTCATGCAAAAGCAACTTTCCAAAAAATGAGGAAGATACTATGCAATCCATTTTTGACAATAGAAACAAGAAAAAAAGTTCTTCAATGTTACGTAGAGCCAGTCTTAACATATGGATGCGAATCATGGACAATAGGACAACAGACAAGAAAATCACTGGAGTCTGTAGAAATGTGGTTTTACAGAAGAATGTTGAGAGTACCACGGACAGCTAAGAAGAGTAATGAAGATGTTCTGAAAGAGGCCAAAGCAAAAAGAGAGCTAATTTCCAATATTAGGAAGAAACAATCATCTTTTTTGGCCATGTAATGAGAAGAGAATAGCTGGAATATATTGTAACAACTGGGAAAATTGAGGGACGAAGAGATAGAGGGAAGCAAAGAGAAAAAATAACAGACAGTTTAAGAGAATGGCTTGGCAGAAGGTCAACAACAGAAATGATAAATAGCTGTCGAGATAGATAGTTGTGGAGAGACATGATCACCTACGCCAGCAGGCCTTGTACGTGATGATGATGATGAGAGGTACTGTAATGCTTGGTCTTCTATATCAGTAAACCTCACCATTTCGGGGACACAACGGTCATTGCCTTTCTTAGTTTGTTTTGACTCAGGATCATTATGGGGACCAACTAGGAGTTGATGGCGAGGTCTTGGACTGCCGTCACTGAAGTGACGTACGATTAGAATGGTTGAGAAAATGACAACAGAAAGAAGAAAGGAGTCCACTATCTATCTCTCTATCTATCGTCCTTTCGAGCCGAAGACAGCACATAGGGCAGAACCACAATCTCAAAAAACAGAAACCGTGCGTGCCAAAATGACACATATTGCAGAGATAACTGCTTCCAAAACTTATGGCTCTGTTTCCATAACAATACTTTTACAATGACATCTTGTCAAGCCATCGATCAATCTCCTTAGTCGCCACTTACGACATGCCAGGAAGGTCACAGTGTCACTATTCTTTACTTCCCTCATAATGAGGCCCCGGTAACACACAGGAGCCTCACTGCCACATTTTAAAGTACAAATAACTACAAACTGCTCGCTTCTTCTGCGGCAGAATCTGCGGAACGGTATTTCCAGATTCAGCAGCGAGAGAAACTGTTAAAAAAAAAACACAAAAGAAGATGTGCAGATATCATTGATTGATTGTTTGTTACCACCAGTCTGTGTAGCCACTACGTGGAGCTGCCTGGTGGGACTAGCCTGTCGGGACTTAAAGCCATGCTGGCATGTTCATTGTTTTGTTTACCAGAGCCTTGTCCACAGTCACAACCACAATTGGTTTGTGGACAGGACACGACATCAGGGGCCATTCTCAAAGAGATCTGTTGCGATTTAATGACACAAACTGTATTTTTTATATACAGATAACTGGTACTGTAGTAACAAGTTACGTTACCAGTTTAGCGACCGAAATTAAAGTTTTAATAACAATTTTAGGTGTGAGTACTCGGTAAGTGGAGCCGCGATAGCTCAGTGGTTAGTGAACTGGACTACAAAGGAGAAGAGGTAGGGTTCGATCTCAACCGACGGCTTCCGGGTTCACCCAGCCTTACATGCGTACCACATTTTTTTCTGGGAAAGTAAAGCAGCACGGACATAGTTCTCATCAGCAGTCAGATAAAAGCGATGCAGGAAAACACAAATGAACTATCATCAATAGCCAGCAAAATTGGGCTTGAGGTCAATCATGAAAAGACTAAAGTCATGAAAAGTTTAATTCCAACAAGTGACAAAATATACATGGAAAACAAACCAGTAGAAGAGATCGATCACTTTATCTATCTTGGAAGTCACATTGATCGAGAAGGGGATACGAGCAAAGAAATTAGAATCAGACTGGCTAAAGCAGCAATGTCTTTTCAGAAGCCTTGAAAAGTTGTGGAAATCAAAACTCATTAGCACAAACACAAAACTTAGGCTATTCAAATCAAATGTACTATCAACCCTTACGTATGCGTGTGAAAGCTGGAAAACAACAAGAGATATAGAAACAAAGTTGAACGCATTCGAAAATAAATGTCTAAGGAAAATACTTGGTATAGAATGGAACGAATTCAAAACAAACGAGGAAATTAGAGAAATCGCCAATCAACCACTAATATCTTCAGTAATAAAGAAAAGACGATGGTCATACGTTGGACATGTGATGAGAAGAGATAATAATCGAATAGCAAAGCAAGCCCTCATATGGGAAACAACAGGTAAAAGAAAAAGAGGAAGACCCAGGGAGACACTGAGAAGAACATTGATGAGAGAGGCAAGAGCAGCAGGATTCGGCTCCCTCAATGAGATAGAACTGCTTGCACAGAACAGAGACAGATGGCGAGATTTGATAAAATATCTTTAAAAGAAAACTGCTAGAACAAAAATTCATATAGGAGAAGGTGTATCTTGGTCTACGCCCTATGGGCCGGTTACGGCTCGAAAGGTCAATAGATAGATAGAAAGCAGCACGGGCGTAATACTGACACATTACCCCAAAATCATGTGCCGAAGGTCTGTAAAATTTATGGTCACTAACACCATACTCCCTATACGCCACTTGGCGTGACGGGGGTACATTTTTTTTCTTTTTTTTTTTTTTTTTACGCAGTAAGTGCTGTAACTGAAAAAAAAAGTGATTTTTATGAAAGAAAATTGTAGATTGTATAGAACACATAGGTTATGGTGTGTAGATTGTATAGAACAGATATGTTATAGTGTGTAGATTGTATAGAACATATAGGTTTTGGTGTGTGGATTGTATAGAACATATAGGTTTTGGTGTGCAGATTGTATAGAACATATAGGTTTTGGTGTGTAGATTGTATAGAACATATAGGTTTTGGTATGTAGATTGTATAGAACATATAGGTTTTGGTGTGTAGACTGTATAGAACAGATAGGTTATGGTGTGTAGATTGTATAGAACATATAGGTTTTGGTGTGTAGATTGTATAGAACAGATATGTTATGGTGTGTAGATTGTATAGAACAGATAGTTCATAGTATGTAGGTTGTATAGAACAGATACACAGTGTCATGTCGTACAAATTCTATGCAACAAATACATTCGTCGTAATCGAGTGCCGTCTCCGCATCGAAGGTTGGCTACCATGAAACGCGATTCCACTCTGTCTCTTGCTTTGATAGTGCAGGTAGCCACAGGCTGACTTGTCCATCTTTTGATGTTACTCGTTCACGTTTGTCTTGGTCTGCCTCTGCCTCTGCTACCTTATAACAAAACAAATACATTTATTTCACTTCATCATCATCGAGTGCCGTCTCCGCAACGAAGGTTGGCTACCATGGATCGCCATTCCACTGTTTTCTTGCTTTGATGGTGCAGGTTGTCATTGATTGACTTGTCTATCTTTTGATGTTACTCGTCCATGTTAGTCTTGGTCTGCCTCTGCCTCTTTTACCTTGTATTTTCCCTTCCAATATTACTTTTAGTAGGCTGTTGTGTCTTTTAACGTGCCCCCCAAAATTTCATTTGTCTTGTCTTAATTGTATTTAGTAGTTCTCTTTTTATTTTCAGTTGTTTTAAAACTTCATCGTTTGTTATCTTTTGTTTCCATCCAATTCTACCTATTCTTCTATAAATCCACATTTCAAAGGCTTCAATTTTCTGTTCTGTTTTCTTGTCTAATGTCCATGTTTCTGCACCATTCAGGAATATTGAGAAGATGTAACATTTTGTTCTTAGTTTCAGCCCTGCTGTTATTTGTTTTGTTGTTAGTATACTTTCCATGGCATTAAAATTACTTCACTTAAAGTGCACAAATAAGTTCATATCGACTACCCAGGAGTTACCCAAAGTTTAGCAACATGAATGAATGTTTAGTCGTTGTGGCTGACAACTATAGCTGGTGCTTCGTGATAATCAAAATGAATTTTCTGATTGGACAGATGTGGACACCACGACCCAATCAACAAACTCAACATCACAGACTGTGTGTGGGGATGTTCTAGAGTTCAACAATGGCCTGGGACACATCTCATCTCCTCTCTACTTGGATAAGCTGCCTTACCCAGCAAGTCTCCTGTGTAGGTAGGTTGATGAGATTGCTATCTTTATCAGTTTGGGAATTATCTTTCACCTCTATTTTTTTCTACTTCAGCTTCTTCTTTCATTTCATTGTTTGCTTTTGTTGCTGTTTGTGCGACATACATCGATGGACAATATTTGAGCCTTTTGGCTTGACAGAATCTTGGAACCTGTCTGTTTTCTTCTTTCATTCCATTCTTCATTTCAATCACCATTGAGTGAACACAAGCAATCATCAGTGAGTGAACACAAGCAATAGTCATTGGGTGAACACAAGCAATCATCATTGGGTGAACACAAGCAATCGTCATTGGGCGAACACAAGCAATCATCATTGGGTGAACACAAGCAATCATCGTTGGGTGAACACAAGCAACCATCATTGAGTGAACACAAGCAACAGTCATTGGGTGAACACAAGCAACAGTCATTGGGTGAACACAAGCAGTCGTCATTGGGTGAACACAAGCAGTCGTCATTGGGTGAACACAAGCAATCATCATTGGGTGAACACAAGCAATCGTCATTGGGTGAACACAAGCAATCGTCATTGGGTGAACACAAGCAATAGTCATTGGTGAACACAAGCAATCATCATTGGATGAACACAAGCAATCATCATTTGGTGAACACACGCAATCATCATTGGGTAAACACAAGCAATCATCATTGGGTGAACACAAGCAATCGTCATTTGGCGAACACAAGCAATCGTAAATGGGTGAACACAAGCAATCGTCATTTTAATGAACACAAGCAATCATTATTGGGTGAACACAAGCAATCGTCATTGTGTGAACACAAACAATCGTCATTGGGCGAACACAAGCAATCATCATTGGGTGAACACAAGCAATCATCGTTGGTGAACACAAGCAACCATCATTGAGTGAACACAAGCAACAGTCATTGGGCGAACACAAGCAACAGTCATTGGGTGAACACAAGCAATCAACTTTGGGTGAACACAAGCAGTCGTCATTGGGTGAACACAAGCAACAGTCATTGGTGAACACAAGCAACAGTCATTGGGTGAACACAAGCAACAGTCATTGGGTGAACACAAGCAGTCGTCATTGGGTGAACACAAGCAACAGTCATTGGGTGAACACAAGCAGCAGTCATTGGGTGAACACAAGCAACAGTCATTGGGTGAACACAAGCAGTCGTCATTGGGTGAACACAAGCAACAGTCATTGGGTGAACACAAGCAACAGTCATTGGGTGAACACAAGCAATCATCATTGGGTGAACACAAGCAACAGTCATTGGGTGAACACAAGCAACAGTCATTGGGTGAACACAAGCAACAGTCATTGGGTGAACACAAGCAATCGTCATTGGGTGAACACAAGCAACAGTCATTGGGTGAACACAAGCAATCGTCATTGGGTGAACACAAGCAACAGTCATTGGGTGAACACAAGCAATCGTCATTGGGTGAACACAAGCAATCGTCATTGTGTGAACACAAGCAATCATCATTGAGTGAACACAATCAATCATCATTGGGTGAACACAAGCAATCGTCATTGGGTGAACACAAGCAATAGTCATTGGGTGAACACAAGCAATCATCATTGGATGAACACAAGCAATCATCATTTGGTGAACACACGCAATCATCATTGGGTAAACACAAGCAATCATCATTGGGTGAACACAAGCAATCGTCATTGGGCGAACACAAGCAATCGTAAATGGGTGAACACAAGCAATCGTCATTTTAATGAACACAAGCAATCATTATTGGGTGAACACAAGCAATCGTCATTGTGTGAACACAAACAATCGTCATTGGGCGAACACAAGCAATCATCATTGGGTGAACACAAGCAATCATCGTTGGTGAACACAAGCAACCATCATTGAGTGAACACAAGCAACAGTCATTGGGCGAACACAAGCAACAGTCATTGGGTGAACACAAGCAATCAACTTTGGGTGAACACAAGCAGTCGTCATTGGGTGAACACAAGCAACAGTCATTGGGTGAACACAAGCAACAGTCATTGGGTGAACACAAGCAACAGTCATTGGGTGAACACAAGCAGTCGTCATTGGGTGAACACAAGCAACAGTCATTGGGTGAACACAAGCAGCAGTCATTGGGTGAACACAAGCAACAGTCATTGGGTGAACACAAGCAGTCGTCATTGGGTGAACACAAGCAACAGTCATTGGGTGAACACAAGCAATCGTCATTGGGTGAACACAAGCAATCATCATTGGGTGAACACAAGCAACAGTCATTGGGTGAACACAAGCAACAGTCATTGGGTGAACACAAGCAACAGTCATTGGGTGAACACAAGCAATCGTCATTGGGTGAACACAAGCAACAGTCATTGGTGAACACAAGCAATCGTCATTGGGTGAACACAAGCAACAGTCATTGGGTGAACACAAGCAATCGTCATTGGGTGAACACAAGCAATCGTCATTGTGTGAACACAAGCAATCATCATTGAGTGAACACAATCAATCATCATTGGGTGAACACAAGCAACAGTCATTGGGTGAACACAAGCAATCATCATTGAGTGAACACAATCAATCATCATTGGGTGAACACAAGCAACAGTCATTGGGTGAACACAAGCAACAGTCATTGGGTGAACACAAGCAATCGTCATTGTGTGAACACAAGCAATCGTCATTGGGCGAACACAAGCAATCATCATTGGGTGAACACAATCAATCATCATTGGGTGAACACAAGCAATCATCATTGAGTGAACACAAGCAATCATCATTGGGTGAACACAAGCAACAGTCATTGGTGAACACAAGCAACAGTCATTGGGTGAATACAAGCAATCATCATTGGGTGAACACAAGCAATCATCATTGAGTGAACACAAGCAATCATCATTGGGTGAACACAAGTAATCGTCATTGAGTGAACACAAGCAATCATCATTGGGTGAACACAAGCAATCATCATTGAGTGAACACAAGCAATCATCATTGGGTGAACACAAGCAATCATCATTGAGTGAACACAAGCAATCATCATTGGGTGAACACAAGCAATCGTCATTGAGTTAACACAAGCAATCATCATTGGTGAACACAAGCAATCATCATTGGGTGAACACAAGCAATCATCATTGGGTGAACACAAGCAACAGTCATTGGGTAAACACAAGCAATCGTCATTGGGTGAACACAAGCAATCGTCATTGGGTGAACACAAGCAATCATCATTGAGTGAACACAATCAATCATCATTGGGTGAACACAAGCAACAGTCATTGGGTGAACACAAGCAACAGTCATTGGGTGAACACAAGCAATCGTCATTGTGTGAACACAAGCAATCGTCATTGGGCGAACACAAGCAATCATCATTGAGTGAACACAATCAATCATCATTGGGTGAACACAAGCAATCATCATTGAGTGAACACAAGCAATCATCATTGGGTGAACACAAGCAACAGTCATTGGGTGAACACAAGCAACAGTCATTGGGTGAATACAAGCAATCATCATTGGGTGAACACAAGCAATCATCATTGAGTGAACACAAGCAATCATCATTGGGTGAACACAAGTAATCGTCATTGAGTGAACACAAGCAATCATCATTGGGTGAACACAAGCAATCATCATTGGGTGAACACAAGCAATCATCATTGGGTGAACACAAGCAATCATCATTGGGTGAACATAAGCAATCATCATTGGGTGAACACAAGCAATCATCATTGGGTGAACACAAGCAATCATCATTGGGTGAACACAGGCAATCATCATTGGGTGAACACAAGCAATCGTCATTGAGTGAACACAAGCAATCGTCATCTCTTTTGTTCTATCTCACACACACACACAAAACATCTTATATCCACAGCAAGCAGATGCCCCATCATTACCATAATATCAGACAATTGTGCTAAAAACACATTCTTTATTAATGGTTAATTTCCCACAATTTGCACCCTGTTCTTTTTTTTATTATAATGTTCTTGTATGCCATCAGTCTTATTATTTTAGTTCTATTTTAGAAAACATAAACAAATAATTGTCTGTTTAATCTTGTCCTTTGAAAATTTCAATATTCAAACTCTGAATACATTTCTACTGTAATCTTCTTGCTTATTTTTTTGTATTGTCTATGATTAGCTTCCATGTAAAGCATTTTTCGTTAAACAGGTGGCGAATTACAGTTCTGCCTCAGTACTACATTTCCTTACATATTGATTTCCTCGATGTGGGCGTGGCCACCTCTAATACCTGCAGAGACGGTTGGCTGCAAATATATGATGGACATGATGAGAACTCATCTCTGATTGGTAGATTCTGTGGGAACAGAATTCCTGTAGAACAGCGCTCCACCTCAAATGAAATGTTTATTGTGATGACATCATTAAATAACACTGCCGAGCACATGGGCTTTGCTTCGTTGTACACCGCCTTCATATTAGGTAATACTTCTTCTTCTTCTTCTTCTTCTTCTTCTTCTTCTTCTTCTTTCTTCTTCTTCTTCTTCTTCTTCTTCTTCTTCTTCTTCTTCTTCTTCTTTTCAACTCCATGTAGAGCATATGTTTTCAACAAACACTTTACAAGCATCATGTTTGTTGTCATTATCTTATGACCATTCCATGCTTGCACATTCTTTATTACTTTATCTACTTACTTAAGTCCAATTGCTTCATCATAAACATATTTTCTTATGATCATTGCTCTCCATGTTCAGTCACAATTACAAAGATTTGATACTCACGAGTTATGTGATACAGTCAGTTATTTACATTCTCGTTGTTCACCATCTTGAGAGGAAGAACTTGTTATTACAGGTTGTAAGTAGCCATCACTAGTTGTCATGCATCCTCACAGGCAAGTACAATGTAAAGAAAAAAAGGTTACACAATAAAAAAAGTGGGATCCTTCTACCTCATAGTAAAAAAAAAAAAAAAAAAAAAAAGTTAAGTACCCCCGGCACGCCAAGTGGCGTATAGGGAATATGGTGTTAGAGACCACCAATTTTACAGACTTTCGGCACATGATTTTTTGGGGTAATGTGGTCGGTATTACGCCCGTGCTGCTTTAATTTCCCAGAAAAAAAAAATCCGGTACCCAATAAAGGCTGGGTGAAACGGAAGCAGTCGGTTGGGATCGAACCCTACCCCTTGTCCTTTGTAGTCTAGTCCACTAACCACTGAACTATCGCGGCTCCCTTCTACCGCATAGGGCTCTCTCCCCCCCCCCCCCAAGTTTTTGCACATATCAGTTGTTTTAACTACACCATCCAACAAGTTTGTTTATTTCTAGACTATGTCAATTTGTTTATTTCTAGACTATGTCAATTTGTTTATTTCTAGACTATGTCAATTTGCTTATTTCCAGACTATATCAATTTGTTTATTTCTAGACTATGTCAATTTGTTTATTTCTAGACTATATCAATTTGTTTATTTCTAGACTATATCAATTTGTTTATTTCTAAACTATGTCAATTTGTTTATTTCTAGACTATATCAATTTGTTTATTTCTAAACTATGTCAATTTGTTTATTTCTAGACTATATCAATTTGTTAATTTCTAAACTATGTCAATTTGTTTATTTCTAGACTATATCAATTTGTTAATTTCTAGACTATATCAATTTGTTTATTTCTAGACTATGTCAATTTGTTTATTTCTAGACTATATCAATTTGTTTATTTCTAAACTATGTCAATTTGTTTATTTCTAGACTATATCAATTTGTTTATTTCTAAACTATGTCAATTTGTTTATTTCTAGACTATATCAATTTGTTTATTTCTAAACTATGTCAATTTGATTATTTCTAGACTATATCAATTTGTTTATTTCTAAACTATGTCAATTTGTTTATTTCTAGACTATGTCAATTTGTTTATTTCTTGACTATATCAATTTGTTTATTCCTAGACTATGTCAATTTGTTTATTTCCAGACTATATCAATTTGTTTATTTCTAGACTATATCAATTTGTTTATTTCTAAATTATGTCAATTTGTTTATTTCTAGACTATATCAATTTGTTTATTTCTAAACTATGTCAATTTGTTTATTTCTAGACTATATCAATTTGTTAATTTCTAAACTATGTCAATTTGTTTATTTCTAGACTATATCAATTTGTTAATTTCTAGACTATATCAATTTGTTTATTTCTAGACTATGTCAATTTGTTTATTTCTAGACTATATCAATTTGTTTATTTCTAAACTATGTCAATTTGTTTATTTCTAGACTATATCAATTTGTTTATTTCTAAACTATGTCAATTTGTTTATTTCTAGACTATATCAATTTGTTTATTTCTAAACTATGTCAATTTGTTTATTTCTAGACTATATCAATTTGTTTATTTCTAAACTATGTCAATTTGTTTATTTCTAGACTATGTCAATTTGTTTATTTCTAGACTATATCAATTTGTTTATTCCTAGACTATATCAATTTGTTTATTTCTAGACTATGTCAATTTGTTTATTTCTAGACTATGTCAATTTGTTTATTTCTAGACTATATCAATTTGTTTATTTCTAGACTATATCAATTTGTTTATTTCTAAAACTATGTCAATTTGTTTATTTCTAGACTATATCAATTTGTTTATTTCTAAACTATGTCAATTTGTTTATTTCTAGACTATATCAATTTGTTAATTTCTAAACTATGTCAATTTGTTTATTTCTAGACTATATCAATTTGTTTATTTCTAGACTATATCAATTTGTTTATTTCTAGACTATGTCAATTTGTTTATTTCTAGACTATATCAATTTGTTTATTTCTAAACTATGTCAATTTGTTTATTTCTAGACTATATCAATTTGTTTATTTCTAAACTATGTCAATTTGTTTATTTCTAGACTATATCAATTTGTTTATTTCTAAACTATGTCAATTTGTTTATTTCTAGACTATATCAATTTGTTTATTTCTAAACTATGTCAATTTGTTTATTTCTAGACTATGTCAATTTGTTTATTTCTAGACTATATCAATTTGTTTATTTCTAGACTATATCAATGTGTTTATTTCTAAACTATGTCAATTTGTTTATTTCTAGACTATATCAATTTGTTTATTTCTAAACTATGTCAATTTGTTTATTTCTAGACTATATCAATTTGTTTATTTCTAAACTATGTCAATTTGTTTATTTCTAGACTATATCAATTTGTTTATTTCTAAACTATGTCAATTTGTTTATTTCTAGACTATATCAATTTGTTTATTTCTAAACTATGTCAATTTGTTTATTTCTAGACTATGTCAATTTGTTTATTTCTAAACTATGTCAATTTGTTTATTTCTAGACTATATCAATTTGTTTATTTCTAAACTATGTCAATTTGTTTATTTCTAGACTATGTCAATTTGTTTATTTCTAAACTATGTCAATTTGTTTATTTCTAGACTATATCAATTTGTTTATTTCTTCTTCTTCTTGTACCTTTACTCTCCCTGTGGAGCATAGGTATTCAACAAACACTTTCCAAGCCGTTCTGTTTCTTGCCATTCTTTTAAGATCGTTCCATGTCTTCCCCACCATCTTCATCTCTGCTTCTATCTGTCTGCTTCAAGAATTCCTTGGTCTTTCTCTTTGATTTTTTCCCCGCGGATTCCAAAGAAGGGCATGTTGTGCAATACTCTCAGTTGCAGTGTGTGTCCTATTCAGCACCATCGTATATTTTCTAGACCATCCAAATTTGTTTGCAACATCAACATTTTTTTGTTGTTGCATTTCTCAGAAACAAGTACAACAACAACAGTGCAGGCACCGCTGCCACCAGGATGCGATGGCCACCCAATTACCATAACTTCACAACAAGGCTACATCACATCTCCGGGTTTTAATAACAGTGTTCAAAACTACAACCCCCAGTTGGATTGTGAATGGGTTATTCTTGGTGATCCTGGCAATGTGTTCTACTTTACATTTAAAAACTTTCAGCTGGAAGAGTCCGGCGGATGCATTTATGACTCATTATGTATATACTACACAAGTTCAACAAGTGATGATAGCCAACTCTTGAGCACGATCAGCGAATTGAATCCTGACGGGAAGCCAATCAAAAGGGTTACAATCTGACCGAAATAGCTCGACTCTGCGGCTCCATGTTGCCCTTTGATGTTGAATCTACCAGCAGTAGAGTTGTTCTTAGGTTCCAAACAGACGCAGCGGGTGACGGTCTCGGCTTTGACTTAACATACACTCAGCAGCCTCCAACAGGTAAGGGAGTATTAGAACATCATACAGGTGAGAACGTTATAGAACATGGTACTGGTGAGAGCATTTTAGAACATCATAGAACATTATAGAACATGGTACTGGTGAGAACATTATAGAATATGGTGCTGGTGAGAACATTTTAGAATATGGTGCTGGTGAGAACATTATAGAATATGGTGCTGGTGAGAACATTTTAGAATATGGTACTGGTTAGAACATTTTAGAATATGGTACTGGTGAGAACATTATAGAATATCATACAGGTGAGAACGTTATAGAACATGGTACTGGTGAGAACATTTTAGAACATCATAGAACATTATAGAACATGGTACTGGTGAGAACATTATAGAATATGGTACTGGTGAGAACATTTTAGAACATCATAGAACATTATAGAACATGGTACTGGTGAGAACATTATAGAACATGGTACTGGTGAGAACATTTTAGAACATCATAGAACATTATAGAACATGGTACTGGAGAGAGCATTTTAGAACATCATAGAACATTATAGAACATGGTACTGGTGAGAACATTATAGAATATGGTACTGGTGAGAACATTATAGAACATGATACTGGAGAGAACATTATAGAACATGATACTGTGAGAACATTATAGAACATGGTACTGTGAGAATATTATAGAACATGGTACTGGTGAGAACATTATAGAACATGGTACTGGTGAGAACATTATAGAACATGGTATTGGTGAGAATATTATAGAACATGGTACTGGTGAGAATATTATAGAACATGATACTGGTGAGAATATTATAGAACATGATACTTGTGATAGCATTATAGAACATGGTACTGTGAGAACATTTTAGAATATGGTACTGTGATAACATTATAGAACATAGTACTTTTGAGAACATTATAGAACATGATACTGATGAGAACATTATAGAACATGGTACTGGTGAGAACATTATAGAATATGGTACTGGTGAGAACATTTTAGAACATCATAGAACATTATAGAACATGGTACTGGTGAGAACATTATAGAACATGGTACTGGTGAGAACATTTTAGAACATCATAGAACATTATAGAACATGGTACTGGAGAGAGCATTTTAGAACATCATAGAACATTATAGAACATGGTACTGGTGAGAACATTATAGAATATGGTACTGGTGAGAACATTATAGAACATGATACTGGAGAGAACATTATAGAACATGATACTGTGAGAACATTATAGAACATGGTACTGTGAGAATATTATAGAACATGGTACTGGTGAGAACATTATAGAACATGGTACTGGTGAGAACATTATAGAACATGGTATTGGTGAGAATATTATAGAACATGATACTGGTGAGAATATTATAGAACATGATACTGGTGATAATATTATAGAACATGATACTTGTGATAGCATTATAGAACATGGTACTGTGAGAATATTTTAGAATATGGTACTGTGATAACATTATAGAACATAGTACTTTTGAGAACATTATAGAACATGATACTGATGAGAACATTATAGAACATAGTACTTTTGAGAACATTATAGAACACGATACTGATGAGAACATTATAGAACATAGTACTGGTGAGAACATTATAGAACATGATACTGGTGAGAACATTATAGAACATGATACTGATGAGAACATTATAGAACATGATACTGGTGAAAACATTATAGAACATGATACTGGTGAGAACATTATAGAACATGATACTGGTGAGAACATTATAGAACATGATACTGGTGAGAACATTATAGAACATGATACTGGTGAGAACATTATAGAACATGATACTGGTGAAACATTATAGAACATGATACTGGTGAGAACATAATAGAAGATGAGACTGGTGAAACATTATAGAACATGATACTGGTGACAACAGTATAGAACATGATACTGGTGAGAACATTATAGAACATGATACTGGTGAAACATTATAGAACATGATACTGGTGAAACATTATAGAACATGGTACTGGTGAAACATCATAGAACATGATACTGGTGACAACATTATAGAACATGGTACTGGTGAAACATTATAGAACATGGTACTGGTGAAACATCATAGAACATGATACTGGTGACAACATTATAGAACATGATACTGGTGACAACATTATAGAACATCCCATATGTGAGATAAAAACCACGCAAGAATGCACAAACACTGAACCCAACATTATGAAAGAGGAAATCGAAGAAGTTATTCAAAATGTGTACCACGAAACAAAGCACCAGGGATAGAAAACATACGAATCAATTCAGGGGAAGATGTATGTTTACAGCACTCGGACAAAATGATAAATAATCAACAACAGAAAAAAATATGGACCAAAGCAGGATTGAACCCGTACTCAGTGGCATAGCGCCTTGCCACGAAAAGCCAAACGCTAGGGAACACTGCCACTCAGCTAACTAAAAAATTAGTTATCGTGGACAATGTCTTTTCGCGCAGGTGTTCTCATGACCATAGCTTAAGGCCGCGATCACAGCTCGGAAATACATAGTGTATCTGTACTTTTTTCCCGTTAAGACAATTATCTCCCGGATAGGGTAGGGCTGAATACTTGCGTTGCGGACAAACATTTAGGACGAAACAGCACGAACTACAATAGTAGTTTCCAGTGATTTTAGACTGGAGACAAATAATAATAAATGACTATTATTATAGAGGGAAACTTCCGAGGCGATAATCAGCGAATCAATTCAGAGGAAGAGGTATGTTTCAGGAAAAATACAGATACACTACGTATTTCTGTATTGAGTCAGAATCAATACTATATATCTTACAGTCCAGCATGTACAAAACGATGGTCTTTGTCTGCAAAAGGAGACCTATCTTTGTTAGATGAAACATAAAATAAGTAGTAGACGACTAAGAGTTCATATATATATATATATATATATATATATAACAATATTAAAAAAACAAAACATTGTATCAATAAAACTAAAACTACTTTGTCAAGGATAAGACTGATCTATATTTGACAAATAAAATTATGGTTTCCTTTGCCGAAAGTTATAATTATAACACGATAATATACTCACAAAAGAGTACATATTTTATTTTGGCATACAATGAAACAAGACATAGTTTCTTTGTGTTTATAACAAATGCATTATTTAAATTTGATTTTATTATTATTTTTGTTTACATATTGATAATATGAAATAACATTTGTAATAACATTGTTAGAGTGATCTAAATTTCTGATTTGATCTTACTGTCACAGTGGCCAACATCGAGCAGAGGCTACTTACCCTTCAGTTCCAGGGATTAGTTCTCGCACCAATCAAGTATGCCCCAGCAGTTTTTACAGTCAGTAAGACAAATTGACAAGCTGGAGAAAATACAGAATGAAGCTATGCGCATTATCTTGGGGTGTACGAGGGACACTCCCTGTGTAGCAATGAGGTATCTTCTTGGCTTTCCAACCATGGATAACAGGATCAATATCTGGAGGGCACGAGCATAGCTGAAGATAAGTACAGATAAAGAGCATCCACTGCATCACGAGCTCAACACAGGGAAAGGAGTCAGGCTAAAAAGATGCAAAACATGGGTGAGCCGAGCAGAAGATGTCATTAAACAGGTCTGTGAGCTTACCAATATCAACGTTGATGATGAGTGGATACCGGTGCCTACGTCATTCAGTGACACATTCTCATGTATTGTCACACTCGACAGGAAAAGTATGGAACAGAACTCACTCGCAGTCAATGCAGAAGTCAACGGTCTAATCTGGGATAACACCGATAAGAAAGATGTAGTCATCTATACAGACGGATCTGTAAGACGACACCAAAGAAGTGCATGGGCATTTACAGAACGCTCTGCAGGCAGAATAGTCAAGGAAGACAGTGGTACATACGCCATGACCACGAGTAGCATGACAATGGAGGCGATGGCAGAGACCAAGGCATTCAAATGGTTAGAGTCACAAGACTACACCCACGCATGTATACTGAGTGATTCGATGAGCATGATAAAAAAAAGTGGAGGCGGGCTCTGTATGCATGCAATGGGTAGAGTCGTTGCAGAAATCCAAAATACATAAGGTCACCTTTGTCTATGTCCCTGGACATGTGGGAGTACGGGGAAATGAAAGAGCGGACAGGTTGGCTAGCTGTGCTGTCGTTGAAGACGGTCAAACAATGGATCGGGTGGACATCATAAATGCTGTCCGAAATGTGGGAAGGGCGCAAGACTTCGGCAACCATTAGTCAACATCACTCCTTTGGATGAAAGAGATACGAGCTAAGATGGGCACAGCCAGAAACGAGAAACTTAGTGGCCGTGTAAGAAGACTTATCAACCAACACAGAACTGGAGTCGTCAGTCGCTGGACACTGAGGGAATTGCTGAGGAGGGGATCTGAGTACCTATAGACATGTTCGAAGATCAATGATGATGACCCGAAAATAACTAAATAACATAGAAATCACTTTAGTTTAGAAGACGGATCATCCTCATTGCACTTCAAACATGCACAGATCTCCTCCCCAGTATAACACTGTGTGTGTGGAGACTAATGACTACAGTTCTGTGTTGATTTGTTATTCTTCTGTGCCTTCCCGCTCAGCGCTCCTTTATAGCGTCTCCAGTCATGACCTGATATTCACGCAGTCTAGACATCGTTGTAGATTCGTCATCATTAGCTGAATTATTAACTCCCCCTACCTACCTTATCAGCCCGGTCCATTACACGTCCACCAACGACGGCACCCGTCCTAGCCAGGCTGTCAGCTCGTTCGTTTCCTTCCAAGTCCTGTGATGAGATTGAGATATGTTTGAGAACTGTGAGTAGATCGTGCAGTGCCAGAGATCTGATTTCCTTGAGTCCCATCAAGGACTCTCACCAGATGGCGAACTATTACAATATAAGAATTATTGTTAAGATTGGCACATGTGAGAGTTGTCCAAGTTACAAACACTTCAAGGTACAGTCACAGTTTGTAAAAATGTTGCAGTTGCCAACAATTGAAATGTTTACCACGCATGGTTTCATGATGAAGATTTGTGGTTGTTTTCAGTGAGATGTGCGGATGATGAGTTCCAGTGTGGCAATTCTAAGTGCATTAAGTACAGTTTGGTGTGTGACGGTGCTTCCGACTGTACTGATGCAACTGATGAGATCATATGTGGTAGGTATCTATCACTGGTTGGCACACACACACACACTATGTGTGTGGGGTTGTTCATCTGTGTGAGGTTGTGCTCACAGGGAAGCAGAGATTTAGTAAATAAGTGGATGTGGATGGGGCAGGATGTACGAAAGATGTTCAACAATCGTCCATGTGACCTGAAGGCTGAATTAGGGACCATGTTTGTCATTGATCAATGTCACATTCGATGAGAGATGTGGCCGGTAACATGCCAGGTAGCTCTTCTTTAACCACAAATTCAACTCCCACTTAGGACTGGATCAATCCAGGAGCCATTGATCAGAATCGAACACGACCTCTTGTCTGTAGTAGTCCAGTTTACTGACCACTGAGCTATCGTGACTGCCTGTTAGAGATCTCCATTCTCATTTTATTCTTGTCTTCTGTTTTGCCTCTTGGTTTTCTTATTATTTGTGTTATTCCTTTTCCTAATGCAGTCATAGCAAGTTGTACAGTATCTTCATTTCTTCATCATCATCCTTATCTTTGGTTATCGTGCCGTTGCCACATCATACTGTAATTCTTCTATTTTTGCAACATTACTAATTATGTTTTCAAGTTACCATTTTCTGGCCAGCGACTTGTTTGCTTTATGAACTGACATCTTTTAGATCATCGCTGGGTTTTCTTAGATATCTCTAGATGACCTTTATGTGTACTTCTGTGTGTATTAACGAATGAACGCAATTAGAGACTTTAACCATATAATACATAATGCACGACATGTAACGTTTTTTTCTCTCATAATGTTTGTAATATTTTAGTTCACGTCACTTTTCTGCCATTTGCATGGCAGTGTTGAGCGAAATGGGATATGAAACAAAGTAGAGCCCTCGTCACGCCAAGTGGCGTATATAGAATATGGTGTTAGTGACCATAATTTTTACAGACCTTCGGCACATGATTTTTGGGGTAATGTGGTCAGTATTACGCCCGTGCCGCTTTACTTTCCCAGAAAAAAAATCCAGTACCCATTTAAGGCTGGGTGAACCGGAAGCCGTCGATCAGGATCAAACCCGACCTCTTGGGCTTTGTACTCCAGTACAATAACCACTGAGCTATCGCGGCTCAAAATGGGAGATAAGTGGGGTTAAAAGAAGAAAAAGGAAAAACAGTTAGGATTATGTTGAATAAAAAAAAAGAAGCTACCAAGCGTTTGTGCTTTGTGCTTGTTTGAGATCTGTAAAGTTGTCTAATGGAAAACTATCTCTCTCTCATGTTGTTGTTCATTGTAAGTTTACTTCTTGTTGTTACATAGTAAGTTTACTTCTTGTTGTTACATTGTAAGTTTACTTCTTGTTGTTACATTGTAAGTTTACTTCTTGTTGTTACATTGTAAGTTTACTTCTTGTTGTTACATTGTAAGTTTACTACTTGTTGTTACATTGTAAGTTTACTTCTTGTTGTTACATTGTAAGTTTACTTCTTGTTGTTACTTTGTAAGTTTACTTCTTGTTGTTACATAGTAAGTTTACTTCTTGTTGTTACATTGTAAGTTTACTTCTTGTTGTTACATAGTAAGTTTACTTCTTGTTGTTACATTGTAAGTTTACTTCTTGTTGTTACATAGTAAGTTTACTTCTTGTTGTTAGATTGTAAGTTTACTTCTTGTTGTTACATTGTAAGTTTACTTCTTGTTGTTAGATTGTAAGTTTACTTCTTGTTGTTACATTGTAAGTTTACTTCTTGTTGTTACTTTGTAAGTTTACTTCTTGTTGTTACATTGTAAGTTTACTTCTTGTTGTTACTTTGTAAGTTTACTTCTTGTTGTTACATTGTAAGTTTACTTCTTGTTGTTACATTGTAAGTTACTTCTTGTTGTTACATAGTAAGTTTACTTCTTGTTGTTAGATTGTAAGTTTACTTCTTGTTGTTACATTGTAAGTTTACTTCTTGTTGTTACATTGTAAGTTTACTTCTTGTTGTTACATAGTAAGTTTACTTCTTGTTGTTACATAGTAAGTTTACTTCTTGTTGTTAGATTGTAAGTTTACTTCTTGTTGTTACATTGTAAGTTTACTTCTTGTTGTTACATAGTAAGTTTACTTCTTGTTGTTAGATTGTAAGTTTACTTCTTGTTGTTACATTGTAAGTTTACTTCTTGTTGTCAGATTGTAAGTTTACTTCTTGTTGTTACATTGTAAGTTTACTTCTTGTTGTTAGATTGTAATTTTACTTCTTGTTGTTACATAGTAAGTTTACTTCTTGTTGTTAGATTGTAAGTTTACTTCTTGTTGTTACATAGTAAGTTACTTCTTGTTGTTACATAGTAAGGTACTTCTTGTTGTTACTTTGTAAGTTTACTTCTTGTTGTTACATTGTAAGTTTACTTCTTGTTGTTACCTTGTAAGTTTACTTCTTGTTGTTACATTGTAAGTTACTTCTTGTTGTTACATTGTAAGTTTACTTCTTGTTGTTACATTGTAAGTTACTTCTTGTTGTTAGATTGTAAGTTTACTTCTTGTTGTTACATTGTAAGTTTACTTCTTGTTGTTAGATTGTAAGTTTACTTCTTGTTGTTAGATTGTAAGTTTACTTCTTGTTGTTACATAGTAAGTTTACTTCTTGTTGTTACATAGTAAGTTTACTTCTTGTTGTTAGATTGTAAGTTTACTTCTTGTTGTTACATAGTAAGTTTACTTCTTGTTGTTACATAGTAAGTTTACTTCTTGTTGTTAGATTGTAAGTTTACTTCTTGTTGTTACATTGTAAGTTTACTTCTTGTTGTTAGATTGTAAGTTTACTTCTTGTTGTTACATTGTAAGTTTACTTCTTGTTGTTACATAGTAAGTTTACTTCTTGTTGTTACATAGTAAGTTTACTTCTTGTTGTTAGATTGTAAGTTTATTTCTTGTTGTTAGATTGTAAGTTTACTTCTTGTTGTTACATAGTAAGTTACTTCTTGTTGTTACATAGTAAGGTACTTCTTGTTGTTACTTTGTAAGTTTACTTCTTGTTGTTACATTGTAAGTTTACTTCTTGTTGTTACCTTGTAAGTTTACTTCTTGTTGTTACATTGTAAGTTACTTCTTGTTGTTACATTGTAAGTTTACTTCTTGTTGTTACATTGTAAGTTACTTCTAGTTGTTACATAGTAAGTTACTTCTTGTTGTTACATAGTAAGTTTACTTCTTGTTGTTACATAGTAAGGTACTTCTTGTTGTTACTTTGTAAGTTTACTTCTTGTTGTTACATTGTAAGTTTACTTCTTGTTGTTACATTGTAAGTTTACTTCTTCTTGTTACCTTGTAAGTTACTTCTTGTTGTTACTTTGTAAGTTTACTTCTTGTTGTTACGTTGTAAGTTTACTTCTTGTTGTTACATTGTAAGTTACTTCTTCTTGTTACCTTGTAAGTTACTTCTTCTTGTTACCTTGTAAGTTACTTCTTGTTGTTACATTGTAAGTTTACTTCTTGTTGTTACATTGTAAGTTTACTTCTTGTTGTTACATTGTAAGTTTACTTCTTCTTGTTACCTTGTAAGTTTACTTCTTGTTGTTACATTGTAAGTTTACTTCTTTTTGTTACATTGTAAGTTTACTTCTTGTTGTTACATTGTAAGTTTACTTCTTCTTGTTACCTTGTAAGTTACTTCTTGTTGTTACATAGTAAGTTACTTCTTGTTGTTACATATTAAGTTTACTTCTTGTTGTTACATAGTAAGGTACTTCTTGTTGTTACTTTGTAAGTTTACTTCTTGTTGTTACATTGTAAGTTTACTTCTTGTTGTTACATTGTAAGTTTACTTCTTGTTGTTACTTTGTAAATTTACTTCTTGTTGTTACATTGTAAGTTTACTTCTTGTTGTTACATTGTAAGTTTACTTCTTGTTGTTACATTGTAAGTTTACTTCTTGTTGTTACTTTGTAAATTTACTTCTTGTTGTTACATTGTAAGTTTACTTCTTGTTGTTACTTTGTAAATTTACTTCTTGTTGTTACATTGTAAGTTTACTTCTTGTTGTTACATTGTAAGTTTACTTCTTGTTGTTACATTGTAAGCTTACTTCTTCTTGTTACGTTGTAAGTTTACTTCTTGTTGTTACCTTGTAAGTTTACTTCTTCTTGTTACCTTGTAAGTTACTTCTTGTTGTTACTTTGTAAGTTTACTTCTTGTTGTTACGTTGTAAGTTTACTTCTTGTTGTTACATTGTAAGTTACTTCTTCTTGTTACCTTGTAAGTTACTTCTTCTTGTTACCTTGTAAGTTACTTCTTGTTGTTACATTGTAAGTTTACTTCTTGTTGTTACATTGTAAGTTTACTTCTTGTTGTTACATTGTAAGTTTACTACTTGTTGTTACTTTGTAAGTTTACTTCTTGTTGTTACATTGTAAGTTTACTACTTGTTGTTACATTGTAAGTTTACTACTTGTTGTTACATTGTAAGTTACTACTTGTTGTTACATTGTAAGTTTACTACTTGTTGTTACATTGTAAGTTTACTTCTTGTTGTTACATTGTAAGTTTACTTCTTGTTGTTACATTGTAAGTTTACTTCTTGTTGTTACCTTGTAAATTTACTTCTTGTTGTTACATTGTAAGTTTACTTCTTGTTGTTACATTGTAAGTTTACTACTTGTTGTTACATTGTAAGTTTACTTCTTGTTGTTACATTGTAAGTTTACTTCTTGTTGTTACATTGTAAGTTTACTTCTTGTTGTTACATTGTAAGTTTACTACTTGTTGTTACATTGTAAGTTTACTTCTTGTTGTTACATTGTAAGTTTACTTCTTGTTGTTACATTGTAAGTTTACTTCTTGTTGTTACATTGTAAGTTTACTACTTGTTGTTACATTGTAAGTATACTTCTTGTTGTTATAATGTAAGTTTACTTCTTGTTGTTACATTGTAAGTTTACTTCTTGTTGTTACATAGTAAGTTTACTTCTTGTTGTTACATTGTAAGTTTACTTCTTGTTGTTAGATTGTAATTTTACTTCTTGTTGTTAGATTGTAAGTTTACTTCTTGTTGTTAGATTGTAATTTTACTTCTTGTTGTTACATTGTAAGTTTACTTCTTGTTGTTACATTGTAAGTTTACTACTTGTTGTTACTTTATAAGTTTACTACTTGTTGTTACTTAGTAAGTTTACTACTTGTTGTTACTTTGTAAGTTTACTTCTTGTTGTTACATAGTAAGCCTACTTCTTATTACATTGTAAGCTTACTTCTTGTTGTATTTAACTAACTTCAAATTTAATTCATAGTTAGAGCTGCCAAGTTCTGTTATCACTTGACCTTCTTCATAAAATAAGTTCAATTCATTGATTTTCTGGATCTCAAAGCCAGCTCAGCAGATTGTGGACACCCAGCCATCCATGCAGCCTTCACCAGAATTGTAGGAGGAAGTGAGGCTGTTGAGGGCTCCTGGCCATGGACCGTGTCCATCGTCAACTCTATTCCAGCCCCAAACTCCCACGTCTGCGGTGGAACTCTCATATCACCTCAGTGGATTCTAACTGCCTCTCATTGCTTTGAGGGGTAAGATGATTTCTTCTGTGTTATTATTTGTTTATCATTGGGGAATGGAGATGGAGGGAATCGATGATATAGATAAATGTGTACATGACTAGTGAATTGTCCACTAGAATCAGTTCAGAAATTTACCTATCTTGGATCCACAATTACGCAAACCATTTCCCTTTGTTGATGAAATAAACTGCCGAATTGGTAAGGCAGCTACGACCTTCGGCAATCTCACAGAAAGGGTCTGGAACAACACGAAACTAAGACCAAACTCTTAATAATTCAAACGTGTGTGCTTAGCACACTATTATATAGATCTGAAACCTGGACAATATACTCATCACGAAAAAAAAGACTAAATGTCTTCGATGTCTCCGCAGAATAAAGTACATCACATCAAATGGCAGGATAAAATAACCAACTTAACTGTCCTGCAATGTGCTAAGACCCCAACAATCATGTCGATGCTCAGAAGTCGAAGACTAAGATGGCTGGGGCATGTCCAGTGAATGGAAGAAAAGCGTATCCCCAGGCAAATACTATATGGTGAACTAACACACGGAAAAAGACAAATCGGCAGACCTAAACAACGATATAGAGATATCTGTAAATCATCTCTGAATGACTTCTCCATCTGTGAAAATGACTGGGAACATCTGGCAAGTGATCGCACATCATGGAGAGCATGAATAAGGAACGGTATAACGTCATTTGAGACTGTGCTAAGGCAAAACTTAGAAGAGAAAAGACTCATGAAAAAGGATGGAAACCCTTGTGGATCAGTGAGCCTGACTTGTTCATTCTGTGGACGTGTGTGTTTGTCAAACATTGGTAGAATTATCCACGAGAGAAGTTGTTCGACAAATAATTGTTGGTGGCCAAAAAATAATGATTGTTTCTTCCTAATAAATAAACAATTACAACTAAATTATTAATTTAAATTCCCATCAAAATTGACCAACAAAAATATAATTTGCTAACTTTTTTCTTTAGAGATGTCAAAAGTCAAGAAAAGTTTATGCTTCTAGATATACACTATCTCACAGACTCAGAGAGAGTTAGAGAATGAGAGAAAGAGAGAGAGAGAGAGAGAGAGAGAGAGAGAGAGAGAAAGAAATTACAGGAGAGATAAATGGAGGGGAAGAGAAGTATAAGTTTTGAGAGCATTATAAAACATGCAGAAGTCAATAACCATTTCTAGCCTGTCTCTTCCTCTAGCATCTACTCTCGAAAGTACGATGGGTTTTTCATCATTGCTGGGAGACATGAACTAAACCATGCAGACAGAAATGAGCAGATTCGAGAGTTTGACAAGGTTTTTCTGCGACACGACTATGTGTATGCCTGGTCACTGAATGACATCGCTCTGGTGAAGGTGAAAGAGCCTTTTAACTTGACCGATTACATCAGCCTTGCATGTTTACCTTTGGAACCAGCACCGGTGGAACATCTGTGTTACATCACAGGCTGGGGACAGACACTGGGTAAGTGTATTATTACATCACAGGGTGGGGAGAGACATTGGGTATGTCCATTTTTTTTACCTTACTTAGGTTTAGTTCCAATGTGAATGTTCCAATGTGAATGTTCCAATGTGAATGTTGATTTGAGATATTTGTGGAGTGTTAAAGTTATGGACCCTAATGTCTGGAGAAACAAGAGCTTCTAACTTTTGATTATAGGGGGAGGGGTGAAGGAAGTAACGCATCACTTGACTTATATACAGATGATAGGAGTTAAGAGTTGTGTACTAGATAGAACGCTGAATTAAAAACTTTAAACAAGATGTCAGAAAAACATCTCAAAGGCTAGCAATTTTCGTGCTAACACTCATCCACCCACCCATCAAAAAAAAAATATAGTTAAATAATTAAACAAATTTTCATTGATGGATATCTACCACCTACAAGTGACAAAATGGTGCACGCGTGACATTGACCTAATTACATTTACACCTGTCATTTTGTCTTTAGATTAGGGTGACCATTCGTCCCCGATTTCCGGGGACAGTCCCCGGAATGTAGAAGTTGTCCCCGAAAGAAATTTGTCCCCGATTTTGTCCCCGATTTCAGTGAATAAATAAATGTTCATACACGGAATCGGCCCTCTTTTAAAGTAATCACTAGGACTCAGGACGTTACTGAGTTGTGTTTCTTTATCCCAGACTGAGCGGCATTAGCAAGAAGATAAAAGAGAAGACTTGGACGCGTTGTGTCGGAGATAGCTCTTTTAACTCTTGAAGCGCGGTGCTACGTCACTTCTATTGGGATGGGTTTAATTAAAAAAAAAAGCAGACACTCTCTCTCCCCCCACCCCTGCCTTTCCGGACATCTCCCGCCAAAGTATCTCGCCAAAGTCGCCAACAGTAAAAACTAACATTAATTTATCGTGTGAAAGCTTCAGTGAAAAACTTGCTTCAAATCATGAGATCTTGAGAAAGATACACTCAAAAAACAAGTACCACGCCGAGGCAACAACCTCTTCAGTACAAATAAGGTACTGTAAACATTACTTTAATACTGCAATTGATATCTAAATGTTGTTTAATTTTTTTTTATTTTAAATATTTTTTTTATTGAGAAACACAACTAGCTATTGTAATGTCATTAAGTGCGCGTATCGCATAAGTACCGTGAATATTAACAAAAATAAAATCAAACAGCAAATGAACAGATATTATGAAATTTAAAGTTATCTTTTTTTTTTTGCATCTACAAAATTTCTTGCGCACACACAGTCACACACCCACCCACACATATTATAAATATAAAATATATATATAAATAAATATATATGTATACACACACACACACACACACACACACACACACACACACACACACACTTCGTTCGTCCCCGATTTTGTGGGACAGTCTCAGAAATAAGCAAAAAAATCGTCTGAAATGTAAAAAATATGACAAATGTCCCCGGAAACAATGGGAAAAAAATGGTCACCCTACTTTAGATTTGAACCCAAACCAATTCAGATCCTATTTGTTTCACACGATAACAGCAACATAAACGTGTACATCACAGAGAGCATACACAGTTGTTTGTCACAGATACTTTAGTTCATTTGATCATTTGTCTACTTTCCCATAAAATACACAAACTTCTACTTCTGTAGGGAGCCGCGATAGCTCAGTGGTTAGTGAACCAGACTACAAAGGACAAGAGGTAGGGTTCGATCCCAACCAATGGCTTCCGGTTCAACCAGCTTTTAATGGGTACCGGAATTTTTTCTGGGAAAGTAAAGCGGCACGGGCGTAATACCGACCACATTACCCTAAAAATCATGTGCCGAATGTCTATAAAATTCATGGTCACTAACATTATATTCCCTATACGCCACTTGGCGTGATGGGGGTACTTTACTATTTTTTTTTACTTTTACTCTACTTCTGTTACGTTGGAAGCTGCATCTTAAAGAACTGTTGTAGCTAACAATTGAATAATGTATCCCAGAAACTCTCTCATTTGCCGATCTTTGGTTCTTTTATGTTGCGGGCATTGACTGTTAAAATAACAGTCACACATCAATATTTATAGAAACTGAAGATGTTTGGTTTTATATTTGGTGTCACAGATTAAAACCACTTCCATAAAATATACATTTTCAGAGTGAGTGAGATGTATTTGGCTCAGGACATCTTCATCCACAGATGAAGAAAATTTCCTAGATTGGAACTATGCCCCACTTGATGAAAACAAACATCATCATCGAGTGCCATATCTGCAACGAAGGTTGGCTACCATGGAGCGCCATTCTGCTCTGTCTCTTGCTCTGATGGTGCAGGTTGTCGTTGGCTGACTTGTCCATCTTTTGATGTTACTCGTCCATGTTAGTCTTGGTCGGCCTCTGCCTCTTTTACCCCGTATATTCCCCTCCAATATTACTTTTAGTAGACTGTTGTGTTTTTTAACATGGCCCAAAAATCGCATTTGTCTTCTTTGAATTGTGTTTAGTAGTTCTCTTTTCATTTTTAGTTGTTTTAAGACTTTATCATTTGTTCTCTTTTCGTTCCATCCAATTCTACCTATTCTTCTATATATCCACATTTCAAATACTTCAATTTTCTGTTCTGTTTTCTTGTCCAATGTCAATGTTTCTGCACCATACAGGAATATTGAGAAGATGTAACATTTTCATATTCTTAGTTTTAGCCCTGGTGTTATTTGTTTTGATGTTAGTATATTTTTCATGACATTAAAATTACTTTTTGCCATTCCTATTCTTTTGTTTATTTCAGTTTTATATTTTCCATCACTGATTATAGTATGGCCAAGGTAATTGTAGCTCTGAACTGTCTCTAGGTATATTCCTTCAATTTTGATATCAACTTGTAGGTTTTACGTATTTTCTTTGTTTATGATCATAGTTAAACAAACAGCTTTGCGTAAAATGTAGGTATCCTTACATCTCACAAACACGTCATTTATTAGTTTTACCAAGAATTCTGATTTCAGAAAAAAATTGTTGACTATTTTATCATCAGAAAGTTGCTGTGCTGGCAAAATGAAACAAGCACCCGTCCCAATCATGAACTCCACGGCCTGTGGCTCATCAGATTACTACGGCAGCAGCTTGAAGGAACACATGATGTGTGCTGGCTATCCAGAGGGAGGTGTTGATTCGTGCGATGTGAGTTCATCAATAAACACGAGGTCACTTGAACGCATTATCTCTTAGAACTCTCTCTTCTACTCCTCATTAACTGTTCTGCTCTCTGCTCCCCACTTGCTGTTCTGCTCTCTGCTCCCCATTTGCTGTTCTGCTCTCATCTCCCCACTTGCTGTTCTGCTATCTGCAACCCACTTGCTGTTCTGCTCTGTTCTCTCCACTTACTGTTCTGCTCTCAGTTCCCCACTTACTGTTTGCAATGATGATGACTCGCTAATAACTCAATGATGATGACCCGCTAATAACTCAATAGCTCAATGATGATGACCTCAATGATGATGACTCCCCTAATAACTCAATGATGATGACGCGCTAATAACTCAACTCAATGATGAAGACCCTCTAATAACTCAATAAATCAATGATGATGACTCGCTAATAACTCAATAAATCCATGATGATGACCCGCTAATAACTCAATAAATCAATGATGATGACTCGCTAATAACTGAATGATGATGACCCGCTAATAACTAAATGACGATGACCAGTTAATAATTCAATAATGATGATGACCCGCTAATAACTCAATGATGATGACCAGTTAATAATTCAATAATGATGTTGAACCGCTATTAACTCAATGATGATGAACCGCTAATAACGCAACGATGATGACCCGCTAATAACTCAATGGTGATGACCCGCTAATAACTCAATGATGATGAACCGCTAATAACTCAATGGTGATGAACCGCTAATAACTCAATGACGGTGAACCACTAATAACTCAATAACTCAATGATGATGAACCGCTAATAACTCAACAACTCAATGATGATGAACCGCTAATAACTCAATGATGATGAATCGCTAATAACTCAATGATGATGAACCGCTAATAACTCAATGATAATGAATCGCTAATAACTCAATGATGATGGACCGTTAATAACTCAATAATGATGAACCGTCAATAACTCAATGATGATGACCCGCTAATAACTCATTGCTGATGAGCCGCTAATAACTCAATAACTCAATGATGATGACCCGCTAAAAACTAAACGATGATAATCCGCTAATAACTCAATGATGATGACCCGCTAATAACTCAATGATAATGACCCGCTAATCACTAAATAGCTCAATGATGATGAACCGCTAATAACTCAATAACTCAATGATAATGACCCGCTAATAACTCAATAACTCAATGATGATGACCCGCTAATAACTCAATAACTCAATGATGATGAACAGCTAATAATTCAATAACTCAATGATGATGAACCGCTAATAACTCAACAACTCAATGATGATGAACCGCTAATAACTCAATGATGATGAACTCTAATAACTCAATGATGATGAACCGCTAATAACTCAATAATGATGAACCGCTAATAACTCAATAACTTAATGATGATGGACCGTTAATAACTCAATAATGATGAACCGTCAATAACTCAATGATGATGACCCGCTAATAACTCATTGCTGATGAGCCGCTAATAACTCAATAACTCAATGATGATGACCCGCTAAAAACTCAACGATGATGATCCGCTAATAACTCAATAACTCAATGATGATGACCCGCTAATAACTCAATGATAATGACCCGCTAATCACTCAATAGCTCAATGATGATGAACCGCTAATAACTCAATAACTCAATGATAATGACCCGCTAATAACTCAATAACTCAATGATGATGACCCGCTAATAACTCAATAACTCAATGATGATAAACCGCTAATAACTCAATAACTCAATGATGATGAGCCGCTAATAACTCAATAAATACTCAATGATGATGACTGCTGATAACTCAATAATGATGAACCGCTAATAACTCAATGGTGATGGCCCGCTAATAACTCAATAACTCAATGATGATGAACCGCTAATAATTCAATAACTCAATGATGATGACTGCTAATAACTCAATAACTCACACAAGGCTTTGTACTTGATGAAGGCTCTTGCTGAAACGTCAAATTTTGTTGTGTCGTTCCATTAGTTTAGTTGCTTTATATCATTTTGTGTTTATTTTACATTATCTTTCAACACACTTCATCACTCAACTGTTGTTCACTAATCTGTCAGCTTTTTTGTCATTCTTCATTGATTTCTCTAGGGAGATTCTGGTGGCCCCTTGGTCTGTGAGAGTCTGACATCAGGCAGACACTGGGAGGTACAAGGCGTCACTTCATGGGGAGAACTTTGTGCATGTAAGTGTTTTCGTGCAGACAGACAAATCTGTCTAACACGTTTGATTGGTTATTTGCTGGACAAGTACGTTTTTGACAAGATAAAGAGCTATCTCCAAAACAGTATTTGTTATCAGTGTTATACTCATAGAGATTTTAGACCATAAAATAGGACCTCTCTCTCTCTCTCTCTCTCTCACTCTCTCTCTCTCTCTGCGATCAAGACTCAATCAGAGTAGGATTCCAGACTCTCTCATGAAGTCAGCTGTCTGTTTAAGTGAATTGATTGCCCCATATAGTTTCTCTTCCAGGGAGGTGGGTGTGGACCACATTGCTCTTCTCAGGTCTGTGTACTGGGGGCAATCCTGTAGAACATGTTTTGTAGTCATATTGTCCAGTGTACAGTGACATAGACTGGTTGTACCTATTTTGAATTTGGTGAACATGTGATTCCTCACTCTATTGTGGCCAGTGTGTAGGCGAAGTATGATGACTTAATCCCTCCTTGATAGTTGGTGGTATCCGTCACTCTCGTTATGCTTTGGGTGTTCTCGTTTCCATTTTTCATGGAACTGACCCTTGAGGATGGATTTGAAAAAAAATAGGACCAGGAAACAAGTTTACTCTGTGCCTTCATGGCGGTCTCTGACTTCCTATGGGCACCTGTCGTATGATAAACCTTTCTCTATTTATCTCTAGCAATACTAAACAAAGAAGGAAAAATGGTGACAGCTTTACGTGGTAATGGATAAAACATAAGTCGACGTTTCGGCCAAGTAGGCCTTCGGCTGGAACAACAAACAACAACACAAAAAATATGTATCATCATCATGTGCCATACCGGTTGGCGTAGGCGATCGTGTTCTTCCACAATCTTCTATCCACAGTGCATCGTATCAGTTCTGTTGTTGACTGTTTTCCATGCCATGACACCAAGCTATCCAGTATTTTCTCTCTTTGTCATCCGCGATCTCTCTTTCCTTTTATTTTGCCAGTTGTAACCAAGTATTCCAACTTTCCTCTTCTCATGATGCGCCCGAAAAATATTGATTGTTTCTTTCCGATGTTTTTTAGGAGCTGCCTTTTTGTGTTGGCCTCTTTGAGAACTTCCTCATTGGTCTTTTTAGCTGTCCAGGGAAC
Source organism: Megaustenia siamemsis (assembly GCA_032433765.1). NCBI lineage: Eukaryota > Metazoa > Mollusca > Gastropoda > Stylommatophora > Ariophantidae > Megaustenia > Megaustenia siamemsis. The sequence goes on along the minus strand of JAVIAB010000117.1, from coordinate 5,112,759 downwards.
TTTCAACATTCTTCTGAGAAATCCCATTTCTGTGGCCTCTAATCGTCTTTTCATTTGGTAAAATATATATAAGGATATGTAAACAAATCTGACTACATGGCGTAATATGCTAGATACTCAAGAAAGGAAATAAAAAGGGTCACTTTCCTGTGCTCCAGAGGGTGGTCAGCCTCCGAATGGACTAAAATGAGAAGGTGGGATGACCAACTTTAAATCTCACTGACCAGGCAGTCAAGCGAGAAGACGGAACGGTAGGGTTCTAAAAATATGGGGAGGTGGCTACAAGATATGTATAAACTATGCAAATCGAACTCTGTGTGTGCACTCCGAACCGATGTGTAAAAAGAAACATGTGTATAACACAATACTTGCGTACAAGCATAAATCCTCCATTTATCTCTGTTGTGCCCAGTCTCTGAGCTGTGTTTCAATGTCTGTCATGCTCATTCTCTGATATCATCAAACATTCTTCTCCTTTGATTTAAAGGCCTCTCTCACTTTTGCATAAATACAATCTATGTAGCAAATGCTTCTTTAATTTGACTTGTAATGATTCTAATTATAGACGACAACTGTATTTACATTTTAGTTTAAAAATAAGGAGCAACGTCTGAAGTATATGGATGAATCTGAAGGATGAAAGGACTTCTTTTCATCCTCTAAATGTATGTAGCATACATACCATGTCTCCGCCATTCACAGAATATATTTTGTTTTGTTTATATGAAGGTACATGACATCACAAGTCTCATTTTGGATTTGTCAGAATTGTTGCTAATTTAGTTTTCTTCACTTCGGTCGTGGAAAAGAAATTAATTATCTCTCACAATTAGGCCAATAGATATGAGATTTGATTTATTGAGATTTGATTTAATGAGATTTTATTTATTGAGATTTGATTTATTGAACATTTGGAGGTTTAATTACGTGTGTTAGAACTAATGGTACAAAATAAACAAATGATTAACGAATCTTCATCCCAACGTTGTGCTACCAATGCCAGTCCTGGACCCTAGATGCAAGAACAATAAGAACAATAACCATCACCGAGATAAAATGTGCTAGAAGAATGACATGAAACAGCCTGAGAGATGATCAGAAATGAAGAAGTGAGAAAAAAGCTAGGAATAATTCCCACCATAGAATATATAAATAAACAACAGATAAAATGATTTGGCCATGTGACAAGACAGAAAGATCAAAACACAAAACACAATGTGACTTCAACAAACGTTGTGAGAACATCAGACCCAAGGGCCTGTCCATGAAAAAGATGGATTGATGAAATATTAGAAACACTAGGAAACATAACAGCAGCAGAGGTGAACAGAAAAGCAAAATACTGCAACTTATATCTCCCCTAGACACTGAAAGGCAAATAAGGAAGGAAAGAACAAGAAGAAATATATATAGACACTAGAACATCGTACATGTGAGACACTAGAACATCGTACATGTGAGACACTAGAACATTGTACATGTGAGACACTAGAACATCGTACATGTGAGACACTAGAACATCGTACATGTGAGACACTAGAACATTGTACATGTGAGACACTAGAACATTGTACATGTGAGACACTAGAACATTGTACATGTGATACACTAGAACATTGTACATGTGAGACACTAGAACATGGTACATGTGAGACACTAGAACATCGTACATGTGAGACACTAGAACATTGTACATGTGAGACACTAGAACATCGTACATGTGAGACACTAGAACATGGTACATGTGAGACACTAGAACATTGTACATGTGAGACACTAGAACATCGTACATGTGAGGCACTAGAACATTGTACATGTGAGACACTAGAACATTGTACATGTGAGACACTAGAACATTGTACATGTGAGACACTAGAACATTGTACATGTGAGACACTAGAACATTGTACATGTGAGACACTAGAACATTGTACATGTGAGACACTAGAACATGGTACATGTGAGACACTAGAACATGGTACATGTGAGACACTAGAACATTGTACATGTGAGACACTAGAACATTGTACATGTGAGACACTAGAACATCGTACATGTGAGACACTAGAACATTGTACATGTGAGACACTAGAACATCGTACATGTGAGACACTAGAACATTGTACATGTGATACACTAGAACATTGTACATGTGAGACACTAGAACATGGTACATGTGAGACACTAGAACATGGTACATGTGAGACACTAGAACATCGTACATGTGAGACACTAGAACATGGTACATGTGAGACACTAGAACATGGTACATGTGAGACACTAGAACATTGTACATGTGAGACACTAGAACATTGTACATGTGAGACACTAGAACATCGTACATGTGAGACACTAGAACATGGTACATGTGAGACACTAGAACATTGTACATGTGAGACACTAGAACATCGTACATGTGAGGCACTAGAACATTGTACATGTGAGACACTAGAACATTGTACATGTGAGACACTAGAACATTGTACATGTGAGACACTAGAACATTGTACATGTGAGACACTAGAACATTGTACATGTGAGACACTAGAACATTGTACATGTGAGACACTAGAACATGGTACATGTGAGACACTAGAACATGGTACATGTGAGACACTAGAACATTGTACATGTGAGACACTAGAACATTGTACATGTGAGACACTAGAACATCGTACATGTGAGACACTAGAACATTGTACATGTGAGACACTAGAACATCGTACATGTGAGACACTAGAACATTGTACATGTGATACACTAGAACATTGTACATGTGAGACACTAGAACATGGTACATGTGAGACACTAGAACATGGTACATGTGAGACACTAGAACATCGTACATGTGAGACACTAGAACATGGTACATGTGAGACACTAGAACATGGTACATGTGAGACACTAGAACATTGTACATGTGAGACACTAGAACATCGTACATGTGAGACACTAGAACATGGTACATGTGAGACACTAGAACATGGTACATGTGAGACACTAGAACATTGTACATGTGAGACACTAGAACATTGTACATGTGAGACACTAGAACATTGTACATGTGAGACACTAGAACATTGTACATGTGAGACACTAGAACATCGTACATGTGATACACTAGAACATCGTACATGTGAGACACTAGAACATTGTTCAGGGCTGGTAAATAATAACGCTAGTAATAGTCCCACCAATAACACCAGTGTAAATAAAAACATACTAAAATATTTTAACATTTTTTTTCATTTGAAAGTCCTCTGATGACAACCCTTTTGATAAAAGTGTTGAAAGCCAAAGGGGGAAGGAAAGAAGAAGAAGAAGAAGATTATTAAATGGGTTAGGGTTTGATTTGCATGCAGAAAATTAGGGTGCAGAACACATCCTCAGTCAACTCAGCTGAGAAAATGGGTACATGACTTTTGGGTAGGGAAGAAAAGGTGTCCTAGATGAATACTGGGCAGTGCTTTATATGCAAGAGGAGTCTTGACATTCCACTCCACAACAACAGTAATGCTATGGGATGTCTTTAGCGTTATACCTTCATCAACTAAAACGAAGAAAAAAACACAAGGTTGGACAGGATTTGTTTCCTTCAACAGAGCCTTCTAGTTTCCCCTAAATGTGGAACGAGGTTCTTTGAAAGAAACTTTCAAGTTTACCTCCATTGTTAAACATCACAGCAAGCCTACCTTGCCTACAATGACTGAAGTTTCCATTGGTACCTGTTTGTTGACTCATTGTGTTGTGAGTTTTACAATATGCTTCACACAAAACATCGCAATTGAAATGGCCAAAATTGATGGGAGCATAACATAATGAAGGGACTACATCATTGAAGCAGGGAGCCGCGATAGCTCAATGGTTAGTGAACTGGACTACAAAGGATAAGAGGTAGGGTTCGATCCCAACCGACGACTTCCGGGTTCACCCAGCCTTAAATGGGTACTGGATTTTTTTCTGGGAAAGTAAAGCGGCACAGGCGTAATACCGACCACATTACCCCAAAAATCACGTGCTGAAGGTCTGTAAATTTTATGGTCACTAACTCAGTGGTTAGTGAAATGGACTGCACAGGACAAGAGGTAGGGTTCGATCCCAACCGACGGCTTCCGGGCTCACCCAACCTTAAATGGGTATCGGATTTTTTTTCTGGGAAAGTAAAGCGGCACGGGCGTAATACCGACCACATTACCCCAAAAATCATGTGCCGAAGGTCTGTAAAATGTATGGTCACTAAACACCATATTCCCTATACGCCACTTGGCGGGACGGGGGCTCTTTACTTTTACTTTACATCATTGAAGCGCAATGTTACAGAGAAGTGGCTAGGGAATCTGGCAACTGTAGTATTACAGTGTTCAGTATGAGAATGGAGATAGAAGCAGTAACGGCGGTGATAGCATGGCTAGTGACACAGAATATGGATTATGCAGCCTTGGTGACAGACTCACAACATGCTACATAAAATTGACAGACAGTCTCTCTGACAGGAATGGATATAGCTCTTGGATGGCTGTAAATGCATTACTGAGTTATTTGTAGGTCATTGTTATTGCACTCCAAACATGTCCATAGGTGCTCAGATCCCTTCCTCAGCATGTCTGCAAAACGCATTAACCTGGGTGTACTTCTCAGGGCATCTAGGTGCATATGGTATTTGGCATCTTGACAGACGATTGGTAACAAGCAATCAGGATAAGTCAGTAGTTTGGTATAATATAATATGGTCTTATGCTGGATGCTGTTTTGCTGAACAGCTTCTCTCGTGACTGAATCTGCCAATATTGGATAGACAGATCTGTCCACAGAATGAACGAGGTCTATTCACGGTGCCTGGCCTCATCTCTTTTCTCCTGAGCCTTTTGTCTTCTGAATCTAACATCAATGCTTCCTCAAAAATATTACTGTAATATTTTTTTTTTTCATTTTTGTTCTCCATGCGCTGCGATCTGCAGCCAGATTTTTCCAGTTTAATGAGACATGCTGATTGTCATGGCAATGAAATAGTCGATAAGTTCGCTGGCACAGAGTGTGGCCTTACTCTGAACAAAGAGGACATCGCCAAGTTGGTTTTTCATTCTTTAAGAAAAGAGGAGAATGTGTTTATTAAGAGACAGAGGGGTCATAAGGTGGAAAAGGGATCTGGTTGATCCGGAGTGCTTAGTGGGAAAAGTAGATGTATCTATAATCAAGACCTTACAGGAATAATCAGTCTGTATATGCTTCGAGAAATGCTGGGACGGGCAGTCGAGCGGGTATGGAGATGCCACGACTGCAAATGCAACTGATTCCATGAATAGAATAGAATACCCAGTTTTGTTAATCACAATAATCCAACGCCATCTCTTAAATTATATTTGTAGTGTATGTTAATATAACAAAAAACATCAGAAAGAAACAATAAACATTTTTCGGGTACATCATGAGAAGAGGAAAGTTGGAATACTTGGTTACAACTGGCAAAATAAAAGGAAAGAGAGATCGCGGACGACAAAGAGAGAAAATACTGGATAGCTTGGTGTCATGGCATGGAAAGCAGTCAACAACAGAACTGATACGATGCACTGTAGATAGAAGATTGTGGAAGGGCATGATCGCCTACGCCGACCAGTATGTTACGTGATGATGATGTTAATATAAAGTAGTATCACATTTAAATGTTGTAAAGTCATCAATTTGTTGTGTTTGATATCTCTCTGCACAGACCCAAAGCAACCTGGTGTTTACACTGTTGTCTACGATTACATCAAGTGGATTCAGGAGACTATAGCTCAACATACACCTTGACCTCCATCAGGATTAATTTCTTCTTCAAGGGCAGCAACAGAGAAAAAAGAACAAGAATGACATGGAACTCAATTAAACTTAAAGTATGAATGAGTCATAATCTGAGAGCATTATCAATATCAAAAGTCTGAAGAAGTATTTACAACAGTTGCATAGGTTTATACAATATCTAATACAGGAAGGGAGCATTCATTTTTTTTATTCTGCTTAGTTCTAATTCAAATGAATTCTTAAATGTTATGTGGAGCTAGTCTTAACATTTGGATGTGAATCATGGACAATAGGACAACAGACAAGAAAATCACTGGAGTCTGTAGAAATGTGGTTTTACAGAAGAATGTTGAGAATACCATGGACAGCTAAGAAGAGTAATGAACATGTTCTGAAAGAGGTCAAAGCAAAAAGAGAGCTAATTTCTAATATTAGGAAGAAACAATCATCATTTTTTGGCCATGTAATGAGAAGAGAACAACTGGAATATATTGTAACAACTGGAAAAATTGAGGGACGAAGAGATAGAGGGAAGCAAAGAGAAAAAATACCAGACAGCTTAAGAGAATGGCTTGGCAGAAGGTCAACAACAGAAATGATAAATAAATATCGAGATCGAAAGTTGTGGAGAGACATGATCCCCTACGCCAGCAGGCGTGGTACTTGATGATGATGAGTTCTAATTCTCAAGTGTCATTTATGTCATGTAGCGGATCACTTTGTCAGATGGCGGTTCAAATTCACGTCCCTCCCGTTGTCATTCGTTCTGGTGTTAGTGCTTGTTGGTAATGTTGAAAACTTGTTCATAATGTTGAAAATGTGTTGATAATGTTGAAAACTTGTTCATAATGTTGAAAATGTGTTGATAATGTTGAAAATGTGTTGGTAATGTTGAAAACTTGTTCATAATGTTGAAAATGTGTTGATAATGTTGAAAACTTGTTCATAATGTTGAAAATGTGTTGATAATGTTGAAAACTTGTTGATAATGTTGAAAATGTGTTGATAATGTTGAAAACTTGTTCATAATGTTGAAAATGTGTTGGTAATGTTGAAAACTTGTTCATAATGTTGAAAACTTGTTCATAATGTTGAAAATGTGTTGATAATGTTGAAAACTTGTTCATAATGTTGAAAATGTGTTGATAATGTTGAAAACTTGTTCATAATGTTGAAAATGTGTTGGTAATGTTGAAAACTTGTTCATAATGTTGAAAATGTGTTGATAATGTTGAAAACTTGTTGATAATGTTGAAAACTTGTTCATAATGTTGAAAATGTGTTGATAATGTTGAAAATGTGTTGATAATGTTGAAAACTTGTTCATAATGTTGAAAATGTGTTGATAATGCTGAAAGTGTTGTGAAAATAGTTGAGATCATTGACCAAGGAGCGTGTTATTTATTTTGAATCATTCATCATCATCATGTGGCTTGACTAGAGGCGAATGCTCTTTTGACTGTTGTGCAGCTGCTACCCGTCTCATTCAGTGCAGTCTTTGATGATGAGTCCTTGATGTCTTTGCCTCATTATCCAAGTTGTTACCCCTTCTTCACTTACCAGGAACTATATCCTCCATTATTGTTTTTTTAAAGGTTACTGTGGCATTTGATTTACTGAAATATGCCATTATCATTATACATTAGTAGTGTGATTTGTTTTCTCTTTATTGCCACTAGCCATGATCAGTGACCTCTGTTACCTGTAGCCATGATCAGTAATCTCTGTTACCTGTAGCCATGATCAGTGACCTCTGTTACCTGTAGCCATCATCAGTGACCTCTGTTACCTGTAGCCATCATCAGTGACCTTTGTTACCTGTAGCCATCATCAGTGATCTCTGTTACCTGTAGCCATGATCAGTGACCTGTTACCTGTAGCCATCATCAGTGACCTCTGTAACCTGTAACCATCATCAGTGACCTATATTACCTGCAGCCATGACCAGTGACCTATATTACTTGTAGTCATGATCAGTGACTTATATTATATGTAGCTATGTTCAGTGAGCTATATTACCTGTAGCCATGTTCAGTAATCTATATTACCTATAGTCATGATCAGTGACATATATTGCCTGTAGCCATGATAAGTGACTTATATTATCTGTAGCTATGTTCAGTGACATATATTACCTGTATCCATGATCAGTGACCTATATTACCTGTAGTCATGATCAGTGACTTATATTATTTGTAGCTATGTTCAGTGAGTTATATTACCTGTAGCCTTGATCAGTGACCTCTTTTACCTGTAGCCATGATCAGTGAACTATATTACCTGTAACCATGATCAGTGACCTATATTACCTGTAGCCATGATCAGTGACATATAATACCTGTAAAATAATCAATGACCTATATTACCTGTAGCTATGATCAGTGACCTCTTTTACCTGTAGCCATGATCAGTGACCTATATTACCTGTAGCCATGACCAGTGACCTCTTTTACTTGTAGCCATGACCAGTGACCTCTTTTACTTGTAGCCATGACCAGTGACCGCTTTTACCTGTAACCATGATCAGTGACCTATATTACCTGTAGCCATGATCAGTGACCTATATTACCTGTAGCCATGATCAGTGACATATATTACCTGTAGTCATGATCAGTGACCTCTTTTACCTGTAGCCATGACCAGTGACCTATATTACTTGTAGCCATGATCAGTAACATATATTACCTGTAGCCATGACCAGTGACCTATATTACCTATAGCCATGACCAGTGACCTATATTACCTGTAGCAATGATCAGTGACCTATATTACCTGTAGCCATGATCAGTTACTTATATTACATGTAGCCCTGATCAGTTACCTATATTACCTGTAGCCATGATCAGTGACTTATATTACCTATAGCCATGTTCAGTGACCTATATTACCTGTAGCCATGATCAGTGACCTATATTACCTGTAGCCATGATTGGTGACCTATATTACTTGTAGCCATTATCAGTGACCTATATTACCTGTAGTCATGATCAGTGACCTATATTACCTGTAGCTATGATCAGTGACCTATATTACCTGTAGCCATGATCAGTGACATATATTACTTGTAGTCATGATCAGTGACCTATATTACCTGTAGCTATGATCAGTGACATATATTACTTGTAGTTGAAAGTACAAAGCTGGGAACAAAACACGAAGAAATTATGTAAAGACCAATGAAATCAGAAACAACATTGGAATCCTACCAGTCATCGTATACATAGACAAAGGTTAAAGTGGTGTGAACATTTAATGCGCATGAACCCCTCAGCACCAACGTCAAGAGCTTATAACCTATGAAATGGAACAACCAAGATATAGAGGTAGACCAAGAAGAAGGTGGATTGTGGGAATTTATGGCATAATAAAACAATACAATATCACTATGTGCCAAGCCACAGAAAGTGCCCTTTATTGAAAACACATCATTGACTTAAGCCTGCGACGCCTACCGGCAAAAAGCAAAACAGGATAAAAGAAAGAAGCATTAAGAAAGTACAAAGTTACTATCACTTGAGAATGAAGATAGAAAGATGTGAATATTTTGATGCCACCTGAAGGCGTGCAGAATGGAGGTGTGTGTATGTATAAGGTGGCTAGTGTAAGCCACCTCATACCAGGATGTCATTAGCAAAATCAGACATAGGAAACAGAGCGCCCTTCGTAGGAGGCAGGAGAGGTGGACGCAGCCACCCTGGTGAAACGTAGATGTTGAGGAAGCTTGGCAGAGCAAGAGAAAAACGGTCAAGACATGGCAGAAAGTCAGAAACACTGGAAGAACACAACCTGAGCTCTTGAAGCGTCTGAAAGTAGAGGTCGACCAAAAAATGATGCACTTTAAACTATGCGCTAAGCAGGATAAGGATGCCAAATGGGATGACTTCTGTAAAAAAAAGTGTGCTCAGAAAAATCGCTCGCCACATTCTGGCGCCTTCATTAGTGCATGAATGGCACAACACAACACAGAGGCATACCAGACTTTCAGAGCACAGGCCGGATATGGCACAAATCTGATGAGAGTAAAGGGAAGGCCCTGCTTGCCCACTACATTGAGCAGATGGACCAAAGAAATGAGGCTGTAAGAATGAGGATACGGGGATCGCTGTCAAAATTGTGTAAGGATGTAGGGCTGGAAGAAGATCTCACAATCACAACCGATACCACTCGCACGACACTTAAAAGGTCACACAACACTGCTCCTGGTCCAGATGATGTTCGGTATGATGACATAGGCGATTTAGCTGACGACGACTTGACAAAACTGGCCAATGAGTTTAATGCCAGTATTCGGAGTGGCCAGATTAAGGAGGAGTGGCTACACAGCTACTTACTACCGCTACTGAAGCCAAACAAGGACCATTCTCAGATCAGTGCCTACAGAATCATCACAATGCAGAACACTACGGGCAAGCTGCTGGAGAAAATAGTTGCCCGTGTCCTCACCTGTCACCTTGAACAGAAACGTGTATTCCCACCCACACTCGGAGGTTATAGATATAACAAAGAGACATGGCTCAATGCAGCAGTCTTTGCCTATGACGTCTTTGAAGGGTTCCACAGATGAGAGGAGACATGTGCTGCTGCTATAGATCTGGAGGATGCATACAACAGGGTACCATATGAATATCTCATGCATATGCTCCTCAAACTGGCGGTGCACCCTTTCCTCATTAAATGGATCGCCGCGGCACTGTTTCAGAGGAAGGTGATACTCAGATGTGGAAGTTGGTCTTCTGAGCCAACATTCATTTGTCCAGGGCTGCCACAAGGCTCATCATTGTCACCAGTTCTATGTAACGTGTACACAATAACGATCACGGAACAACAGCTGGATTGGAGGGGAAGAACTATGACTTTTGCTGATGATATTCTGGTATATCGACAGGGAAGAGACAGACGGGGAATCGCCCCCCCCAATGCAAGACAAACTCAATCGCATTTCTTCCTGGTGTGGGGTTTCAGGTGCCTTGGTTAATCCTAATAAAGCATCAGTTTCATGGTTCTCCCTTAACAATCATATCCCAATCGACGACTTCCGGGTTCACCCAGCCTTAAATGGGTACCTGATTTTTTTCTGGGAAAGTAAAGCAGCACGGGCGTAATACCGACCACATTACCCCAAAAATCATGTGCTGAAGGTCTGTAAAATATAGGGTCACTAACACCATATTTCCCTATATGCCACTTGGCGTGATGGGGGTACTTTACTTTTTTTTTTTACTCCTGAAACTTGTCTGATTCTCCTATGAGCTCCTCACATGTTTGCTTGTCAACCATTTAAATCTTTTATTATTACAAATATTTTTGTTTTGCCATCACTTTAATTGTCAACAAAGGCATGTTACTTGTTTCTGTATTCTAAATCAAAGTTTTTCCATAACCCAAAACATCAAATGAAATACATAAAACTGATCAAAAACAAAATAATTCTAAACATCATTTATTTCTTCTGTCTGTTTATCCTTAGTCTGCATAATAAGGTACTCATCTCTATTTTCTTTAAAAAAAAAAAAACGCCACAAAATGTGTTATTTCATAAAAAGTATTTCTTTTGTGCATCGTGTATTCTGTATAAGTTAACACTAAAAATAGTAACAATTTGTATGCGAGTTATAAAAAAAATGGATCTGTAAGTTGATAACATTGTTGAAACAAAACATATCATTATAGGAATGTTGTTAGACATGCCATGACAACTAACAAAATAGCTACAGCTGGGAATAGCTATACAACAATTTCTGTAAAATATGATAAAAAAAACTCACATTTCAACCAAAAGGTATTCATCAGTAACAAGAAACTCACCTCAAAGATTGCTTAAAATGTTAGTTCATAATTTAATTTGTTTTGTTCCTGATAAAGACTTTTTTGAAACTTTAAGTAAGCCTGGATGATTGCTGTTCAGTTAATACTGGTTTACACATATTTCCATTTATTTTTTCTACTTTGCCATCGTCATTAATGCTATTCTTGCTGCTTCTAATTTATTGTAAGAAAAAACTCATCTCCTACACAGTCCAGTATCCCAACAGCATGGACATTTGACTGTGAAGATAAACATTGTAATTATCATCTAAAAGTAAGTTGTTTTTCAAACTCCATCAAGTTTTGAGGTCTAAACATTTTTGTTTCTTTATATTTGTTACTTCTGTTCTCTCTTGTTCTTCTCTTCTTTGTCATTTACTCTAACCCCTCCCTATTTGTCACTTCTTGCTAAAGTCATATCTTTTGTCATGCCCTAGAACTAGTCAGATCATGCTCTAATTCTTGCTACAGAGAAATCTGTAAACTTTCAGAGGACCACACTGAATTAGATACAAGCCTAGGTTTTGCATGTGATGAACATTGTAAACAGAACCTAAAATACATGTTGAAAATTGCCTGCTCATAGCCAGAGCTTTGACAAAACAATATCTGTGATTGGGACCCAAGTTCTACAATGTCTGCTAATCCTCTGTTCTTACAGATTCAAGATTCTGTAGATGCCAGGTGTTGTATCAGTGATTGTGACCCAAGTTCTACAATGTCTGTTAATCCTCTGTCCTTACAGACTCAAGATTCTGTAGATGCCAGGTGTTGTATCTGATTGTGGCCCATGTTCTACAATATCTGTTAATCCTCTGTCCTTACAGACTCAAGATTCTGTAGATGCCAGGTGTTGTATCTGATTGTGGCCCATGTTCTACAATATCTGTTAATCCTCTGTCCTTACAGACTCAAGATTCTGTAGATGCCAGGTGATGTATCTGATTGTGGCCCATGTTCTACAATATCTGTTAATCCTCTGTCTTTACTAAATCAAGATTCTGTAGATGTCAGGATTTGTAGATATTGTTTATTTATCTACAGTTTTCTCATTCAGTTCATCTCAATTAAATATTAGGCTCTTCGGCTCACAAGGCACCATTATCATAAGGCACCTTTATCATAAGGCACCATTTATCATAAGGCACCTTTATCATAAGGCATCTTTATCATAAGGCACCTTTATCATAAGGCATCTTTATCATAAAGGACCTTTATCATAAGGCATCTTTATCATAAAGCACCTTTATCATAAGGCACAGTTTTTTTCTGCTAGAAAGATTTTATTTTTTGTGTTCTTTGCCCTGAAAATGCTGACGCTTAAATACAAATTTTCTTTTTTGTTGGTTCTGTCACTTTCTTGTTGTTCCTAGTCCCAGAACTCACCTATTTTAAGAGTTGTGATAAAAATCTACAAAAACACTAAAACAAGAACATTAAAGCAAGAGGCACCAACAACAAGCATCAGCTCCTTTGCCGAAATTGAGCAACTCACCCAGAACAGAGCCATGTGGTGAGACACAGTGTTCTGTGCAAGGTCTGACAGTTGAAAAATCATTGAATTAAGAGTCTAGAATGTTTGCCCTATGTGCTGTCTTCAGTGCAAAAAAGACAACAGATTGACTAATAGATAAAAATAATGTTTTTCTGAGTAAATTCTATTTCAAGTGACGTGCACACACACTTAGATCTAGTAGGGATATTAGCAAGGTAGCAGAACATTAGAGTGTAAGACACTTCTTCATTTATTTTATTTTCACGGGTTTGTTGCTTGGGGAAAGGAAAATGGGGGATGTGTCTTGCGGGGAACCACAGTATTCCTCTCAAACAGCTAACTGTTCCACTGTCTAAAACACTTCTCCTAAAACCAAAAAAATTACTCACTATCTAAAATACTTCTCCTAAAACAACTAAAGTGGCTCAGTCTAAATTACTTCTCCTAAAACAACTAAAGTGGTCCACAGTCTAAAATACTTCTCCTAAAACAACTAAAGTGGCTCAGTCTAAAATACTTCTCCTAAAACAACTAAAGTGGTCCACAGTCTAAAATACTTCTCCAAAAACCACTATAATGGCTCAGTCTAAAACACTTCCAGAACCACAACAATCATGCACTGTCTAAACTTCTTCCAAAATCACTAAATTGGCTCACTGCCTAAAAAAACCTTCTAAAATCACTAAACTGGTTCACTGTCTAAAAAAACTTCTAAAATCGCTAAATTGACTCACTGTCTAAAAAACTTCTAAAATCACTAAACTGGTTCACTGTCTAAAAATCTTCTAAAATCACTAAAGTGGTTCACTGTCTAAAAAACTTATAAAATTGCTAAATTGGCTCACTGTCTAAAAAACTTCTAAAATCACTAAATTGGCTCACTGTCTAAAAAACTTCTAAAATCACTAAATTGGCTCACTGTCTAAGATGTGATGCTACAGTGTGACAACTACAAAGACAAGGGCAGTTGTTTTATCTTAAGCTCCAAACATTCTTAAAGATATAAATTTAATATTCCAAAATAACGCATCAAAATTAATACAGCAATATAAGAATTTTGATGTGACTTATCACAAAATGTATAAAAATTACACTTGTCAGAAATAAATAAAAGTGATTGTTGTCATATAAAATATTTAAACTGGCTATTATCACACATGTTATCTGAAAGTGATATCAGAACGTCTGCACAATATTTGATGTGTACAGGAACAGCATATCACTCTACAGGTTTGTTCTAAACAGCATTACATTACTGTACAGTATGTCAAGATGTATCTACATTGTTTTAACCATAGTTTACCAACCGTGGTAAAAAAGAACACCTTGAAATATAAATTCTTGGAATTTGACAGTTTGCCACGAGTAAACATAAAAATTCTTGGAGTTAGCCATGAGTAAACATAAAAATTCTTGGAGTTTGCCACGAGTAAACATAAAAATTTTTGGAGTTTGCCACGAGTAAACATAAAAATTCTTGGAGTTTGCCACGAGTAAACATAAAAATTCTTGGAGTTTGCCACAAGTAAACATAAAAATTCTTGGAGTTTGCCACGAGTAAACATAAAAATTCTTGGAGTTTGACACGAGTAAACATAAAAATTCTTGGAGTTTGACACGAGTAAACATAAAAATTCTTGGAGTTTGACACGAGTAAACATAAAAATTCTTGGAGTTTACCACGAGTAAACATTCCCCCTCCTTCTATACCTTTCTAATTACTACTTCTGGTGATTCCTGAGTGTTGGATTTGTTTCTTTTGATGTTGGATCAGACACAAACGTGTGTACCAAAAAAGTACTATGTTATCGTACAAAAGGGGCTGTTTTTTTTTATTTAATTAATTTTCTAGAAATTTGTTCTTTTTTCTTTCTTATTTTAGGGCAAATCTCCTTGGCTGTCAGCGCAGACATTACACAAAACTTTATAACACAGGATATGTGAATGACACTAAAAGGAAGCTGAAAATACAGCTCCAATGACAACCGATGGCTGACATGTCAACAGACGATGTAAGACCTCTGGTAGCCACGGTGCCGTGCTGTCAAATTTCAGACCATAAACCTAACCTAAGCCAGGAAATGATTACAGCGTCCGATTCCTATGTCTCTGCTAGGGTAAACACACAGCTGTATAGCAAAAGTTCAAAGAAAATCTAATTTTCTGAACTCCAAATGTAATAATTAAGTGGTAGTAATTTTTACAACCCCTCTCCCATATTTCATATGTTCATACATTGCCAGATATTTTTTTTTTCTTTAAATGAATATAGGCCTATCTACCGGCTTTTTGTTCTAGTTTCCTTCACCTTAAACTTCCTGTGATTGAAGGCACTTTAATCCAGTGGTCATGTCTTTGTGGAATCATTTCTGAAGTCACTTTGTGGATAACCCTTGTCTGTCTCCTTGTTTGTATCTCCTTAACTTCAATGAATCAGTAAATTTTCAATATTTTCTTCAGACGTGGGAGGAAGTGACAGGGAGCAAGGCCAGGCGAATATGGAAGGCGTGGAAAAAAATGAATGTGGTATTTTGCCAAAAAATATTTATTTTGACAAAAGTGTGCAAGAAGCATTGTCACAGTAAAGGGATCCAATTTTCTGGTTTGTCATATCTCAGAAAGTTTGTCTGTGAGCAGTGCCACTTTTATGGAAATAACTACTGCTATTCCTACATTGTCTTCTACTTTCCTGACTGCTAGACAGCAGTTAGCACAAATAATTCCTCTCACATGTGCCCTGGTCTTATTTAAGTAGGAGGTGGATAGTCTGCCAAGCAGTGCAGACTTCAAACAACAGGCATCCACTTTCGAAGTAAGAAAACCAATGTCTTTGTCTGACTTAGGTAGGATTCACTAAAATCATTTCACATGTTTCAGCACCAGTTTACTTGAGACTCAGAAATCAACACACATATCGTCATCATCATCATCATCATCATCATCATCATCATCATCATCATCATCATCATCATCATCATCTACAATGTCTCTGTTGGAACTTGACTCCCACAAAAGCTAGTCTGATTTTTTCTCTGTCCTGTGTGTGACGTCCAGCGTCTGCAGCAGTCATTCCCAGCTTGTTTGTGATATATTTCACTCCTGTTCTTCTAGATCTTCCTCTCCTTCGTTAACCTGGAACAGTGCCCCTCTGTAAATTACTTCAGCCCATTATGTCACATGACCTACATATATTATTGTTTTCTTTTTCAACCATTTCTCTGGAATTTTAAGTTCTAGGGGTGGGGGGGAAGGGTTTGTTTGAGCTTTGAGAGCAGCAAGAAGTTATTACTGGCTCTAGTCCCTGCTCTACAATGGTAGACAGATGATCTCATGGAAACAAGGACTATAATCACCAGCAGATATGGTCACTGCCAAAGAAAGGAATTACAGACTGCCTTCTTACTTCTTCTTGAAACCTATAATGAATTGAAAATTCAATGCACAAAAGCTATTAATATTTTTTATCTGTGTTGAAATCTGCTGGCCCCTTCAGATAGATGTTCACCAGGAGGCTTGCAAAATGCAAACTGAAGAATATGAGTTCAAATTTTGCATGTACACTCAGATATGGCTATTACAACTCATGCCTTGGTGACAATTCATTGCATGTTATAATTTCCTGGAAAAAAATGTAAGTCCCTGAACTTTATGTACAATCCTTATGTACAATCCTAATATACAATCCTCATGTACAATCCTCATCTAACATAAATTACTAATTCTCACAGCTAACAATAGAAAGTTTCCTTGAATTTAACAGTCTGTAGGCCATTGTGGGACTCACAGAGCAAAATACTAATGACAGCAGCAGAAGCAAGTGCTGGACTGAAGAAAATGGAAAAACGAGCTTGGATCTCAGACACCACATGGAAATACATCAAAGAAAGAAGAGAAGCGAAGAGAGCCATGACTAATGTAAAGACAGATCTTGGAAAGGTTCTGGCAAAAGCAACATACAAAGAATTAGACAACAAAGTGAAAAGTTCGGCAAGAAGAGATACAAGAGCTTATATAGACAACTTGGCAGAGAAAGCAGAGACAGCTGCAATTACAGGAGACAGCAGAACTCTTTATACTGTACAAAAGATGCTGACAAACACCTATACATCCAGTGGAACACCAATTCTAGACAAATCTGGATTAATGCTAACAACAAGCGCAGACATAAAAGCCCGTTGGGCGGAACACTTCAAAGAAATTCTTAACCGTCCACTACCTCACAGTTTAATAGATTTTGAAGCTGAAACACCAGCAGCAGAATTAGATGTAAATTTAGATGACTTCACCTTGAGTGAAATAGAAACCACCTTAAAGCTAATGACCAATAACAAGGCTGCTGGAGAGGATAAGTTAACAGCTGAGATCCTCAAGGCAATTGATAGCCATAATTTAATACATCTCCAAAAAATGTTCAACATCATTTGGAAAACAGAGAAGACACCTCATAAATGGAAAAAAGGAATCATTGTTAAGATCCCAAAAAAGGGCAATCTTAGAGATTGTAACAATTGGAGAGGCGTGACACTTTTGTCAGTTGCCTCAAAATTATTCTGTAAAATCATCCTAAATAGAATAAAGGATTCAATAGATACAGTAATGCGTGAAGAACAGGCTGGGTTTAGAAAAGGGAGAAGCTGTCTTGACCACATTTTCACTCTACGACTTATATTGGAGGAACACATTGAAAAGCAAAAACCTTTTGTACTTAACTTCATCGACTTCAAAAAAGCATTTGATAGTATTCATAGAGATTCTTTGTGGAAAATTCTGAAGCAATATGGCTTACCATCAAAAATCATAAATATTATCAAAGACATGTATGATGGTTACACATGTGCAGTTCGAACAGAGGAAGGACTGAGCGAATGTTTCCCAATAGAAACTGGGGTTAAACAAGGATGTATTTTATCGCCCTTGTTATTTGGAATTGTTATGGACTTCATAATGAAGAAATGCTGCACTGGTAATAAAGGCATCGAATGGATACAAGGAGACCATTTGGAGGACCTGGACTTTGCTGATGACATAGTTCTCATCAGCAATCAGATAAAAACGATGCAGGAAAACACAAATGAACTATCATCAATAGCCAGCAAAATTGGGCTTGAGGTCAATCATGAAAAGTCTAAAGTCATGAAAAGTTTAATTCCAACAAGTGACAAAATATACATGGAAAACAAACCAGTAGAAGAGATCGATCACTTCATCTATCTTGGAAGTCACATTGATCGAGAAGGGGATACGAGCAAAGAAATTAGAATCAGACTGGCTAAAGCAGCAATGTCTTTCAGAAGCCTTGAAAAGTTGTGGAAATCAAAACTCATTAGCACAAACACAAAACTTAGGCTATTCAAATCAAATGTACTATCAACCCTTACGTATGCGTGTGAAAGCTGGAAAACAACAAGAGATATAGAAACAAAGTTGAACGCATTCGAAAATAAATGTCTAAGGAAAATACTTGGTATAGAATGGAACGAATTCAAAACAAACGAGGAAATTAGAGAAATTGCCAATCAACCACTAATATCTTCAGTAATAAAGAAAAGACGATGGTCATACGTTGGACATGTGATGAGAAGAGATAATAATCGAATAGCAAAGCAAGCCCTCATATGGGAAACAACAGGTAAAAGAAAAAGAGGAAGACCCAGGGAGACACTGAGAAGAACATTGATGAGAGAGGCAAGAGCAGCAGGAATCGGCTCCCTCAATGAGATAGAACTGCTTGCACAGAACAGAGACAGATGGCGAGATTTGATAAAATATCTTTAAAAGAAAACTGTTAGAACAAAAATTCATATAGGAGAAGGTGTATCTTGGTCTACGCCCTATGGGCCGGTTACGGCTCGAAAGGTCAATAGATAGATAGATAGGCCATTGTCTTTGGTTTAAAAGAACTATAGGAGTATGTTAACTAAGTATGGTACAGATTAACGCTATATATTCAGGGAGACCATGAAACATTTACTTTGTTTTTTTCTTCTTTCTAGACAGTCAGCCACTGAGACTGAATATGATAGGATGTGTTGATGAAGACTCTCCACCAAATAAGGCATCAAAGTTTTCAGATTTTACTTTCGGGCCCCAATAACTGCTGGTTTATTTTTATTTGGACAAACCAATCGCACTAGTCTGCTAGATATTGAAGACAGACATATTTAACTTGTCTGCTTGTTCTAGACAAATTATTCTCATTCAGCAGTTAACAAACAGATTGGAAGCTGACCACAAAGTGTGTCTCAAGGACAAAACATAAGGCACAAATGATGTTATACAAAATGAAAAAAATAATATTATATTTGACAGAGGAGAGAGTAAATGAAATCAAATATTTAAAATAAAAGAACTTGTTCAAATGAAATAATAAAAGTAATTATAGGTGATGGAAAAAATGAGAGACTAAATGAAATAATACAAGCAATGAAAGCTGTAGAAAATAAAATAAAGATCTACAAAATGAAAATTAAAAAAAAAATGAAATAAATATCTGTTTTAAAAAATTAACTACAGTTTATGAAAAGATTTGACAAGAAAGAAGACAAGAAGCTGATCAAACACACAGATACACTTTCTTTGAGCTAATTTGGATTGAGAGAATATGAGAAATTAGGAAGACAATACAAAAAGAAATGTATCTGTGTATACAAAAATGTTCAATATAGTTTTTTTGTTTTTTTTTTGGGAGGGGGGCGGGGGGGAATAATAAATTAATAAAAGAAGTTAACTATGAGACAAATAGAGCCTAATCAAACAAGTCAACTATAGATGCTCCAGCAACATTTGAGCATCAAATATTGCTCTGTGGTGAAGATTTATAATAATATCTCCTATATCACCTTCCATTGTTGTCTTTTGTCAGTTTTAAAGAATTTTTACCAACCTGTTTCTGTGGTTCTCACATCTAAAGAGACTCTTATCTCACTGCCGACATGTCTTCAGTCTTGTCTAGTTTGTAGAAAGGAAACAAGTGTCTCAGGAAAATACTTGGTATACCATCATATGAATTTAAGACTAGTAAAGAAATAAGAGAAATGACAAGGCATCTAAAAATATCAACTATGATTCATAGACGAAAGTGGTCATATGTTGGCCATGTGATGAGAAGCAACATCAAGAGAATTTCAAAGCAGGCACTCAAATGGGAACCAGAGGGTAAAAGAAAAGATACCGACCTAGAAAAAACAAACAACACTGAGATGTGAAGCAACAACAGAAGGCTTCAGCTCCCTCACCGAGATTGAGCAACTCGCCCAGAACAGAGTATTGTGACAAGATACAATATGGATCTTGTGCAAGGCCTAATGCTTGATCAATGGACACAAAGAGTCTAGAATTTTTGTCCTAGGTATCGTCTTCGGCTCAAAAAGACAATAGATAAAAAGAATTCTCTCTCTTCCATCACATTTGACATTTCCTGACTCCCAAGTATAGCTAGGTAACTTTTCAACTTATTTTAAACACAGCAACCTTTCTGTTGTTATCAAAACTTTAAATAAATTCAAATGGTAACACACCATTAGATACATTTAGTAATGTTGATAATATTCAAATACATTATCTTCTTATTCTGCTATTTTGCAATATTACAAGTACAGATAATCGTTTTGCATCATACATGGCTACACATTTTTTAATGAATCCTGCAATTAAATTCATCGTTTTCTAAATTATGCCCGACTTAAGATTAAGTCACTTTTCTCAGTCAAACATGACTTCAAACTAAACCAAATCCCTTAGCAGGACTTCACATTAATTAAGTCAGTCAGCTCCCTCCCTCATACAAGACTTCACATTGTCAGCTCCTTCAATCATATAAGACTTCACATTAAGTCAGCTCCCTCAAACATACAAGACTTCACATAAAGTCAGCTCCTTCAATCATACAAGACTTCACATAAAGTCAGCTCCTTCAATCATACAAGACTTCACATAAAGTCAGCTCCTTCAATCATACAAGACTTCACATTAAGTCAGCTCCCTCAATCATACAAGACTTCACATTAAGTCAGCTCCCTCAATCATACAAGACTTCACATTAAGTCAGCTCCCTCAATCATACAAGACTTCTCATTAAAACAATATCATCTTGTGTAATGGAGTGTTCAATAAACACCTGTAACAAAACATTGTGGAAGCACTCCAAGCTGTTGGTGACAATCACATCCTACTCCCAGAAGTGACCACTACATCTGATTCTGCAGCAGCTTCATCACCTAAAACAATAAAACAAATTAATATCAAATCCATTCAATTTAAAAAAAAAAAAACACAATAAACCTATAAATGATTATATATCACACACGCATGCGCATACGTGCACATGCATGCACACACAAATCTATCACACAAAAAAAAATAAAGTAAACAATATTATTTTTGTTTTCTGCTGTATAAATAAAATATTTGACAACAATTATTCGTTTCACCATCTTTGATTATCAACAGAAAACATTGCAGTGTTTTGAACTTGATTGTCTATTTAAGACTGCTTTTCTAGCATTTGATTTTCCTCGATTTTTTGCAGGGCAGCATTTGTGTGTAAGCAGAGTTATCTCTCCTTCATGCTATTTTTATTCCTCATTGAGGCCTTGGTCATTGAGGCCTTGGTCATTGAGGCCTTTCTCATTTAGGCCTTCGTCATTGAGGAGTGAAATAAAAATCTAGAGTCTCACACATCATGGTGACTGCTTTGACCAAGCAGCCTTTTTCCCTCTAGTTCTATCGTGAGCCCCCTGACATACACCAGCAATGGTAATGTATGTCATAAAGATAGTTTTTTTTTTTATTGAGGCATAGTCCATCAATTGTTGTGGCGATTCATTGTACAAAGAAGTTACGACGGTGGTTTTCTGTTGCCTTAAGAATGTTGAGCATACCATGGACAGCTAAGAAGAGTAATGAAAATGTTCTGAAAGAGGTCAAAGCAAAAAGAGAGCTAATTTCCAATATTAGGAAGAAACAATCATCATTTTTTGGCCATGTAAAGAGAAAAGAACAACTGGAATATATTGTAACAACTGGAAAAATTGAAGGACGAAGAGATAGAGGGAAGCAAAGAGAAAAAATACCACACAGCTTAAGAGAATGGCTTGGCAGAAGGTCAACAACAGAAAGGATAAATAACTGTCAAGATTGAAAGTTATGGAGAGACATGATCACCTACGCCAGCAGGCCCGGTACTTGATGATGACGATGATGAGTCCATCAATAAAAGCTCTCTAATTCTATCTGTCCATTGATGATTCTTCTAAACTTCTCCAAACATAATTTATCTTTGTGATCTCTGTCACAAGACTTTAACTCTGTGTGTCTCTAGGTATTGCTTGTTGCTCCACTTCCTGTGGGTTCCACATGAGAGCTTAATTTTACCAGACAAACCAAAAATATTTGATTTGATCAAATGTCTTTTACAATCCTGGTTAACGTTTCCTGCTAGCTGATGTTTTACCTCAAGTAATATGATTCTAGTTGATATCAATTTTAAATTGCAAAAATTTCTAGTTATGATAACAAGCTCATTTTATACCTTTCCACAATCATCACAAGCTCTCTTTATATCTCATCACATCACATACTCTCTTTATATCTCATCACATCACTGTCTCTTTATATCTCATCACATCACATACTCTCTTTATATCTCATCACATCACATACTCTCTTTATATCTCATCACATCACATAGTCTATATCTCATCCCATCACATACTCTCTTTATATCTCATCACATCACATACTCTCTTTATATCTCATCACAACACATACTCTCTTTATATCTCATCACATCATTACATCACATACTCTCTATATATTTTACTAAAGTCGTCATATACTCTCTTAACATATTGTCATGATTTCCTAGTCCTTTATGTGTTGTCGTAATATGATTGTCTCTTTGTGTTTTATAATGACCCCACTTTTTTTCTTTCCATCTTATGACCACTCATCATCATCATCAAGTACCGGGCATGCTGGCGTAGGTGATCATGTCTCTCCACAACTTTCGATCTCGACAGTTATTTATCATTTCTGTTGTTGACCTTCTGCCAGGCCATTCTACTAAGCTGTCTGGTATCTTTTCTCTTTGCTTCCCTCTATCTCTTCGTCCCTCAATTTTCCCAGTTGTTATAATATATTCCAGTTGTTCTCTTCTCATTACATGGCCAAAAATGATGATTGTTTCTTCCTAATATTGGAAATTAGCTCTCTTTTTGCTTTGATCTCTTTCAGAACGTTTTCATTACTCTTCTTAGCAGTCCATGGTATTCTCAACATATAACCACTCATACTCTCTTCATATGTTGTTGTGATCATCAAATTACTATTCATATCTTGTCCACTATCACCCCATATTCCTCACCATAAATATATAACTCATACACTACTATATGTTACAGATTGCATCAAACTCTTTACACCACCACAAGCATCAAGAGCCAAGGACAATGCCAAGCTCACTTCCTAAAACTTATTTGGTCATATTCATGTTTCAATTCATGATTTATTCAACTTACATATCTCGTAAACAGCCTGAAAGATAAGATCAGTAATGAAAAACTGAGAAAGAAGCTAGGAATAGCCCCCGCCATAGAATATATAAGGAAACAACAGATAAAATGTTTGGCCATGTGACAAGGCAGAGAGATAAAAAAAAAACACAACGAGCCTTCAGCAAACGTACCAAACCCAAGGGTCGACCATGAAACAGATGGATCGATGGAATATTAGAAGTACTAGGAAACATAACAGCAGCAGAGGTGTGAACAGAAGAGCATAAGACTTCATATTATATCTCCCCTTGACGCTGAAAGCAAATGAGGAAGGAAAGAAGAAGAAGACATGTCTCGTGGAAGATTTTTTTTTCTTCAGAATTTATTTACAGTGACTTGAAAGTGTTCAACAATTATCTTATGAATTACATTTAAAGAGGCACCCATTTAAATAAAAAGGCAATTGTTATAAAAGTCAAACTTTCAAGAAACGAGAAAACAAAAAAAAAACAACAAAAAAATGAACGAAAAGTGTAATTTAATAAAAAGTAAAAATGGTGAGTTGTGTTATATCTTATGGACTGAAAACTGTATTGTCTTGATTGTTTTATATGTAGGCTTCTATATTAGTGTCTTAAAATTTGAGTAGTGTCATGTCTTATATAAATGTCTATCACCAAACCTGACAAATTAATTCTCTGAATGTGTTATATCATCCAAAAATATATATAATCAAGAGAAGAAGGTGGTATATGAAAACAAGAGACAACAAGAGAATCTCAAAGCAGGCCCTCAAATGGGAACCAGAGGGTAAAAGAAAAAGATGGTCATTAAAAAAAAAACACTTAAAAAGAACACTGAGGGGAGGGGCAATAAAAACAGGTATCAGCTCCCTCAATGAAATTGAACAACCCGCCCAGAACAGACACATATGGTTGGGTAGGTGGGTGAGTTGATGGGCAGGTGGGTGGGTAGACAAATAGATGGATAGATGAATATGTGTTCTATGTTTTTAATTTTACAACTTCTAGTTTAACTTTGGAGAAAAAAAATCTTTTTATAAATAGTAATTTGTAATTTTCAGTGGACATTAACTAATACCAAATTGATTATACAATTTTTATATTCTCTTGTAACGTATATTTATGTAACAGGTTTTCACAGATTTTGTGCATTTATGTAACAAATTCAATAACTCTGGCAAACAAAGGAACTTAGTTACGTACAAAATGGTTATCCCTATGGTAAAGATCGATGAAGTCTTGGTATTGGCTAGATATAACATGGTCAATAAAAATGAAGGAAACTATATTTAGTGCGCACAGACTTTGTTACAACAGTGTGTGTATAGAGATGAGCGTAAGGTGAAAAGCCAGAAGTGTGTTTTAAATAAATTAAAGTGAAAAATTAATATCCACAAAAAAGACTGACGTTGGTGTTGCACGTAAAAAGTAAAGTAAAGAGTCCCATCATGCCAAGTGGCATATAGGGAACATGGTGTTAGTGACCATAATTTTTATAGAACTTCGGCATTTGATTTTTGGTGTCATTTAGTTGGTATTATGCCTGAGCTGCTTTACTTTCCCAGAAAAAAATCCAGTACTCATTTAAGGCTAGAACACAAACCCAGACTCCTTCAATTAGGATGGAACTCGACCTCCTGTCCTTTGTAGTCCAGTTCACTAACTACTGAGCTATTGCGGCTCAAGATGTTGCATGTACTTCATAAATAAAGTTGTAATTATTTTCCACAATCATTTTCAGTCTTATGACCTTGCTTGGAGTGGGGCGGGGGGTAAAATGCCAGCTTATGGACAAGGTGCTGAACTTGAATCCCACCATAAGTACTAGAAGTTGAGAATCCCACCATAAGTACTAGAAGTTGAGAATCCCACCATAAGTACTAGAAGTTGAGAATCCCACCATAAGTACTAGAAGTTGAGAATCCCACCATAAGTACTAGAAGTTGAGAATCCCACCATAAGTACTAGAAGTTGAGAATCCCACCATAAGTACTAGAAGTTGAGAATCCCACCATAAGTACTAGAAGTTGAGAATCCCACCATAAGTACTAGAAGTTGAGAATCCCACCATAAGTACTAGAAATTGAGAATCCCAAATTTCTGTGTGGTTTACTCTCCCCTGATCTTTAGGTTGTGAGATTCAATGTCTAGCCCACTTGGATAACAGCAAAAAGAAAAGGAGATTCTGTGTACACTCTGCACATGTTAAAGAACACTTGGCAGTCAAGTCTAAAAGACTCACTTGGCAGTTAAGTCTAAAAGACTCACTTGGCAGTTAAGTTTAAAAGACTTATATGGCAGTTAAGTCTCACTCATATTCAGATGCCCATGCTGTACATGATGTAGAAGGCAGGAGAGATAATTCCAGCCAAGGAAATGATTCCATGTATTTCCATAGAGAATTTTGTGAAAAGAGATAGAATTTACTACTTTTGTTTATACCTTACATATAACAGACTTGCAACACATCTTCAGATGTCATAAAATCAGTCCACATATACGTACTTACACTAACTCACAGTGGATATAAAAAATTGTTACATTTGTTAATAGTTAAAAAAAAAAAGTGAATGAAAAAACCTTCACAATTATCGGTGCATCAAGTGAGAAGCAGAAGAATTATAAAAAGGGTGAACACTCTAGAGTTAATCTTACTTTAGTACAGAAGAGCACATTAGCCTTGTCAACCTAAAGATGCTTACACAAAATAAAGAAGAGCAACAAACATTTGATATTTCACTCAATTTAGATAACAGGAAATAATTAAACAAGATTTATCAAAATAAAAAAATGCAATCTAAGGGTTGAGAGTTGAAATTTATCACGTAGCAACTGAGACATATCTTGTGTTATTCATGTGATATTTAAAACCAAATATTTATATTTTTATATGTAAGGTTACAAATTAATCTGATAGTATTTGAAAGAAAATATTGATCAAATTACTCTTTAAAGTAAATATTAATTAATAATACTATTTTTAAAACATTACATTTTCTTTACATTCAGAGAGAGCTATTCATATGGCATTTATAAGCAAACATAAATAACATTGCATGTAAGGGATACAATTAATCATATGTTATTTAATAATAGAAAATATAAATTATATGAATATAATGAATAATTTAATGACTATGTTCTGGACAAAGGGAGCCGTGATAGCTCAGTGGTTAGTGAACTGGACTACAAAGGACAAGGGGTAGGGTTCGATCCTAACCGACGGCTTCCGGGTTCACCCAGCCTTAAATGGGTACCAGATTTTTTTCTGGGAAAGTAAAGCAGCACGGGCATAATACCGACCACATCACCCCAAAAATCATGTGCTGAAGGTCTGTAAAATATAGGGTCACTAACACCATATTTCCCTATACGCCACTTGGAGTGATGGGGGTACTTTACTACTTTTTTTTTATGTTCTGGACAAACCCACAGGAGCTGTATCGCTTTAGTATGAAATGTAGGTCATAAATTATGATAATATTGTATGACATTTCAGACTAAATAATTAAACATATGGTTTTTGGAAATTAATAATAACATTTGAATAAAATGTAATGTTATGTTAAGTTGTGTTATGTCAGGATTGTTGTCACTGCACTCCGGACACACCTATAGGTGCTCTGATCTTCTCCTAAAAATATTCATCAACACACAATAATTAATAATTCCAGAACAGAGTTGATGAACGATTCTTCTAATTTATTCCAAACATCATTCTGATCTGATAGTGTCAATCTTTCACCCAGTTCACCCAGTCTTGATAGACCTGTAGTTTCACTTTTTTCAAACTCTTTCTTTCTACACATCTCTCTGGGGCTTTTAAATGTGTTTTAAGTTGCCCACAACACTAACTGGTGTGGTCTTGGATGACAAGAAGGTAACACTGTAGTGTACTGACCAAAATATATACATTGTGTGATTCTGTTTCTCATGTCTGCCTCTGGGTAACACATATAATGACTCTAAGATATAAATTCAGTAATCTACTTCTGTTTCTCATATCTACCTATGGGTAACACTTACTGACTCTAAGACATAAATTGTGCGATCTACTTCTGTTTCTCATATCTACCTATGGGTAACACTTACTGACTCTAAGACATAAATTGTGCGATCTACTTCTGTTTCTCATATCTACCTATGGGTAACACTTACTGACTCTAAGACATAAATTGTGCGATCTACTTCTGTTTCTCATATCTACCTATGGGTAACACTTACTGACTCTAAGACATAAATTGTGCGATCTACTTCTGTTTCTCATATCTACCTATGGGTAACACGTACTGACTCTAAGACATAAATTGTGCGATCTACTTCTGTTTCTCATATCTACCTATGGGTAACACTTACTGACTCTAAGACATAAATTGTGTGATCTACTTCTGTTTCTCATATCTACCTATGGGTAACACTTACTGACTCTAAGACATAAATTGTGCGATCTACTTCTGTTTCTCATATCTACCTATGGGTAACACTTACTGACTCTAAGATATAAATTGTGCGATCTACTTCTGGCTCATTTATTTATAAAATAAGTAAAGGTATTCTCTATCTCCTAGCGCTACTTGAAATGAATACTGATAACATTTTATTACCTATGGTTCTGACAAGTGTACAATTGTTGACATGTTACACTACTCACTCACCTTGTATGCTAAACTCATCTAATGCATCTTGTAAATTGGTACAAATTTTCAAGTCTTTGATATTTCCAGCTCTGAGGAGTCCCATAACTTGAGGCTAAATTGACAACACCCAAAATAAAATAATTACCAGAAACATGTTATATGGTTACCATGGAGGTGTCAAAAAGAGGCCAATACAAAAAGGGAGCTCCTAAGAAACATCAGAAAAAAAAAATCAATATTTTTCGGGAACATCATGAGAAGAGGAAAGTTAGAATACTTGGTTACAACTGGCAAAATACAGGGAAAGAGAGATCATGGACGACAAAGAGAGAAAATACTGGATAGCTTGGTGTCATGGCACGGAGCACAGTCAAAAATAGAATTGAAATAATGCACAGCAGATAGAAGATTGTGGAAGTACATGATCACCTATGCCAACTGGTATAGGCACATGATGATGATGATGATGATGATGGAGATGTCAATGTGTTTAAGACAAAAAAATACAACTCATTAAATAACATCTGCGTCTTGAGAGCAAAAACAGAACAACTAATACTTTGCAATCACGAGAGTTTCATCTGCCTGTAAAGCTTCGGTTTTCAACAAAATCTTTCAATGATTTCTTTTGTTGACTTTTTTCTACACATTGTGGTGGCCAGTTTTATGGATAACATCATTAAGTCACTTCTTATAATGCACGTGGTGGTTTACGCTGTCTTTGTTCCCATTTCTGGCCTCATCAACTGAAAAATGTGGTTTTTACTGAGCAAAAATACCAGGAAGCATATACTGTGTTGTGCTAATGTTTGATTTGACTGAAAGTTTCAAATGTTTATATTAATAGTGCATTGTTGTTTAGGCATACACAAGTCAATGGTCAAAGTGACTGATGATAATTCAACACTAAAAATATTACAAATTGTAAATTACTGCAAAAATATGAAGAAATGAAAACACTGAAATGTGCCAGTTCAACACATATTGATGAGTTTAATTCTTACATTGCCATTAGCCAAGACCAGATTCATTCCATGCATTGAGCAGTCCACATGCAGTGACTTGATAGCCTGAACAGCAGTGTAATCAAGATCACACAGGTGCTCCATATTCAACACAATGTTGCTAAACACACCACCTGTAAGCCAGAACTTCAATCATTTATTTGCTTACATGACTCATGACATAATGTTGCTAAACACACCACCTGTAAGCCAGAACTTCAATCATTTATTTGCTTACATGACTCATGACACAATGTTGCTAAACACACCACCTGTAAGCCAGAACTTCAATCATTTATTTGCTTACATGACTCTTGACACAATGTTGCTAAACACACCACCTGTAAGCCAGAACTTCAATCATTTATTTGCTTACATGACTCATAACACAATGTTGCTAAACACACCACCTGTAAGCCAGAACTTCAATCATTTATTTGCTTACATGACTCATGACACAAGGTTGCTAAACACACCACCTGTAAGCCAGAACTTACAATAATTTATTTGCTTACATGACTCTTGACACAATGTTATGAATGAAAATTATGACTGAATGTACATTTTAATATGATAACTCTTTCCGTGAGGAATCTTTTTATTGATGCAATGAAAGAGATTTCAGAGACAACATTTTTCATAGTTTTAAAAATCAACCTTTATATTTATATTTATCTAACATATAACCTTATTATATGTGAATTTTTAGATAATTGAACAAGGTATTAGATTTCACCAATACCAAGATGATACAAGACATATAAAAAGAATATGGTTCGATGATGGTTCACACTAATCAAATTGGGAGTAGCGCACTATGTGGCAAAACAGCATGGCAAACATTGCGGTGAAACGTATGGAAAGAGTTAATATAAGAGATCTCTATGGGATCATCTCTTGTTTATAATACATGGCTCAAACACAAACAGCACAGTTAGGAACAGAGGCAGTAGAATGAAACCCAGAAACATTCATAAAAGCACAACAGAGAACACAAGAATATTAGTTCATGTGAAACATAAATTGGGAGCCACGATAGCTCAGTGGTTAGTGAACTGGACTACAAAGAATAAGAGGTAGGATTTGATCCCAACCGACGGCTTCCGGTTCACCCAGCCTTTAATAGGTACCAGATTTATTTCTGGTTAAACATTGGTTAATCCTAATAAAGCATCTATTGCATGGTTCTCCCTAAACAATCATATCGTTAACACGGAAACACAAGTGATACGAATGGGGGCTGATGTGGTGACCAGGGACAAGTTGATGATGTACCTCGGAGTTAAGTTTGATTGCAACCTGTGTTTTGTAGACCACGTCGACCATGTTATAACAAAATCCTGCAAAGGATTAGCCACATTAAAGGTCATGGCAACTGTTAACATCGAGCAGAGGCTACTTACCTTCCTGTTCCAGGGACTAGTCCTCGCACCAATCGAATATGCCTTAGCAATTGTTACTGTCAGTAAGACACAAATTGACAGGCTGGAGAAAATACAGAATGAAGCTATGAGCATTATCTTGGGGTGTACAAGGGACACTTCCTGTGTAGCAATGAGGTTCTTCTTGACTTTCCAACCATGGATGACAGAATCAAGATCTGGAGGGCATGAGCATACCTGAAGATAAGTGCAGATAAAGAGCATCCACTGCACCACAAGCTCAACACAGGGAAAGGTTCCAGGCTAAAAAGAGGCAAATCATGGGTGGGCGGAGCAGAAGATGTCATCAAACAGATCTGTGGGCTCACCAATATCAATGCTGATGAGGGGTAGATACAGATGCCTATGTTATTCAGGGGGAAATTATCGTGTTTTATCACACTCAACAGGAAATTTAAAAAACAGAACTCAGTTGTGGTGAATGAGGAGGTCAACAGTTTCATCTGGAATAATGCTGATGAGAAAGATGCAGTAATCCATACAGACAGATCTGTAATATGACACCAAAGGAGTACATGTGCATTTACAGCATGCTCCGCAGGCAGAATAGTCTATGAAGACAGTGATGCATACGTTATGACCATGAGTAGCATGACGATGGAGGTGATGGCAGTGACCAAGGCATTCATCTGGTTAGAGTCACAAGACTACACCCACGCCTGTATACTGAGTGATTTGATGAGCATGATAAGAAAAGTGGAGGCAGGCTCTGTACATATGCAATGGGTAGAGTCATTGCAGAAGTCAAAAATACGTAACATCACCTTTATCTATATCCCTGGACATGTGGGAGTACAGGGAAATGAAAGTGTGGACAGGTTGACTAGCTGTGCTGTCGTTGAAAATGGTCAATCAATGAATTGGGCGGACATCATCAATGCTCTCTGAGATGTGGGAAGGGCACAGGACTTTGACAACCATAAGTCCACATCACCCTTCACATGAAAGAGATGGGAGTTAAGATGGACACAGCCAGAAACGAGAAAATTAGTGGGTGTAAAAGAAGACTTATGAACCAACATAGAACTGGAGTCATCAGTTGCTAGTCACTGCGAGACTTGCTGAGGAAGGGATCTCAGCACCTGTGGAAATGTTTGGAGTGCAATGATGATGACACACAAATAACTTAATAATTCATAACTGGTTCAAAACCTAAGTTTGATCAATGCTTTATGCTTTCAGATATTGCTAATTTGTTATAAAAAGTGATATAGCTTGTTTAGTTTCTTAGTGACCAATCACAGAAGACTCTAGATGTAACATAAAAGAACTCTTGGTTGTTGAAAATTTAAACAATCAAAGCTGTTTGTAACAGCTCATGAAAATTAGCATCTCTACTCAATCTTCCTTAATTTATTAATCCAAACATTCTCTCTGGCAGAGAAACTTTGTGGTCACAAATTCCCAGAATCCCCCAGCAATATAAAATGCATGGAATTTGTCAAAACAAACAAAAGTCAACAGGCTGCATTAATGACGAACAAAGAACTTTAAAGTGCCTCTGACTTCTATCTCTATTCTTGATGAACAGTAATGAGCCAGTGGTTTACTAGAAATGTAACCACAAATAAAAGAAAATGGGCTAAGAGATACATTACTGCATTGTCAACAGCAGAGGTGTCTTTTAGTCTGGTGTTCTCTCACCTGCCATTACTTTCTCCAGAACTTCTTCTTCGAGGTAATCTGCCCCTGGGAAGTTGAGGCCCTGATTGGGGGTTATAATCATCATACCTTGCTTGACTGTGTACTGAGGGCAAAAAGAAAGGCACAGAAAA
This sequence comes from Megaustenia siamemsis, assembly GCA_032433765.1. Lineage (NCBI taxonomy): Eukaryota > Metazoa > Mollusca > Gastropoda > Stylommatophora > Ariophantidae > Megaustenia > Megaustenia siamemsis. Next base: position 5,080,304 of record JAVIAB010000117.1, on the reverse strand, counting down.
TGAAATATTGTTTTCTTGTATTTGTTTTTACATGATTTCTCCATCTTATAAATTATGATACTTATTATATCCATGTATGATATAAAGAATGCTGGAGAGCTGCAGTTTTCTGTCCTGAACTATATGTTGTAATAATTTATTTTCTGCTTCTCTTTAAGTCAGATATAGTAAATAGTACTTGTCTATCTATCTATCTATCTATTGACCTTTTGAGCCGTGGCCGGCCCATAGGGCGTAGACCAAGATACTCCTTCTCTTATCTGAATTTTTGTTCTAGCAGTTTTCAATTCTTTTAAAGATATTTTATCAAATCTCACCATTTGTCTCTGTTCTGTGCAAGCAGCTCTGTTTCATGAGGGAGCCGATTCCTGCTGCTTTTGCCTCTCTCATCAATGTTCTTCTCAGTGTCTCTCTGGGTCTTCCTCTTTTCCTCTTACCTGTTGTTTCCCACATGAGGGCTTGCTTTGCTATTCGGTTATTATCTCTTCTCATCACATGTCCAACATATGACCATCGTCTTTCCTTTATTACTGAAGATATTAGTGGTTGATTGCAATTTCTCTAATTTCCTCGTTTGTTTTGAATTCGTTCCACACTATACCAAGTATTTTCCTTAGACATTTATTTTCAAATGCGTTCAATTTTGTTTGTACTTGTGTACCAGCAAGTTATACTACATCATCATTTCTTATTCTATCATTTCTACTGACAGCTAAGATCAGTTTTCCTCAAAATTGTTTTTTTTTTTTTCAAAAACTTATTCTTATATTTAATACGTATATGAAAATCACTTAGCTCAAACAACTTATCTGTCCGCCGTGAATGAAGATTCCTTAGTGGGCGGACAGACAAGTTGTGTGAGCTAAGTGATTCTCATATATGTTTTACGATACATTATTCACTTGTTACTATTGACATTTCTAGCACTTCCTCATTTTTCTAATCTTTCTATTTTACACATTTTGACACTCATCTTACCTCCCCTCATGTAGCCTCCTTTCTTATTTCAACATCCTACTTTCTTCTTTTCTGTCCACCTCTCCATTCACCTGATCATCTAACATGTAGTTATAGATAATTGTGCTTCATTGTTTGTTGTCCCTGTAATCTGAAGAAGGCCACAGGCCGAAACGTCAGTATTGTGTTGTGTTCCTTCCTTGTAAAGCTGTCACCATACCTTGGAGTGTTTAACACTCCCCACCACTGGCTCCTATTTTTTTTACATACTTTATCCTCTACTTCAAACTCACATTTTCCTGTTGTTGTTATATTATGTCTGTTGTTGTTGTTCCATTATGTCTGTCATTGTTATATTATGTATGTCGTTGTTCTATTATGTCTGTTGTTGTTGTTCTAATATGTCTGTTGACGGGACTCGTAAACCTTGGCTGGCAACCCGTCTAGAAGAAGGGAAACTTCGACCACAAACCCTCCACTACCTTGTGGACTAGTTTCTAGTTAGAATCGAAGGTTATGGGAGTACACCCAGAGTAAAAATCCGGAGGGAGGGACCCTCAGGCAGTGGACGGCGTTAATCGTCTTTCTGGCATCCCCTGCACCTTCTTTCAATTCCGAACGTATGGACTTTGTCCCTCCTTCGGAAATCCTTGAAACGAAGTCGAGAGGGGGATAGTGCGACTGGGTAAAGCACTATCTCCATATCCTGTGCCCAGGCAGAGTAGGCAAAGTGAAATGAGGAAGAAATTACCAATGTTTAAACTTGGCACATGGAACGTAAGGACCATGTGCCCTGGACTTACTAAAACAAGCACACTGAAAGAAGGACAAATTAGAACAACAGCACTCATAGATAAAGAACTAAATAGGCTACATGTTGATATTGCTGCCCTACAAGAAACAAGACTCTCAGACTGTGGTTCTGTAAAGGAAGAAAACTATACTTTTTTCTGGCAAGGCCTAAGCCCCGAAAAACCACGTATACATGGAGTAGGCTTTGCTGTACATAACAAACACATAAACTCCATAACCACGCCAAAAGGAGTGTCTGAACGCTTGATGATACTCCAGCTCCATACGAAGAGTGGATTAATAAATATCATTAGTGCCTATGCACCAACGTTGGCTGCATCAGACGAAGAGAAAGACAACTTCTACCAACAACTACAAATGATCATTGACTCACTTCCAAAAGAGGAACTACTATACTTACTCGGTGATTTCAATGCACACACAGGATCTGATCAGCAATATTGGTCAACATGTCTAGGTCACCACGGCATTGGAAAAATCAACGGAAATGGCCAGCGACTCCTAGAATTCTGCTCAAATAATCACCTATGTGTAACAAATACCTACTTTAATGTGAAACACAAGCATAAAGTAACATGGTGTCATGCTAGAAGTGGTCACTGGCACCAACTAGACCTAGTTCTTACACGTAGGCAGTCTTTAAATAACATCAGAATAACACGAACATATCACAGTGCAGACTGCAACACAGACCACGCTCTAGTCATTAGTAAGATCAAAGCCAGAAGTAGTCGTATCTACAAATCAAGAGAGCCTCCAGCAGTCAAGATCAACATCACAGCGACAAAAACCACACCAACCAAAGACATTTTTAGATCCAAGTTTGATGAACTGGTAGTAGAAGTAGAAGATTCATCAAGTGTGGATGACAACTGGTGCTCCCTGAGAACACACATCTATAACTGCGCTCTATCTACCTACGGCCAAAAACGGTTCTCAAAGAACGACTGGGTCGAAGAAAATACAGCAAGACTAGACCCACTAATAGCTAATAAAATAATCCCAATCAAATCACCAAGGATCAGCTCAAACATGCGCAAGCCACCCTACAACGCGAAGCAAGAAGATGCGCAAACGAATACTGGAACAATCTATGCTCTGAAATACAGAAAGCCTCAGACAGGGGCGACTCAAAAACCATGCATGACAATATAAAAAGGGCCCTTGGACCAAAAATAACAAAATTAGCCCCCCTAAAATCCAAGTTTGGAGAACCTATTACTGACAAGGGACAACAAATGCAAAGCAAGGGTTGAACACTACTCTAATCTATACAGTGACGACAGACCAGCAAACACAGCTCTAGCACAATCAATACCCAAATATCCTACAATGTTTGAAATGGATGTTGAGCCTACTATGAACGAACTTGCTGACGCTATACATGCCCTCTCAAGAGGAAAAGCTGCAGGAAATGACAACATTCCCACAGATGTACTAAAGGACAACCTAGGCGTACTACTTCCACACCTATACAAACTGCTAATTAAATGCTGGAGAAACGGAGAAATACCTCATGATATGAGAAATGCCAAGATTATAACGCTGTACAAGAATAAAGGAGACAGGGGCGACTGCAACAATTACAGAGGCATTTCTCTCCTTAGCACAACAGGCAAAGCTTTTGCTAGAGTCGTACTTAATCGCCTGCATAGACTTGCAGAACAGATGCTTCCCGAGTCCCAATGCGGTTTCAGACCCGGGATATCAACCATAGATATGATCTTCACTCTTAGACAACTGCAGGAAAAATGTCGGGAACAAAATATGCCGCTCTATATTGCCTTTGTGGATCTCACAAAGGCATTCGACACAGTAAACAGAGATGGTCTCTACAAGGTGTTAGAAGGCATAGGCTGCCCTCCTAAATTACTTAGGCTGATAATTTCCTTCCATGAAGACATGAACGGCAAAGTCCATTTTGATGGGAGTCCATCAGAGAATTTCAAAGTCAACAAAGGAGTGAAACAGGGATGTGTCCTCGCCCCCACCCTTTTTGGTATATTTTTTGCTGCCCTCCTAAATTACGCCTTCGAAAACAGCTCAGGAGATATTTACATTCGCACTAGACCAGATGGCTCACTGTTCAACCTAGCACAACTAAGAACAAACACCAAAACAAATGTTGCCCTTTAAAGAATTGTTATTTGCTGACGATGCAGCCCTAGTCGCTCATAGTGAGGCCACCCTACAGTCGCTGATCAACAACCTGGATAAAGCATGCGACCTTTTTTCACTGTCAATTAATGTTCAGAAGACAGTAATACTAAATCAAAGTGACTTCAAACCTCTATCTATTACTCTAAAAGACTGCCCACTAGAATCAGTACAGAAATTTACATATCTTGGATCCACAGTTACGCAAACCATCTCTCTTGATGAAGAAATAAACTGTCGAATTGGTAAGGCAGCTACGACCTTCGGCAAACTCACAAAAAGGGCATGGAACAACACGAAACTAACTCGAAAGACTAAACTCCTAATATATCAAACATGTGTGCTTAGCACACTACTATATGGATCCGAAACCTGGACAACATACTCAAACCAGGAAAAAAGACTAAGCGTCTACCACATGCGATGTCTCCGCAAAATAATGCACATCAAATGGCAAGACAAAATAACCAACTTAACTGTCATGCAACGTGCTAAGACCCTAACAATCATGTCGATGCAGAAGTCGAAGGTTAAGATGGCTGGGGCATGTCCAACGGATGGAAGAAAAACGCATTCCTAGGCAAATACTATATGGTGAGCTAAAACACGGAAAAAGACAAATCGGCAGACCTAAACTACGATATAGAGATATCTGCAAATCATATCTGAAAGACTTCTCCATCTGTGAAAACGACTGGCAACATCTGGCAAGTGATCGCACATCATGGAGAGCATGTATAATGAACGGTATAACAACATTTGAGACTGTGCTAAGACAGACCTTAGAAGAGAAGAGACTCATGAAAAGGGATGGTAAACCCTGTGGATCAGCGAGCCTGACCTGTTCGTTATGTGACCGCGTGTGTTTGTCAAACATTGGTAGAATTAGCCACGAGAGAAGCTGTTCGGCAAAAACAATACCTCAAAAAAATACGCAATAGCCTCCACTAGACCATCTGACAAGACGAAAAGGGCCATATATAATATATATATATATATATATATATATATATATATATATATATAATATGTCTGTTGCTGTTGTTCTATTATATCTGTTGTTGTTGTTATATTATGTCTGTCGTTTTATATTATGTCTGTCATTGTTGTTATAGTATGTATGTCATTGTTGTTCTATTATGTCTGTTGTTGTTCTATTATGTCTGTTGTTGTTCTATTATGTCTGTTGTTGTTCTATTATGTCTGTTATTGTTCTATTATGTCTGTTATTGTTCTATTATGTCTGTTGTTGTTCTATTATGTCTGTTGTTGTTCTATTATGTCTGTTATTGTTCTATTATGTCTGTTGTTGTTATTCTGTTATGTCTGTTGTTATTTCTGTCTGAGAAATATTGAAGTAAAATATGGTCTCGTGTCTTGATCTATTTATGATATCTCTTTGTGTTTGTAGATATTTATAAATCTCTTAGTATTTGTAGATGTTGATAAATAATCTCTGTATTTGTAGATGTTGATAAATCTCTGTAACTAATTATGTAACTAATTTTGTGACTGTCAGCTATTATTGCTGATTGATCTTTGACTGTCAGTTTTTATTGCTGATTGATTTTTGACTGTCAGTTATTATTGCTGATTGACCTTTGACTGTCAGTTATTATTGCTGATTGACCTTTGACTGTCAGTTATTATTGCTGATTGACCTTTGACTGTCAGCTATTATTGCTGATTGATTTTTGACTGTCAGTTATTAATCCTGATTGATCTTTGACTGTCAGTTATTATTGCTAATTGACCTTTGACTGTCAGTTATTATTGCTAATTGATCTTTGACTGTCAGTTATTATTGCTGATTGATCTTTGACTGTCAGCTATTATTGCTGATTGATCTTTGATTTATTTTTCTTGTTTCTCTTTCTTCCTGTCAAGCTACTTATGACTGTTTCACTTACTGATTAAATAGATCTGGTAAATATCAAGAATATTAGCAAAAGCAACACAAAAGTTAAATGTCATGAGGAATATATGGCATAACACCAACAAGGCAGTAACAATATAGCTACTAAGGGCATGTTTCTTCCTGAAAACATATGGTTATGAATTATTAACTTTTTCTGAACCACTAACCAGCACATCGGATCCACTTATGATGGACCAAAACCGACACATCGACTCGGACCGAGTAACGTTGAATATTTTAAAGCAAAGCAATGATTCTGTATAAATATTCACCAATACTTGTATTTGATATCTAGAAGAAGCTTCATAATTACTTCCTTCAATTACACAGGGTATTTTCTTTGTTTTGTATATATCGTGGTTTAATTTTCTATATAAATGTGTGTTTTGCTGACAAATATTGCTCACACCATTTCTTGTGCCAAATTTTATTATTTGTTGACATAATTGCATCAAGTAAAGTGTATTTTGAAGAACTTTGGATCAGATTGTGTATAATTTTGAGAAGAATGGATAGCAACACACTTCTAATCAGGGAAAATAGAGGTACGTGAAATACGATATTTTGAATTGAAAATTATCTGCCTTTATATATTTGAAGACTATTTATAATAAATAATATTTTTTTTCCTTCAGATATCATCAATAGACTGTTATTTTCATTTTCTTCAACCATTTTTATTTCTGGTGATGCATAATATATACCCCATTTAATTATGTTTTTGAATGAAATTGTGAAAAGAAAAAGAAATGATGGAATTTTTTAAAATTGAAAATTGATCCAGAAAGAGTTAATAACCTCACAAACAACAATAAACAACATTGGTTAATTAGAAACAAAATGCTGAAGTAAAATCCTTAGGATACCTTAGATAACAAAAAAGAGAAATGAAGATACATGAAGCTTGGTTAAATGAACCCCACCTAGGCTGTGCCAAGTAGACATACATAGGTGGGATGATGATGTCACATCTGACATAATAAGCATACGTCAGCTTGCAATTGTGTATGTGTTCATTCTCCACATAGTATTCATTGGTTCTGCCGCAGACCATTGGAGAAATGATCAGTGTGATACAAAATACATCTTCATTTTTTTTACCATGGAGGGACAAACTTGATATTGACAGACCTTAAAGAGCCTGGTCTGAGCATCAATGTCATCTGCTACAAAGACAGACTGGACAACTTGCATACAGCCATCATGATACACTAGACAACCTGTATACAGCCATCAAGACACACTAGACAACCTGTATGCAGCCATCAAGACACACTAGACAACCTGTATACAGCCATCAAGACACACTAGACAACCTGTATACAGCCATCAAGACACACTAGACAACCTGTATACAGCCATCAAGACACACTAGACAACCTGTATACAGCCATCAAGACACACTAGACAACTTGCATACAACCATCAAGACACGCTAGACAACCTGCATACAACCATCAAGACACACTAGACAACCTGCATACAACCATCAAGACACACTAGACAACCTGTATACAACCATCAAGACACACTAGACAGCCTGTATACAACCATCAAGATACACTAGACAACCTGCATACAACCATCAAGACACGCTAGACAACCTGCATACAACCATCAAGACACGCTAGACAACCTGCATACAACCATCAAGACACACTAGACAACCTGTATACAACCATCAAGACACACTAGACAACCTGTATACAACCATCAAGACACACTAGACAACCTGCATACAACCATCAAGACAAGCTAGACAACCTGCATACAACCATCAAGATACACTAGACAACCTGCATACAACCATCAAGACACGCTAGACAACCTGTATACAACCATCAAGATACACTAGACAACCTGCATACAACCATCAAGACACGCTAGACAACCTGCATACAACCATCAAGACACACTAGACAACCTGCATACAACAATCAACAACAACTGATATAAACTGACACATTTAATAACATTAAATAATACACATCTAGATTCATAACAACACAACAACATAACAACACAATAACAAAAAACAACATACCTTTATCTTGGGCCGTGCTACCGGATACAAAAGTAGCAGCAGAGAAAACCCTATGCCAATCAAAATACCATACTGGAATAGGAAAAGCAAAGTGAACAAACACTAATAAAAGAAGTCTGCAAATGAATCAGGAGCAGAGGTAGGTATCATAATAAAAATTTAAAAAAAGAGGTTCCCTCCTTTGCCTTGCTAGGCATATGGGGAATATGGTGTTAGAGACCATATTTTTCTATGACCACGGCACATTTTTGGGTGATGTGGTCGGTATCACACCAGGCTGCCTTTACTTCCTAGAAAAATCTCTGGTACCCAGTTTTAGAGGCTGGGTGAACCACGGAGAGTTGTCAGTCCGAAAAAAATCCGCCACTGCTGGGGATTGAACCTGGATCCTTCTGGTCAGGAAGCGAGCACACTAACCACTCAGCCACTGAGGCTCCAGGTATTATAATATTACTTGGGAAAATCCAGAAATGACACCCAAAAAAATGTAATAACATAATGTAATAGAGAATGTAATAGCAGAATGTAATAGAAGAATGTAATAACAGAATGTATTTACAGAATGTAATAACATAATGCAATAGAAGCACACAATAACAGAATATAATAGAAGAATGTAATAGAAGAACATAATAACAGAATGTAATAACAGAATGTAATAGGAGAATGTAACAGCAGAGTGTGAAAACGAAATATAAAAATAAAAATGTACAGAACAAATAACAGAATAAAAAGGTAGGACATGGCAAACAATTAATAAGACAACATACAGATACAATATAAAAACATGAAGCAATAATAATCACCATCATCATCAAGTACCATGCCTGCTGGCATAGGTGATCATGTCTCTCCACAATTTTCGATCTCAACGGTTATTTATCATTTCTGTAGTTGACCTTCTGCCAAGCCATTCTACTAAGCTGTCTGGTATTTTTTCTCTTTGTTTTCATCTATCTCTTCATCCCTCAATTTTCCCAGCTGTTACAATATATTCCAGTTGTTCTCTTCTCATTACATGGCCAAAAAATGATGATTGTTTCTTCCTAATATTGGAAATTAGCTCTCTTTTTGCTTTGACCTCTTTCAGAACATTTTCATTACTCTTCTTAGCTGTCCATGGTATTCTCAACATTCTTCTGTAAAACCACATTTCTACAGACTCCAGTGATTTTCTTATTTGTTGTCCTATTGAAGCAATAATAAGACATAAAAACAAAACACTGCAGTTAGGGTATTCCCATATCCGCTCCATTGTCCAACTCACCTTGTCTCGAAACATATGCGGAAAAATTGTTCCTGTAAGGTGTTGATTATAAGTTATAGTAGACTACAATTATGATTCAAAAATGAAAGAACTGGCCACTGGAGCCCATGTGGGTGGATTGTATTATGAAGGTATTTTCCTGACCTATCCCCTGATGTATATATCGTAACACTATAGTAATTACATGATATCCATATCTCTGGTTGTATGTGTTTCAAATCTGTGCCCTTTTGGTCATTCTCTGTAACTTTCTGACTGTAGAAAAAAATAAGTTTTCACAGCTTCTAGAAGTAGCCAAGCATACAGTTTTTGATAAATGTTCTGTGTAGATAAAATTTGAAGGAGATAAAAAGGGGATTTTCACAAAAATGGTAATTATTCATATTAATTGAACGTATGGTCATATTAAAAAAGCATTAAAAATATACAGAATTTGAGTTATCTGTATTATATGAAAGTTATAAAGAAGGGTGTCCCTGTACAACTATTTATTGATCTCATGATGTCTGTGGTACTCTGTCATGGCAGAGTACAAAAATAAAATATAATGAGAGACTGTAATAACAGGATATAATTACAGGATATAATAAAGTAGTAGTAAAAGTAGTAAAAGTTTGTGGAAATGAAAGAGTGGACAGGTTGGCTAGTTGTGCTGTTGTTGAAGACAGTCAACTAATAGATTGGACGGACATCATCAATGCCCTCCAAGATGTGAGAAGGGCACAAGTCTTTGACAACCATGAATCCGCGTCATTCCTTTGAATGAAAGAGATAGGAGGTAAGATGGACACAGCCAGAAACAAGAAACTTAGTGGGCGTATAAGAGGACTTATCAACCAACACAGAACTGGAGTCGGCAGTCACTGGATGCTGCAGGACTTGCTGAGGAGGGGATCTGAGCACCTATGCTCAGAGTGCAATGATGGTGACCCGCAAATAACTCAATAACAGATTACAATGATAGAAGATAACATAAATTAATACAAAAAATATAATGACAGAATATAAAAGAAGGCACATGAAAGTACAAAGCTCACCTCTATCCCAACAACTAGGGAACAGATAAATGTTATAACATAGGAGAGAAGATCCCACTCTGAAACAGAACAAGATAAATGAATGAAACAGTGCAGGTGATATTGTACCTGATGACAGCAGATTAATAAATATTTAAGTTTAATATATAAATAGTTGTGTGTGTGCGCACGCGTGTGCATGTGTATATGTGTGTGTGTATGAGAGAGAGGGAGAGAAAGGAGAAAGAGGGAGTGGGGGTAAATGTGAGATAGAGGTGATTAAGAGAAAAATTACAGGAAACAAAACATTTCAAAAGTTGGATGTGATTTGTTGCTGTGATCATAGCAGTATGGAAATGTATCATTAATAACTAGTAAACAGTAGACAGACAAATGATAGGGTAATTAGAGGTCACAGAGATGGGTTTAGAGGCCACAGAGATTTCTCAGAAAAATGTTGAAAATTCCCTGAACAGCTAAAAAGACCAATGAGGAAATTCTCAAAGAGGTCAAAACAAAAAGGGAGCTCCTAAAAAACATCATAAAGAAACAATCAACATTTTTTGGGTACATCATGAGAAGTGGAAAGTTGGAATACTTGGTTACAATTGGCAAAATACAGGGAAAAAGGGATCGCAGACAACAAAGAGAAAAGATAATAGATAGGTTGGTGTCATGGCATGGAAAACAGTCAACAACAGAATTGATATGATGTACCGTGGATAGAGGATTGTGGAAGGACATGATTGCCCATGTCAATCAGTATAGCACAATATGATGATGACGATCTTATGGTTCCAAAGAGAAAGTGACAATAAAAAAACATGATATGAAGATGTAGCCATCTTACACAGAGAAAAACTCACTGTTGGCTCTCCAGAGTGTGGGCACAATATGGTAGTCCACCATGTGTAGGACAGCAGAGATGATTACAGCTGCCAGTGCTGACTTTGGAATGTAATAAAACCAAGGAGTGAGGACACAGAGGGCCAGGATGACCAGCCCTCCAGTGAAGACACCTCCCAATTGAGTCTTAACTCCGGTCTGGGAATTGACCGCAGTTCTGTAAACAAACAATTGTTACACAAAACAGTCAGGAAATCATCTTTTAGTTTTTAATTACAGTAATTAGTTACAGATTTACAGACTGAGTTACTGATGGAGTGAGTTACTGATTGACTGTGTTACTGATTTAGTGAGATACTGATTGATAGAGTTGCTGACTAAGTTGCTGATTGAATGAGCTACTGATCAAGTTATGGACTGCCTCTTCTGTAGCATGTATGGCATACAAGATACCATAACTCGGCTAACTATTTCTTTCTCATACTTTCAACAAGCTTCTGATTAGATTTGTTTCATTGCATATCATGGTAGGTTACTCTCTTGCCACACTAGCAACTGTGAGAAGCAACATTCAACTGATAGACAGTCAAATCTACATAATGACATAGGAATGGATGGTAGGACACAACACTGGAACTTTCCAGTCTGTGACAAAGACTAGTAGAAGGGGTGTAATTAAAATTCAAGAAAATAGGACAGCTATGCCTGGCCATCTGATAAGACGAGAGACTTGGGCAAAAGATGGTCAACGTGGACTAGATTAGTTACAAGTTCCTCAACATCAAGATATTTATTTTCTTTCATTTGTTAGATCCTGGTAGGTAGTAAAGCTTGCTATTTTAGTGAGAGCTGTTGAAAGGTAGAACTCTTTTTCTTGTTTAGATACAGTGTAGGCGCCGCAGCCATTGTTGTCTATATTTAATTATTGAAGACTTTCTTGCCTGTTAGGTGTGAAAGAATCTGGATGTGATGCTCTACCAGAGCTATCTTAACTACCACACCCTACTTCTACCTCCACCACCACTACCACGAAAGAAAAATCAATTTAGACCCTTCTAGAAATATCATACCTTCCAGGCATGTCGTAAGAGGCGACTAAGGAGGTTGATCGATGGCTTGACAAGCTGTCATTGTAAAAAGTATTGTTATGGAAACAGAGCCATAGATTTTAGAAGCAGTGATCTCTGCAATATGTGCCACTTTGGCACGCAAGGTTTCTGTTTTTGAGATTGTAGTTCTGCCCTATGTGCCGTCTTCGGCTCGAAAGGACAATAGAAATATCACCCTCAGGCTATGACAGACTAAAGGTAGGTTTAAGTCAACTCATTCAATGCCTCCATCAGTTCAGTCACTGCCTTGATTAGTTCAGTCATTCCCTCCAGCAATTCAGTTACTGCCTCCTTCAATTCAGTCACTCCCTCCATCAGTTTAGTCACTGCCTCCATCAGTTCAGTCACTGCCTCCATCAGTTCAGTCACTGCCTCCATCAGTTCAGTCACTTCCTCCATCAGTTCAGCCACTCCCTCCATCAGTTCAGTCACTCCCTCCATCAGTTCAGTCACTGCCTCCATCAGTTCAGTCACTCCCTCTATCAGTTCAGTCACTGCCTCCATCAGTTCAGTCACTCCCTCCATCAGTTCAGCCACTCCCTCCATCAGTTCAGTCACTGCCTCCATCAGTTCAGCCACTCCCTCCATCAGTTCAGCCACTCCCTCCATCAGTTCAGTCACTCCCTCTATCAGTTCAGTCACAGCCTCCATCAGTTCAGTCACTCCCTCCATCAGTTCAGTCACTCCCTCCATCAGTTCAGTCACTCCCTCCATCAGTTCAGCCACTCTCTCCATCAGTTCAGTCACTCCCTCCATCATTTCAATGATTTTAGATACCATTTCCTAGTCTTCAGAAACTAAGATACTTGAGGCTGCAACTATTCATGCCACACTTGTTCACTTTAACACCCAGCCTTTGCCTGTCCATCAAGGTCATTGATGTGGGACTTAAGGTGGGAATCAAATGTTAACACCGCGAGAGAATTGAAGTCAAGGCTCTAAGTCTGGACAAACACTCAAAGAGCAAACTCAGAGGCTTGCATGGATGACTTCGTTATGGTCACCTCTATGAGTCGGGGGTTCCTTATTGTCAAAGGGAAAAAAGTTATATGTTATATGGAGCCAGTCTAGACATATGGATGTGAATGCTGGACAACCAATGGACAAGAGAATTGTTGGAGGTCACAGAAACAGGGCTTCATAGAATAATGTTTAGAATATCATGGACAACTAAAAAAAATGTCTAGAGAACATTTTAAAAGTGGCTAAAGCAAAAAGAAAACTTTTCCAACCTCGAGAGGAAAAGGACCTAATCTTTGTGGCTGCCATGTTTGGAGAAAGCAACATTGTTTTGTGACAACTGGAAAAATTGAGGGAACAAGAGATTGAGGGGAACAGAGAGAAAAAATACAAAACAGTTTAACTCTTTCGTACGTTTCACCACAACCTGTGTCATGCTCATTTCGTTCAAGTACTTATAGATGCAGTCAGCATCGCCTTGAGCCATTCTCTATTAAATTCATATAAACATATTCCTACTTTTACAAATTATTCATTCATATTTTTTCTTGTAAACATTCTTTGCTGAAGAGTGCCTTCCTCCTTCTAACTTAAAAAAAAATCGTTTAAAGAGTGATATTTTTTGTTTAGAATAGCAGTGTTTATTGCTGACAAAAATCAGCTGATTATAATAGCATTGATTATTATTGATTTTAATGCTAGAATTTAATTGATGGTGGTTGAAAAAGCCAGTAAATTAGCTTTCTTTAATGTTTCAAATAATGATTATATCTCAGCATCTACAGGGAGCTGTTGTTTACGGGGATTTCCATCTAGATTTAGAAAGATAAAAGTCTCTCAAGTTCGATACCTGTAATAAATAAATGACCACAATTACAGGGAAGAGGAAATCAATACATTGTGATTGTTGATGACAAAAGATAAGTTATTTTTATGCTACATCAACCAAACTTTCATGGCTGCTTGAAGACATATTGCTCATTGTTTTTGTTTGCAAATAATTCATTTATGATGGTAAGTTGGCAATTATGGTATCAATTTAATATTTCCATTTTTATTTTTGGTCATTTATCCTCCATTTTATCTTCTACTTTTCTTGTAGCATCTTTTTATTGGTAAAATCTAATTCCTTGTTTAATTATCTACAAATTCATATCCAATATGTTCTGTGTTAGATAAAGATAAAATATGTAGATTTATATTTAAAACCATAAGGTGAAAGAAAAATATTGTGTCTAAAATCTGTTGCAGTGATAACAACCCAATGTAGTGAAAGAGTCAATGATTTGTTAGAAAGTGAACAGCAGAAATGCGTTCTTGGCTAAAATGTTGAATAAGCAGATACATGAATGCCAAAATAAACCTTGCCAACAAATAAGATACATAAATACAAAACACAACAATCTTACACATAAGATATGTGAATACATCAATACACATCAATTTTACAGACAAGTGAGATACATAAATACAACATACAACAATCTTACACATAAGATACATAAATACAACAACACACATCAATCATACAGATAAGTAAGATACATAAATACAACACACAACGATCCTACAAATAAAAAAAAGTAAAAAGCCCCGTCACGCCAAGTGGCGTATAGGGAATATAGTGTTAGTGACCATACATTTTACAGACCTTCAGCGCATGAATTTTGGGGTAATGCGGTTGGTATTATGCCTGTGCTGCTTTATTTTCCCAGAAAAAAATCCGGTGCCCATTTAAGGCTGGGTGAACCCGGAAGCCGTCGGTTAGTATCGAACCCTACCTCTTGTCCTTTGTAGTCCAGCTCACTAACCACTGAGCTATCACAGCTCCCAATCTTACAAATAAGATACATAAATACAACAACACACATCAATCTTACAGACAAATAAGATACATAAATACAAGAAGAAACATAAATTTGACAAACCTGGAAAAACTGCCAGTGATTGGGTATGATGAGACAAGTGAGCTCAACATGTTTGCTGCTCCACTGGCCACCAACTCCTGGGTTGGATCAATCTTATAATTGTTCACTCGTGCTAGTGACAACGAGGAGGGGAAACATATATTTCTCATTTCTGATTGAAGAATCAGTTGATCTGAATGATATTTTCAACATTTCTGATTGAGAAAATCAACATTCTTTATTTAGAGAATCAATATTTGAAGCAAACAAGGCAGAAGTTCCAAACTTGAGTCTTGTTTCCCAGTGAAAGTGAAAAGCTGCTTCGTCCATCGCTCCTCCACAACAAAAACAACAACCAATAAAAGGAACTAGGTTCCCTCCCTTGTCAAGATGCTCTAAAGTGTCCCCTACATCATCATCATCATCAAGTGCTGCACCTGCTGATGTTGTTGACCATATATCTCCACAATGTTTATCAATTCTGTTGATGATTTTTTAACAAGCCATTCTCTTAAGCTGTCTGGTATCTTCTCTCTCTGTTCCCCTCCATCTCTTATTCCCTCAATTTTTTCAGCTGTCACAAACTATTCCAGCCACAAAGATTGCAACCTTTTTCTTCCTGATGTTGGAAATAAGTTTTCTTTTTTGCTTTGGTCACTTCTAAAATATTCTCATTACATTCTTTTTAGTTGTCCACGATATTCTTAACATTATTCTGTAAAACTACATTTCTGTGACCTTCAACAATTCTTTTGTCCATTGTATGATTGTCATCTGTCCATTCATCCATCCGTCCATCCGTCTATCCGTCTGTCCGTCCATCCATCCATCCATCTCTCCCTCCATCCATCCATTTATATAGGGTAGAAATTCTAGACTCTTTCTATCTGATGATCTTTGTTATCAAGCATCAGACCTTGCACAGGACCTACATTATACCTCAGTCTCTGTTCTGGGCAAGTTATTCAATCTTGATGCCTGCAGTTCTTTCCTCACACCTCAGTGTTCTTTTTTTTTAATGTTTCTCTAGGCCAGTTTCTTTTTCTTTGTGATAATATAGGTGACCCTAAAGTAGTTAGATCATGCAAGCCTCTGATTTTGCTCCCTGAGTGTTTGTCAAACTCAGGCTTACAGCATTCACCTCACTTCTCTCACTATCTACATTTGACTTAAGTCCTTCATCACTGGCAGTTAAACAAAGTAACAAATACCCTTCCCACCTTGTAGCATATGAATAATATACATTAATGTCCAAGACAGTTCTACATCAATGTCACAGACAGTCCTACATTAATGTCACAGACAGCCCTACATCAATGTCCCAGACAGCCCTACATCAATGCCCCAGACAGCCCTACATCAATGTCCTAGGCACTTCCACAGAAACTCTCAGGTTTCAATATCATTTTCTGGCTGCACTTTGACGTTGGTGACTAAACCCACATCAGTGGTCAGTGGATGGGTACACTAACTACCTTGTCTCCATGACTTTCAACAAACAGAAATTATGAGGTGCTAAAGTTACCGGGGTATATTTTTCATGTCCCACTGATTTGCTCCATAACTAGTGAGATATTTTATAAATTGTGTTATATGTAGTAATAGCAAACTCTTTACACAGAGCTTCCCAGCAAGATACAATCTGATCATCAGAAGCAGACTCATTGAGCATATGTTACAGCCCTTTAGTTTCTTGTCACTCTACGGGAGGTGGGCCTGCCTAGGTCATGACTCCCAGACATCAACCTCCTGCTTCATTGAACCTGCAGGCTCACACTATATTTGCCATAAACTAACTAAACTTATTCTTCGCTAACTTGTGATCAAACATCTAACATAAACACAAAGAGCACACATGTTTATGCTGTTCCAAAAATAATTTTAAAAAATAATTAAATTATTCAGAAGAAAAAATAAGATTGTGATATCACATTTATTTATGAATTTAATTTGTACAAATTGTATATTTTGTTTGTTAAACCTAATGTAGGCTTTTACCAAAATGTTGTAGCTTGTCTTGTCTTTTTGTTAGTTTAGCTGCTTCATACCACTCTATGTTTATTTTACATATTTATGTTAATGCTAATTGTGAGAGGGTCTTACCAAATGCTTTTCCTATAGCCATGGTCTCTACAACAGATAGAAGGGGCACAATTCCTAGTCCTGAGCCAATTTTCTGGGTTGAAGAGAGAGAGAGAGGGGGTAGGATGTTTTAAAATTCAAACAGTTTCCATTCTCTCATCACAACAAATATCTGACTAATTTATCAGCTTTATACCATGGATGTAATTTATCAGCTTTATACTGTGAATATATTTATAAGACAAGGTTAGACAAGGTTGTGTGCTGTCACCAGATTTGTTTAATATTTATAGTGAGATTATTTTAAGATCCATAAGGGGCATGCCTGGAATAACAATTGGAGGTCATAATTATAAATAATCTAAGGTATGCTGATGATACAGTCGTAATCGCTAAGAGTGAAAATGAGTTACAAGAAATGTTGGACATTATAGTGAAAGAAAGCAAAAATAAAGGACTCAGCCTTAATAGCAAAAAGACAGAGGTAATGGTAACAACAAAGAAAAAGACATCACCTCAGTGCAAAATAAAGACAAGTGGAACAATATTAAAACAGGTAAATGAATTTAAATATTTGGGAACTTTGTTAACCTCAGACGGAAGATGTACAAAAGAGGTGAAATGCAGAATGGCTCAGGCAAAAGCAGCTTTCCAGAAAATAAGGAAGATACTATGCAATCCATTTTTGACAATAGAAACAAGAAAAAGAGCTCTTAAATGTTATGCAGAGCCAGTCTTAACATATGGATGTGAATCATGGACAATAGGACAACAGACAAGAAAATCACTGGAGTCTGTAGAAATGTGGTTTTACAGAAGAATGTTGAGAATACCATGGACAGCTAAGAAGAGTAATGAAAATGTTCTGAAAGAGGTCAAAGCAAAAAGAGAGCTAATTTCCATTATTGGGAAGAAACAGTCATCATTTTTTGGCCATGTAATGAGAAGAGAACAACTGGAATATATTATAACAACTGGAAAAATTGAGGGACGAAGAGATAGAGGGAAGAAAAGAGAAAAAATACCAGACAGCTTAAGAGAATGGCTTGGCAGAAGGTCAACAACAGAAATGATAAATAACTGTGGAGATCGAAAGTTGTGGAGAGACATGATCACCTACGCCAGTTGGCCCATTACTTGATGATGATATTTATAAGTTTTATACCATGGATATAATTTATCAGCTTTATACCATGAATAAATTTATTAGCTTTATACCATGGGTGTAATTTATCACTTTATACCATGGATGTAATTTATCAGCTTTATACCATGGATGTAATTTATCAGCTTTACACCATGGATGTAATTTATCAGCGTTATACCATGAATAAATTTATTAGCTTTATACCATGGGTGTAATTTATCACTTTATACCATGGATGTAATTTATCAGCTTTATACCATGGATGTAATTTATCAGCTTTACACCATGGATGTAATTTATCAGCTTTATACCATGAATAAATTTATTAGCTTTATACCATGGGTGTAATTTATCACTTTATACCATGTATGTAATTTATCAGCTTTATGCCATGGATGATAATCTCAGACACATTTCTTAGATTAAATGTATAATAGCCTCGGCAAAGCTGATTTTCATAAAATGAAAAACAATTTGTACAATGATAGAAGTAAGAAAAAGTGTTTTCTAATGTTACATAGAACCAATCCTTGTACACGGAGGTGAATCATGGATAATCAGCACACAAACTAGATGGTAATTGGAGGCCACAGAAATGTGGTTTTACAGAAGAATATTGAGAGTATCACGGGCAATAAAACAAAGAGCAATCAAGAAGTAATGAGAGAGGCCAGAAGGCACAAGAAATCCTTTAAATTCTTCAAGAAAAAGACAGTCCATTTGTGATAGCAGTAAAAAATTAAGGGGAAAAAAAGAGAGAGAAAAGCAATGAGAAGATACTAGACAATTGAACCACATGACAAAGACAGAAATCACAGTGGAATTGATGAGAAGTACCGGAAAAGTATTAGAGAGAGATGGAGAGAAAGCATTAGAGAGAGATGGAGAGAAAGCATTAGAGAGAGATGGAGAGAAAGCATTAGAGAGAGATGGAGAGAAAGCATTAGAGAGAGATGGAGAGAAAGCATTAGAGAGAGATGGAGAGAAAGCATTAGAGAGAGATGGAGAGAAAGCATTAGAGAGAGATGGAGAGAAAGCATTAGAGAGAGATGGAGAGAAAGCATTAGAGAGAGATGGAGAGAAAGCATTAGAGAGAGATGGAGAGAAAGCATTAGAGAGAGATGGAGAGAAAGCATTAGAGAGAGATGGAGAGAAAGCATTAGAGAGAGATGGAGAGAAAGCATTAGAGAGAGATGGAGAGAGAGCATTAGAGAGAGATGGAGAGAGAGCATTAGAGAGAGATGGAGAGAGAGCATTAGAGAGAGATGGAGAGAAAGCATTAGAGAGAGATGGAGAGAAAGCATTAGAGAGAGATGGAGAGAAAGCATTAGAGAGAGATGGAGAGAAAGCATTAGAGAGAGATGGAGAGAAAGCATTAGAGAGAGATGGAGAGAAAGCATTAGAGAGAGATGGAGAGAAAGCATTAGAGAGAGATGGAGAGAAAGCATTAGAGAGAGATGGAGAGAAAGCATTAGAGAGAGATGGAGAGAAAGCATTAGAGAGAGATGGAGAGAAAGCATTAGAAAGAGATGGAGAGAAAGCATTAGAGAGAGATGGAGAGAAAGCATTAGAGAGAGATGGAGAGAAAGTATTAGAGAGAGATGGAGAGAAAGCATTAGAGAGAGATGGAGAGAAAGCATTAGAGAGAGATGGAGAGAAAGCATTAGAGAGAGATGGAGAGAAAGTATTAGAGAGAGATGGAGAGAAAGTATTAGAGAGAGATGGAGAGAAAGCATTAGAGAGAGATGGAGAGAGAGCATTAGAGAGAGATGGAGAGAGAGCATTAGAGAGAGATGGAGAGAAAGCATTAGAGAGAGATGGAGAGAAAGCATTAGAGAGAGATGGAGAGAAAGCATTAGAGAGAGATGGAGAGAAAGCATTAGAGAGAGATGGAGAGAAAGCATTAGAGAGAGATGGAGAGAAAGCATTAGAGAGAGATGGAGAGAAAGTATTAGAGAGAGATGGAGAGAAAGCATTAGAGAGAGATGGAGAGAAAGCATTAGAGAGAGATGGAGAGAAAGCATTAGAGAGAGATGGAGAGAAAGCATTCGAGAGAGATGGAGAGAAAGCATTAGAGAGAGATGGAGAGAAAGCATTAGAGAGAGAGATGGAGAGAAAGCATTAGAGAGAGATGGAGAGAAAGCATTAGAGAGAGATGGAGAGAAAGCATTAGAGAGAGATGGAGAGAAAGCATTAGAGAGAGATGGAGAGAAAGCATTAGAGGGAGAGATGGAGAGAAAACATTAGAGAGAGATGGAGAGAAAGCATTAGAGAGAGATGGAGAGAAAGCATTACAGAGAGATGGAGAGAAAGCATTAGAGAGAGATGGAGAGAAAGCATTAGAGAGAGATGGAGAGAAAGCATTAGAGAGAGATGGAGAGAAAGCATTAGAGAGAGATTGAGAGAAAGCATTAGAGAGAGATGGAGAGAAAGCATTCGAGAGAGATGGAGAGAAAGCATTAGAGAGAGATGGAGAGAAAGCATTAGAGAGAGATTGAGAGAAAGCATTAGAAACAGATGGAGAGAAAGAATTAGAGAGAGATGGAGTGAAAGCATCGAAATCACCAAATAGTGAAAGATCATCTGTCCATATATATTTTTCCACATGTTCAAGTTGAATTGTAATTTCCTGCATTCTGTGAGTTGAAATGATCATCTTCGTCTGTATCTTCTTATGGTGGGAGATTGGGATATTCATGAAGACTTTATTTATGAGATGAAGAATGGATTCCAGCTCTGCCAAAGATCTTATGCCTCTCAGTGGAGTCTGTAGAAAAGTAAAGAGCCACCGTCACGCCAAGCGGCATATAGGGAATATGGTGTTAGTGACCATAAATTTTACAGACCTTCAGCACATTATTTTTGGGGTGATGTGGTCGGTATTATGCCCATGCCGCTTTAATTTCCCAGAAAAAATCCAGTACCCATTAAAGCCTAGGTGAACCCAGAAGCCGTCGGTTGGGATCGAACCCTACCTCTTGTCCTTTGTAGTCCAGTTCACTAACCACTGAGCTATCGTGGCTCCCTCAGTGGAATCTGTGTTGGCCAGTATTTTGTTTCTTTAAATTATAAATGTGACAGTTTATAAGTAATCTATAATTTGAATAATCTGTGTTTTTTATTTTTTTAGTTCAGTTCATTTTAGTTCAGTTCAGTTAATTTCAGTTCAGTTTAGTTTAGTTTTTAGTTTAGTTTTCAGTTCAGTTCAGTTCAGTTTAGCCAAAAGATCATCTTCATTGCACAACAGACAACTCCATCGTGATCAGATTCCCATATCAGTACGTGCCCCAGTATGAAGCATGTTTCAGATATACAAGAAGGCACTAATGATGACTTCAGCTCAGAGGCACAAACTCCGTAGCACTGGCAAAGACCTTGTCACTAAAACCTATTCAATCACCTCTTATGACACGTATGGCAGGTAACAGTGGAACTACGACATGTGTGGCAGGTAACAGTGGCTCTACGACATGTGTGGCAGGTAACAGTGGCTCTACGACATGTGTGGCAGGTAACAGTGGCTCTACGACATGTATGGCAGGTAACAGTGGCTCTACGACATGTGTGGCAGGTAACAGTGGCTCTACGACATGTATGGCAGGTAACAGTGGCACTACGACATGTGTGGCAGGTAACAGTGGCTCTACGACATGTGTGGCAGGTAACAGTGGCTCTACGACATGTATGGCAGGTAACAGTGGCTCTACGACATGTGTGGCAGGTAACAGTGGCTCTACGACATGTATGGCAGGTAACAGTGGCTCTACGACATGTGTGGCAGGTAACAGTGGCTCTACGACATGTGTGGCAGGTAACAGTGGCTCTACGACATGTGTGGCAGGTAACAGTGGCTCTACGACATGTATGGCAGGTAACAGTGGCACTACGACATGCGTGGCAGGTAACAATGGCTCTATGACATGTGTGGCAGGTAACAGTGGCTCTATGACATACGTGGCAGATAAGAGTGGCAGGTAACAGTGGCTCTACGACATATGTGGCAGGTAACAGTGGTTCTATGACATATACATGGTATAAAAAAAAGTGGCAGGTAACAGTGGCTATATTCTTCCTTCAATGTTGTCAGGGCCCAGTATCCACACTGGATTGTTTGGACATTGTCCACTAAGAAAGAAATAAGTTGCTCCAACTTTCTTCAGCTTTCTATACTCAAGTTGACTGAGTTTTGTTATGGCATGTTCCCTATGAAACTATTCTTGTTTGTTATTGGCTGTTTGTTATTTGCTGTTTGTTGTTTTCTTGAGTGATTAAACATCATCATCACACAGATCGACCTCCCAAAAGAAAAATAGAAAGTTGGCAAAATCAACTTAATGAGACAACCATCTTACAAGACAACACTCACCTCAAACACTTCGGTAATATATTCTGTCTTGTTACCAACTTGAAGCTCAAACTTTGGAATCTCAAATGGTGGCATACCAGGCTTGATATGACCTGTTACACTGAGAGCATCTGTGATTCCCTGACTCTCCAAGGCAGCAGCCACTCCAGCAGCTCCGATCACTACGACAGCATTGCCACCTGAAAGAAATATGAGCAACACGCAATAACAACAACAATCAAAGTAAAGCTCATTAACTAACCACCGATTCAAGTAGCCTAATGTGGAATCATTGATTATATTCCTTTACTATACCTTGTCCAGAAACACTGAGAAGAACATTGATCAGGCAGGCAAAGGCAGCAGGAATCGGCGCCCTCAATGAGATCAAGATACTTGAACAGAACAGAGACAAATGACAAGATTTGATAAAAGATTTTTGCAAGGATTGAGACTGCAAGAAAGAAAATTTGTAAACAGAGAAAGAGTATCTAAGTATATGATCTATGGGCTGACTATGGCTCGGAAGGTCGATAGATAGATAGGCTCCTTGTCCACTGCTAACTCATCTTGGGTATTTTAGTCAAGGGTTGGTGTCCTGTATGTGATAACTAACTTATCATATCTTCAAATTGTTCTCCCTTTTCAACAACTCTATACATATTTGTATTTTTTTAATGCTGGTATTAAAATGACTAGTTAGTCATCGGATTATCCTTATCATACATTGAACAGCTGTTCTTAAGCTCTCAAATATCTTCTCCAACAAATCTTGTAGCGTGAACAATAAACCGATTTACAGAACCTCCCCCGTTCTCTTCGTAACTCTCCTGGACTTAGACAACATCCCTACGGAGGGAACATGAAGATCCAGAAGTCACTCTAGGGCTGTGGATTTACTAACAGCATCAAAATCTTTATCATCCTGCCCTTACTTTCTAGTGTACAGTTAGAGGTATAAGATTGTCTTTCATTATGACGTAGCACACACAACATTTGCCAACAATGGATGCACCTACAATATTTGATTCACTTTAAAAACTGCAGACAGATGTACAAACACCATAGCTCCGATGCAGAATCCTTAAAGTGGAAGCTTTTATTGTGACTTAGCACAGTGATCTATATGAAGGAGCTGAAAGTAATTAAAAGGATTCATGCCTCAATACCTTTATATTTGGTGACCTTCATGTTTCATACTATTACCTTTAAGTCTCATGTTGTGACCTTTAGATCTCATATCATCATCATCATCAAGTGCCATCTCCGCAACGAAGGTTGGCTACCATGTAGCGCCATTCTGCTCTGTCTCTTGCTTTGATGGTGCAGGTTGTCATAGGCTGATTTGTCCATCTTTTGATGTTACTCGTCCATGTTAGTCTTGGTCTGCCTCTGCCTGTTTTACCTTGTATTTTTCCTTCCAGGATTACTTTTAGTAGAATCAATTCAGAGGAAGAGGTATGTTTACAGCACTCAGAAAAATGGACAAATAATCAACAACAGAAAAAAATATGAACCAAAGCAGGATCGAACCCGTACTCAGTGGCACAGCGCCTTGCCACAAAAAGCCAAATGCTTGGGAACACTGCCACTCAGCTAACTAAAAAAATTAGCTTCGTAGGCAATGTCTTTTCATGCAGGTGTTCTCATGACTATAGCATAAGGCCGCGATCACAGCTCGGAAATACATAGTGTATATATATTTTTTTCTGTTAAGACAAGTATCTCCCGGATAGGGTAGGGCTGAATACTTGCATTGCAGACAAACATTTAGGACGAAACAGCACAAATAGTAGTTTCCAGTGATTTAGGCTGGAGACAAATAATAATAAATGAATATTATTATAGAGGGAAACTTCCGAGGCGATAATCAGCGAATCAATTCAGAGGAAGAGGTATGTTTACAGCACTCGGAAAAATGGACAAATAATCAACAACAGAAAAAAATATGGACCAAAGCAGGATCGAACCCATACTCAGTGGCACAGTTTAGCTTTTAGTAGGCTGTTGTGTCTTTTAACATGGCCCAAAAATCGCATTTGTCTTGTTTGAATTGTGCTTAGTAGTTCTCTTTTAATTTTTAGTTGTTTCAAGACTTCATCGTTTGTTTTCTTTTCCTTCCATCCAATTCTACCTATTCTTCTATATATCCACATTTCAAAGGCTTCAATTCTCTGTTCTGTTTTCTTGTTTAATGTCCATGTTTCTGCACCATATAGGAATATTGAGAAGATGTAACATTTTGCTATTCTTAGTTTTAGCCCTGGTGTTATTTGTTTTGATGTTAATATGTTCTCATGACATTAAAATTACTTTTTGCCATTCCTATTCTTTTGTTTATTTCAGTTGTACATTTTCCATCACTGGTTATAGTATGTCCAAGGTAGTTGTAGTTCTGAACTGTCTCCAGGTCTATTCCTTCAATTTTGATATCCACTTGTGAGTTTTGAGTATTTTCTTTGTTTATGATCATAGTTTTAGTCTTTTTGATTTTCATATCCAGTCCATATTTTTTGCTTATCATGTTTATTTCATTAAGTAATTGTTGTAGATCTTTAGGATTTTCTGCTAGTAGTACAGTATCATCAGCATATCTTAGGTTATTGATTATCTTTCCATTAATTTGTAGGCCTGGCATCTCTATGATGTTTTTACAAATTTGCTCAGTGTATAGATTAAACAAGCTTGGTGATAGGATGCATCCCTGTCTTACTCCTCTTTTTATATCAATGGGTGTAGAGTTCTCTTTGTTATATTTTATTATTGCTGTTTGCTCCCAGTATAGATTACTTATTAGTTGTATGTCCATGTCATCTAGATGTATCTAATTTAGGTATTCTATAAGTTGTTTGTGGTGTATTCTATCAAAAGCTTTGGTGTAGTCTATGAAGCAGGCATATATTGGTTTGTTTACTTCTGTGTACTTTTCGATTAATGTTCTCATGCAGATTATGGCTTCTTTTGTCCCGTTATTTTTCCTAAATCCAAATTGCTGCTCATCTAATTCAGTATTGATTTTATTCTGAATCCTTCCTTGTATAACTTTTAGCAAGATTTTTGTAACATGGCTCATTAGGCTTATTGTTCTAAAGTCACTGCATTCAACTGCACCATTCTTTTTAGGCAATGCAATGAAAGTTGATGTTTTTAGTTCATTTGGTATGTATCCTGTGCGGTATATGTCGTTGCATATGTCTGTAATCACTCCAATGCCAAAATCTTCTAGTGCCTCATCTCTATCTGTATGCTGTCAGGTCCTGCTGCTTTTCCTTTTTCATTGTTTGTATAGCTTTTTCCACCTCAGATTTTAAGATTTTATAGCCTGATGTACATTTTATAATTGGTTTCTTGTCCCTTTGATCATGAAATAGTTCTGTTATATATTCCTGCCATCTTTCTATAATATCTTTATTATCTGTTAGCATTTTTCCTTTTTTGTCTGCAATGCATCCACCTTTTGTGGCTTTTTTATTTTTATTAGTCATTCTCTTTATTTCTGTGTGCATTCCTCTTAAGTCTTGTTTGCTTTCCATAGTTTCTATTTCTATACATTTTTGGCTGAGCCTGTCTTCTTTTGCCTTTTTGCACATTTTGCGTATTTCATTATCTATTTTATTGTATTGGGCAGTGTTCTTCGCTTGTCTCCTTTCTTCCATTTTTTCTAAGATGGTATTAGTTATCCATTTTTGTTTTTTATTCTTTTCTCTTTTGGGTAAGGTGTCGCAGGTTTCTTGTATGCTTTTCTTTATGCATTGCCATTTAGTTGTTACTTTTTCATCAGCTCTTCTGTATTGTTCAATTCCTTCTTCTAGCAGCTTCTGGTATATGTTCTTTACTTGTATTGTATAGGTATCTTTAATATCTTTTTGATTTAAAGCTGTTATATCTAGTGGATTTGTTGTTGAATTAGACTTTGGCTTGTTTCTCTTTAGTTTGATTTTCATTTTATTCATTACAGGATTGTGATCTGAATTAATATCTGCTCCTGGGTAGGTTTTGGCTTTCTTTACGCTGTTACGGAACCTTTCTTTTATCATTATGTAATCTATTTGATTCCTCTTCTTATCTCCAGGGCTTTTCCATGTGTATAGTTTCCTTTTCTCTTGCTCAAAGTAGGTATTACATATTATCAGCCTGTTTTCTTCACAGAATTGTATTAATATTTCTCCACTGTCATTTCTTTTTCCTAAACCATGATTTCCTATAATGGTCTTATATCTACCTTTTCCTACTTTAGCGTTCATGTCACCCATTACAATCAAGATGTCTGAAGATTTCACTTGCTTCATAACTTCATTTAGGTCTTCATAGTATGCCTCTATTTGTTCATCTGTGTAGTCTTGAGTAGGTGCATAGATCTCATATAGTGACCTTTAAATATCATATAATGAACTTTAAGTTTCATTGTGACCCTCATAGTGACCTTCATGTCTCCTTTAGTGACCATCATGTCTCCTGTAGTGACCATCATGTCTCCTGTAGTGACCTTCATGTCTCCTTTAGTGACCTTCATGTCTCCTATAGTGACCTTCATGTCTCCTATATTGACCTTCATGTCTCTCATGGTGACCTTCATATCTCCTATAGTGACCATCATGTCTCCTATGGTGACCATGTCTCCTACGGTGACCTTCATGTCTCCTATGGTGACCTTCACGTCTTCTATGGTGACCTTCATGGCTCCTCCTGTGACCAAAGCAGAATAATTTATTTATGGTGATAAAAATAAAATAAAAAAGCAATTAAGTGACTTCAATAACACAGAGCTGATAGATTTCAATTACAAATGAAATGCTAATTTTAATGCCACTTAACACTATTTTAACACCATATTAACGCTATTTTAACTATCGGATAGTGCACTCCTGAGTAAGGTTTTGTTGTTTCTAACCTGTCCCAGTTAGCCAGGTAATTTTCCTGCAAATAATAACAATGAGAGGTGGTGTGGTGTCTGGGTCGTCTTTCCACTTCTTTGTCCGTAGATGTTTCATGAGCATGACAACTGCCAATGATACTAGCCCCAAGGTCATGTCCCAGATTCTGGAACAGATCATTAAAAGACACCTCTAAAACTTTAAAATGGCAAGATGACATACATTTTAAAACTCATAAACCTAAGGCTAATAACATAAGCAATATAGGATATAACTACAACAAATACATATATCATGTAAGAAATGAAGTTAGATTATCTTATGTAAGTTCAATATTAGTCCTTACTGTTAAAGGTATGGTCTTTATAAGTGACTGATAAATTGGTGTTGCTAGATGTGACCTCGACTTTGCTGATGACATAGTCCTCATCAGCAGTCAGATAAAAATGATGCAGGAAAACACAAATGAACTATCATCAACAGCTAGCAAAATTGGGCTTGAGATCAATCATGAAAAGACTAAGTCATGGAAAGCTTAATTCCAATAGATGACAGAATATACATGGAAAAAAAAACCAGTGGAAGAGATCGATCACTTTATCTATCTTGGAAGTCACATTGATTGAGAAGGGGATACAAGCAAAGAAATTATAATCAGAATAGCTAAAGCAGCAATGTCTTTCAGAAGCCTTGAAAAGTTATGGAAATCAAAACTCATCAGCACAAACACAAAACTTAGACTATTTAAATCAAATGTAGTATCAACCCTTATGTATGCGTGTGAGAGCTGGAAAACAACATGAGACAAAGGAACAAAGTTGAATGCATTCAAAAATAAATGTCTAAGGAAAATACTTGGTATAGCGTGAAACGAATTCAAAACAAATGAGGAAATTAGAGAAATCACCAATCAACCACTAATATCTTCAGTAATAAAGAAAAGACGATGGTCATATGTTGGACATGTGATGAGGAGAGATAATAACCAAATAACAAAGCAAGCCCTCATGTGGGAAACAACAGGTAAGATGAAAAGAGGCCGACCCAGAGAGACACAGAGAAGAACATTGATCAGAGAGGCAAGAGCAGCAGGAATCGGCTCCCTCAATGAGATAGAGTTGCTTGCACAGAACAGAGACAAATGGTGAGCTTTGATAAAAGATCTTTACAAGGATTGAAAACTGCTAGAATAAAAATGTGGATAAGAGAAAGAGTATCTGGGTCTATGCCCTATGGGTCGGCTATGACTCAAAAGGTCAATAGATAGATAGATGTGGGCATTACATGATTCATAAATAGGTGTTGCTAGATGTAGCCATTACATGATTCATAAATAGGTATTGCTAGATGTAGGCATTACATGATTCATAAATAGGTGTTGCTAGACGTGGGCATATATATGTGACTTCTTTCATTCACCTAGAGCAGAGGTGGACAATCTAAGACCGGCGGGCACTGGCCCGCCAAGCCATTTTGACAGGCCTCTGTGCTAGATTTGAAAATTACTACATGCTCCATTCCCTGAGTTAAACAAAAAAATTAATTAATAAATTTAAAAAATCACACAAAAATGCTCAAACCCTAGCCAGTAAGTTTTCTATTTATAATTTATTGTTGAATTTCCTCTCACATCCCCCTCCCCCACTTCTTTTCTGCCTCACCCATCTCCCTTTCATTCCACTCCTTTTTCTGTCACCCACTCTCCATCACTGGGAGCCGCGATAGCTCAGTGGTTAGTGAACTGGACTACAAAGGACAAGAGGTAGGGTTCGATCCCAACCAACGGCTCCCAGGTTCACCCAGCCTTAAATGGGTACCAGATTTTTTTTCTGGGAAAGTAAAGCAGCATGGGCGTAATACCGACCACATTACCCCAAAAATCAAGTGCTGAAGGTCTGTAAAATATAGGGTCACTAACACCATATTTCCCTATACGCCACTTGGCGTGACGGGGTACTTTACTTTTTTTTTTACTTTCCATCACTAATAAGATTTTTACTTACATTACAATCACTAGTGAATTCTAATTAAGTAATTTATATAATGGCTTCATTATGTGGTGGTATCTGGCCCTCGGTATCTTCATAGTTTTTACATCTGGCCCTCAAATAATAAATGGTTGCCGACCCCTGTCTTTGAGTATCCAATAGCTAAAGGGTTTAAACATTTGCCCAGGAGAAAGCTTCTCGTAATCAGGTTGCCTGATGCTACAAAGTTCTATAAAACATGTTTCATATCATCTTCTTTGTTTTAATAACAGAAGTAATAGTCATTGATAACAACAGCAATATAACTGTTTTAGGTTCTATCTATCTATTGACCTTTCGAGCCGTAGCCAGCAAGATACTACTTCTCTTACCTAAATTTTTGTTCTAGCAATGTTCAATCCTTGTAAAGATCTTTTATCAAATCTTGCCATTTGTCTCTGTTCTGTGCAAGCAACTCTATCTCATTGAGGGAGTCGATTCCTGCTGCTCTTGCCTCTCTCATCAATATTCTTCTCAGTGTATCTCTTGGTCTTCCTCTTTTCCTCTTACCTGTTGTTTCCCACATGAGAGCTTGTTTTGCTATTCGGTTGTTATATCTCCTCATCACATGTCCAACATATGACCATCGTCTTTTCTTGATTACTGTAGATATTAGTGGTTGATTGGCGATTTCTCTAATTTCCTCGTTTGTTTTGAATTCGTTCCATGCTATACCCAGTATTTTCCTTAGATATTTATTCTCGAATGTGTTCAACTTTGTTTCTATGTCTCATGTTGTTTTCCAGCTTTCACACGCACACGTAAGGGTTGATAGTATAGTTAATTTAAATAGTCTAAGTTGTTTCGTCGGCGCGGCCATTGTTCGTACATTCCAGAATCCTATTTTTGTTGTTGTTTTAGGGCCGAAAATACTATCACTATTACCTACTGCTAACTTAAACTTACACATTCTGTATCAGGTCTACGTTTCATTAACACAATCATTTTTACTATAGCAGCTTCTTAAACCTCTGATCAACGGTTCTATACCAAGCCAGAGAAAAATAATTCCTCCATTTTGGATACAACCAGAAGTAGGTTACAGCAGCAATATAGCAATCATTAATGATAACAAAAATATTATAACAATTATTAGTGATACCAGAAACAATATAACTATCATTAGTAATAACAGCAGCAATATAGCAATCATTATTGATAACAGCAAAAGTAATAATCCTTAGTGATAATAGCATCAATGTAACAATCATTAGCGATAACTACTGCAATGAAGTAATAATTAGAAATGAGTGGGGGGAGGGGCGGGGGGTTGTAGTCTGAACAGGAAGGTCCTGGATTTAATTCCACCAATGGGAATGTTCCAAAATAGAAAAAAAGAGCAAAAATTGAATCTGTGGTGTCTTTGTGCCTTTGCCCTCCCTGGTCACTAGGTAGTGAAATCCAATATTTAGTGCTCTCAGGTAACAGCAACATTTATGAGGACCCATATACACTAGCACACGTTAAAAAACCCTTTGCTGTTAAAATTGAAAGCAAATATGCCCGCTGACTGGACAAAATTGCCAGTAAACAAAATAAATCTACCCACAATGATGGATCCAAGGCCTTGACAGCAAACAAAATAAATCTACCCACAATGATGGATCCAAGGCCTTGACAGCAAACAAAATAAATCTACCCACAATGATGGATCCAAGGCCTTGACAGCAAACAAAATAAATCTACCCACAATGATGGATCCCAGGCCTTGACAGCAAACAAAATAAATCTACCCACAATGATGGATCCAGGCCTTGCCAGTGAACAAAATAAATCTACCCACAATGATGGATCCAAGGCCTTGACAGCAAACAAAATAAATCTACCCACAATGATGGATCCCAGGCCTTGCCAGCAAACAAAATAAATCTACCCACAATGATGGATCCCAGGCCTTGACAGCAAACAAAATAAATCTACCCACAATGATGGATCCCAGGCCTTGACAGCAAACAAAATAAATCTACCCACAATGATGGATCCCAGGCCTTGACAGCAAACAAAATAAATCTACCCACAATGATCGATCCCAGGCCTTGACAGCAAACAAAATAAATCTACCCACAATGATGGATCCCAGGCCTTGACAGCAAACAAAATAAATCTACCCACAATGATGGATCCCAGGCCTTGACAGCAAACAAAATAAATCTACCCACAATGATGGATCCCAGGCCTTGACAGCAAACAAAATAAATCTACCCACAATGATGGATCCCAGGCCTTGACAGCAAACAAAATAAATCTACCCACAATGATGGATCCCAGGCCTTGACAGCAAACAAAATAAATCTACCCACAATGATGGATCCCAGGCCTTGACAGCAAACAAAATAAATCTACCCACAATGATGGATCCCAGGCCTTGACAGCAAACAAAATAAATCTACCCACAATGATGGATCCCAGGCCTTGACAGCAAACAAAATAAATCTACCCACAATGATGGATCCCAGGCCTTGACAGCAAACAAAATAAATCTACCCACAATGATGGATCCCAGGCCTTGACAGCAAACAAAATAAATCTACCCACAATGATGGATCCCAGGCCTTGACAGCAAACAAAATAAATCTACCCACAATGATGGATCCCAGGCCTTGACAGCAAACAAAATAAATCTACCCACAATGATGGATCCCAGGCCTTGACAGCAAACAAAATAAATCTACCCACAATGATGGATCCCAGGCCTTGACAGCAAACAAAATAAATCTACCCACAATGATGGATCCCAGGCCTTGACAGCAAACAAAATAAATCTACCCACAATGATGGATCCCAGGCCTTGACAGCAAACAAAATAAATCTACCCACAATGATGGATCCCAGGCCTTGACAGCAAACAAAATAAATCTACCCACAATGATGGATCCCAGGCCTTGACAGCAAACAAAATAAATCTACCCACAATGATGGATCCCAGGCCTTGACAGCAAACAAAATAAATCTACCCACAATGATGGATCCCAGGCCTTGACAGCAAACAAAATAAATCTACCCACAATGATGGATCCCAGGCCTTGACAGCAAACAAAATAAATCTACCCACAATGATGGATCCCAGGCCTTGACAGCAAACAAAATAAATCTACCCACAATGATGGATCCCAGGCCTTGCCAGCAAACAAAATAAATCTACCCACAATGATGGATCCCAGGCCTTGACAGCAAACAAAATAAATCTACCCACAATGATGGATCCCAGGCCTTGACAGCAAACAAAATAAATCTACCCACAATGATGGATCCCAGGCCTTGACAGCAAACAAAATAAATCTACCCACAATGATGGATCCCAGGCCTTGACAGCAAACAAAATAAATCTACCCACAATGATGGATCCCAGGCCTTGACAGCAAACAAAATAAATCTACCCACAATGATGGATCCCAGGCCTTGACAGCAAACAAAATAAATCTACCCACAATGATGGATCCCAGGCCTTGACAGCAAACAAAATAAATCTACCCACAATGATGGATCCCAGGCCTTGACAGCAAACAAAATAAATCTACCCACAATGATGGATCCCAGGCCTTGACAGCAAACAAAATAAATCTACCCACAATGATGGATCCCAGGCCTTGACAGCAAACAAAATAAATCTACCCACAATGATGGATCCCAGGCCTTGACAGCAAACAAAATAAATCTACCCACAATGATGGATCCCAGGCCTTGACAGCAAACAAAATAAATCTACCCACAATGATGGATCCCAGGCCTTGACAGCAAACAAAATAAATCTACCCACAATGATGGATCCCAGGCCTTGACAGCAAACAAAATAAATCTACCCACAATGATGGATCCCAGGCCTTGACAGCAAACAAAATAAATCTACCCACAATGATGGATCCCAGGCCTTGACAGCAAACAAAATAAATCTACCCACAATGATGGATCCCAGGCCTTGACAGCAAACAAAATAAATCTACCCACAACGATGGATCCCAGGCCTTGACAGCAAACAAAATAAATCTACCCACAATGATGGATCCCAGGCCTTGACAGCAAACAAAATAAATCTACCCACAATGATGGATCCCAGGCCTTGACAGCAAACAAAATAAATCTACCCACAATGATGGATCCCAGGCCTTGCTACAGAGTTTGTGCTCTATGGTGAGGGTTCTTTTGGAGATTTCTCAAAATTTCAAGAAGAAATTCGAAGCTCCTGTGGATTCATCCGGTTTGCAGTTATGATGATTCAAGCATAACTTAACAATAATGAAAAACATCAACAATCATCATCATCATCATCAAGTACCGTGCCTTCTGGCGTAGGTGATCATGTCTCTCCACAACTTTCGATCTCAACAGTTATTTATCATTTTTGTTGATGACCTTCTGCCAAGCCATTCTCTTAAGCTGTCTGTTATCTTTTTTCTTTGCTTCCCTCTATCTTTTCATCCCATCTTCCCTCTATCTCTTTGTCCCATCTTCCCTCAATGCCTTCGTCCTGCTTCCTATCAATAATAAAACAACTATAATTGATAGAAGCAATGATTACACAACTATAGTTGACACAACAATAAATCAACTTTATTGATAACAGTATTAATTACATAATTATGAACAACAACAGTAACAATTTATCATCATTAAGTGCTGTCTCCGCATTGAAGGTTGGCTACCATGGAGCGCCATTCTACTCTGTCTCTTGCTTTGATGGTGCAGATTATCATAGGCTGACTTGTCCATCTTTTGATGTTATTCGTCCACGTTAGTCTTGGTCTGCCTCTGCCTCTTTTACCTTGTATTTTCCCTTCCAAAATTACTTTTATTAGGCTGTTGTGTCTTTTAACATTTCCCAAAAATTTAGTATTGTTTGAATTGTGTTTAGTAGTTCTCTTTTCAGTTTTAGTTGTTTCAAAACTTCATCGCTTGTTTTCTTTTCTTTCCATCAAATTCTACCTATTCTTCTATAAATCC
Source organism: Megaustenia siamemsis (assembly GCA_032433765.1). Classification (NCBI taxonomy): domain Eukaryota; kingdom Metazoa; phylum Mollusca; class Gastropoda; order Stylommatophora; family Ariophantidae; genus Megaustenia; species Megaustenia siamemsis. Next base: position 5,045,897 of record JAVIAB010000117.1, on the reverse strand, counting down.
ACATTTTAAAGGCTTCAATTTTCTGTTCTGTTTTCTTGTCTAATGTCCATGTTTCTGCACCATACAGGAATATTGAGAAGATATAACAATTATACAACTAAAACTGATAACAGCAACAAAATAATAACTATAGCAAATATAAGAACCATTGATATGAACTGACCGAGTCTCAGGTAGTTTTGACAATGTATCATACACCATCGGTAAAAAGTCACTCGATATATTCTTCAGGCCAAGAAAGTTCTGAAACCAAAGGAAGATAAATAATAAAATTAATTTTAAAAATTATTATTGAGTAAATCTTTAATGGCGTTGATGATTTTTGGTGATAACCCTTATTACCTCAAGATATTCCTTGAAGATTCTTTTTGTATACTCTCAAAAATCTTTTTGAAGTCAGTAAAGTTTAAAATGTTGAGAAAGAGAGTTCATCAGTTCTATATAGAGCCAATTCTGACCTATGGAAGTGAATCATGGACAGTAGACAAAAAAAATGAAAAAATGATTAGAGGCCACAGAGATTGGATTTCTCAGAAGAATGTTGAAAGATCCCTGGACAGCTAAAAAGACCAACGAGGAAATTCTAAAAAAGGTCAACACAAAAAGGGAGCTCATAAAAATCATCAGAAAGAAACATTCAACATTTTTCGGGCACATCATGAGAGAAGGAAATTTGGAATACTTGGTTACAACTGGCAAAGTACAGAGAAGGAGATTGCGGATGACAAAGAGAGAAAACACTGGATAGTTTGGTGTCATGGCATGGAAAACAGTCAACAACAGAACTGATATGATGCACCGTAGATAGAAGTTTGTAGAAGGACATGATCGCCTACGCCAACAGGTATGGCACATGATGATGAAAGTTTAGAATAAATAGTTTTTTCTCTTTGATATGTTCTTCTAGTACAAATCTTGCAATGAAAAGTCTCAACATGGACTCTCATCAAATATTAATCATTTTCAGATGAACAATTGTTCTTGTTGTCATCATCGTCATCATCATCATCATTACACACTGGATAGGTGCTCCGGTATCTCCCTTAAGAATCTCAGGAGAATCCTGACCCACATGCACAAACTTCACAGCGAGCTTCTCACAGAGTGAACAATGTTTAGAGTAGGAAGGCCTAGGGGAATCATGTGATCACATACCTTGACTTGTCCAACAGCAATTGTGATGGCAGCTGCTGACGTGAAGGCATTGATGACTGGGTATGAGATAAAGCTGACCAAGATACCTGAGTCAGACCAGGAAAACAGAATTTATCATTACACTCACTCAGTACAACATAAACATGTATCATTACACTCAGTACAATATATTTTTTTTTGTTCGCCAGCTTTTACCTCTGATGAAGTCCCTAGAGACTAGGAACTGAATTTTGCGTGTTAATCTGTTTTTCCCTGGCAGCCATGTGCACATGGGTCCCTCGCCGCACGGGCAGATAACTCCAACTTCGGAGGTACTCATATTTTTTCCGTCGATGAGTAATTGACGTTTCAAGCCGGGCCTCGCTGCTGAGACCAGGGGTGGTTGCCTCAGAGAAAAATCATAAATAAAAATCCCAACCAGTGTAGCCGGGATTTGAACCCACAACCTCTCTGTCTCAAGGCTGTATCTTGCCTCGAGACCAACCAGTCCCGATATAAACATATATCAGTACAGTATAAACATATATCATTACACTCAGTACAGTATAAACATATATCATTACACTCTGTACAATATAAACATATATCATTACACTCTGTACAACATAAACATATATCATTGCACTCAGTACAACATAAACACATATCATTACACTCTGTACAACATAAACATATATCATTACACTCTGTACAACATAAACACATATCATTACACTCTGTACAACATAAACACATATCATTACACTCTGTACAACAGAAACACATATTACACTCTGTACAACATAAACACATATCATTACACTCTGTACAATATAAACATATATCAATATACAACACAACTTACAGATATAATATTACACATAATTCAACATACAGATATAATATTACACACAACACAACTTATAAATATATCATTACACACAATTCAACATATATATATAACATTACACACGATAAAACTTACAGATTAGTCACAACACTTGAACAAAATATAAATTTGTCATACAATTGAAGGCAAAATATAAATTTGACAATACTTTCAGGAATATAATTATCATCATCATCAGGTCACAAGTTCTTTGCAGAATGTTGCATTCACCACATCCCTTCATAACGAATTTGTGCATCTCTAGCCAGATCTCCCACAGAACGTTGCATTCACCACAGCCCTTCTTAATGAATCTGTGCATCTCTAGCCAGATCTCCCACAGAATGTTGCATTCACTACAGCCCTTCTTAACGAAACTGTGCATCTCTAGCCAGACCTCCCACAGAATGTTGCATTCACTACAGCCCATCTTAACGAATTTGTGCATCTCTAGCCAGACCTCCCACAGAACGTTGCATTCACCACAGCCCTTCTTAATGAATCTGTGCATCTCTAGCCAGATCTCCCACAGAACGTTGCATTCACTACAGCCCATCTGAAAGAATGTCTGTCTCTAGCCAGATCTCCCACAGAACGTTGCATACACCACAGCCCGTCTGAAAGAATCTCTGTATATCTTGTCAGATCTCCCACTTCTTCTATTGTCATGCTCTAGGTCTCCTTGATATGTTGAAACCACCTTCTTCTTGGTCTGCCCCTGATGCGTCGCCCAGGAACCATGCCTTCCATTATTGTTCTTTCCGGCCCGCTGTGTCTTTTGACGTGGCCATAGTATTTAAATTTCCTTTGTAGAATGGTGTTTATCAGTTAGTTCTTTTTAATGTTTAAATCTTTTAAAGTCTTCATTGCTCTTTTTCATTATTCAAGGTAATTTAAGCATTTTTATGTAGCATTTTGTTTCAAATGAATTAATATTCTTCCTTGCTGTTTGCAGGAATATAACATAAATTTCAAAAGTTGAAAATAAATATTAAATTAGTTTGTGTCTAACATTATTATGTCCCCATGTTACTCAACATTTATACACAATCATTCATTTGACACACACATTCAATATTGTACTTTCTATCTATCTATTGACCTTTTGAGCTGTAGCCAGCCCACAGGGCATAGACCAAGATACTCCCTCTCTTATCTGAATTTTTGTTCTAGCAGTTTTCAATTCTTTTGAAGATATTTTATCAAATCTCACCATTTGTCTCTGTTCTGTGCAAGCAGCTCTATCTCATTGAGGGAGCCGATACCTGCTGCTCTTGTCTCTCTCATCAATGTTCTTCTCAGTGTCTCTCTGTGTCTTCCTCTTTTCCTCTTACCTGTTGTTTCCCACATGAGGACTTGCTTTGCTATTCGGTTATTATCTCTTCTCATCACATGTCCAACATATGACCATCGTCTTTTCTTTATTACTGAAGATATTAGTGGTTGATTGGCGATTTCTCTAATTTCCTCGTTTGTTTATATTGTACTTTACACAATCATTAAATTTGACACACAATCTAACAAATCTTAACACTTCAATGATGCAACCTCTTCCTCCTTTATTTCTTGTTCATTCAAGGGTTTTTCCTGCCTTGTTCAGCATAATGAACATCTACAGAATTGCTTCTCTGTACATACTTCTTGAATAGATCATTCAAACATCTTCAGCCGTAACATCTGTGGATGCTAACAGACATCAAACTCTTTCTTTCTTGAATCTACATAATTTTTTTTCCATTCACACAAACTGCTGTATTAGCTGTAATGTGTCATGATTTATGAGGTGTGATATTTGTGATTTTTGTCCCGGCACATCCACCTTGATTAAAGCATATTATAGAACCAGATAGATTTGCCTTCTACTCCTGTGGCCAGTCTAAATATCCAGTGTTAGAGATTAGAGATTCCACATGAACGTGATGTAAGGTTATATAAGTGGACCTTTTCATTCGCCTCGTGTTCTGAACGTTTCCTTGTAAGTCGAGGTTTATTAATAATTTATGCTATTATTACTGTTATAATTTCTTTGCATTGTGTTTACTCATACTCCCACTGTTATTATTAGCTGCCTCATTGTTTGTTTTATCACATTCATCAAGTCACTTCTCATCCTCTTGACTTTGACAATCTACAAAGGCTTTAGGTGTACAATAACGCCAAGACATATTTATTAATTTACTATGTACAGTTTGATGGTTGCAAGTACATTACCCATTTCATGAATGATTCTTACAACATTTTCATTCTTGACTACAGTCTGCATCACGATTACTTGGTAGTTTGAATGACCACTGAATCACACACTCCCAGAATCATTTAACACATCACAGGTTATGCTATTTCCTATCTACACACTAGTCCCATATAGACTCACTAGATCAGTTAATTTATTCACTTGATCAACTGTTGATCCCGCTCGAATGTCTTGTCTAGCTAAACTAGTTACTTCTCTCGGTGTAAGTGTCTCTGTCCTTATCTCTCATCATCTCGGCCAATGTGACTCTCTGTGAGTATCTGTCTCTGAGTGTCTCTGTTTCTTCTGAAAGTTGGTCTCAAAGTGTGTATCCTATCTGAGAGCAAGATTTTCTATTTATATTCTCATCATTTCCAGTTTCTGTTAGTGTCTATCTACCCACGCATATTTTTATTTGTTGACCTTGTATCTGCCTCCTATGCTGTCTGGAGCCACTCCCAAATTAAGTTTTCACACCGAAACATGGTCTTGACCTTGATGTCCCCACTATGTCTAATAGCTTGATTTCCCCATTTATAGGGCCTTAGTGAGCTGGTTTTCATTGATCTTAATCCCAGAAGTCAACTTGAAGTAATTAAATTTTATCTCCCTATTTTTCAAGGAATCTTGGCTTTTCATGACCAATGGCATGTTTTTGGGTTTCATGGTTGGTATCACATCAGGCCACCTTTATTCACAGAAAAACATCTGGTACGGATTTTTGGGAGCATCAGTAGCATAGTCATAATGCACTGGCTTGATGATACCACCTGTCCTGGTGATACCATCTGGCTTGATGATACTGTATGCCCTGGTGATACCATCTGACTTGGTGATATCATCTGGCTTGATGATACAATCTAGCTTGGTGATACCGTCTGCCCAAGTGAAAGAGGAATCAAACACAGCTCTGTGTTCACCAATCGACCCAGCTGATAACAAAAATATGTACCTGACTCACAGAGTTGGGGAGAAATAAGTAACAGTGAAGAAGAGCACTAGCCCCTTCACCTCAAATACTGTGACCTTCTACATGGACATTTTATATTTCACTTCCACCCGCCTCCTTCCCCACCCTAATGACAGAATACATCACAGCACTACTTTCATTTACAAAATTTAAAGTCTGTGAAATGAACTTTCAAATATAAAATGGATGTACACAAACTGACGTGAAATAATTTGGCTTCCTCATGCCATGAACAATTTGGACAGAAACAACAGGAGAGAGAAACATGTTCATACCTAGGTTTAAGATACCCATAGCTAATTGTATGGCTCCTGTCATGAAGGTCAGCAGGATGGCTATGGTTGGGTCTTTGTCTCCACTTGGGAGAGTTGGAGAGAGATTTGTGCCGAAGGTTGATGTCATGAGAGACATGATGGCCGTAGGTCCAAGGGTGACATCTTTGGCTGTTCCCAGGAGACAGTACACAAAACAGCCCATGAAAGCTGTGTACAGCCCATACTGTGAACATTATCAGCAGAAGTTGTAGTTTTTAAATAGGTTTCTGTTGTTTTCACAAACTATCTATCTATCTATCGTCCTTTCGAGCCGAAGACGGCACATAGGGCAGAACCACAATCTCAAAAACAGAAACCTTGCGTGCCAAAATGGCACATATTGCAGAGATCACTGCTTCTAAAATCTATGGTCTGTTTCCATAACAATGCTTTTTACAATGACAGCTTGTCAAGCCATCGATCAACCTCCTTAGTCGCCTCTTACGACATGCCTGGAAGGTCACAGTGTCACTATTCTTTACATCCCACATAATGAGGCCCCGGTAACACACGGTATCTTTCATATACATCCTACCATCTAACAACATTTTACTTGACATAAAGCTAACAAGCCACAACTCAGCCACTTCTGGTCAAACTTCTGGTCTTTCACAAACTAGATATTTAAAAAAGGATAAATTCAAATATTATTTTACCTTGACCATGATTTTGTTGTCTAAGAGTGATGAATTGCCCATCAATTCTCTTCAGATTCTACAGATCTATTATGTTTCTGCGCATCAATTCTCATTCAGTTTCTACAGATCTATTATGTTTTTGTCTATCAATTCTCATTCAGTTTCTACAGATATATTATGTTTTTGTTCAACAATTCTCATTCAATTTCTACAGATCTATTATGTTTTTGTCTATCAATTCTCATTCAGTTTCTACAGATCTATTATGTGTTTGTCTATCAATTCTCATTCAGTTTCTACAGATCTATTATGTTTCTTTTCCAAAAAATGAGGAAGATACTACGCAATCCATTTTTGACAATAGAAACAAAAAAAAGAGTTCTTAAATGTTATGTAGAGCCAGCCTTAACATATGGATGCAAATCATGGACAACAGACAAGAATATCACTGGAGTCTGTAGAAATGTGGTTTTACAGAAGAATGTTGAGAGTACCAAGGACAGCTAAGAAGAGTAATGAAGATGTTCTGAGAGAGGTCAAAGCAAAAAGAGAGCTAATTTCCAATATTAGGAAGAAAAAAATCATCATTTTTTGGCCATGTAATGAGAAGAGAACAACTGGAATATAATGTAACAACTGGAAAAATTGAGGGACGAAGAGATAGAGGGAAGCAAAGAGAAAAAATAACAGACAGCTTAAGAGAATGGCTTTGCAGAAGGTCAACAACAGAAATGATAAATAGCTGCCGAGATCGAAAGTTGTGGAGAGACATGATCACCTACGCCAGTAGGCCCGGTACTTGATGATGATGATTATTATGTTTCCGCCCAACAATTCTCATTCCGTTTCTACAGATCTATTATGTTTTTGTCCATCAATTCTCATTCAGTTTCTACAGATCTATTATGTTTTTGTCCATCAATTCTCATTCAGTTTCTACAAATCTATTATGTTTTTGTCCATCAATTCTCATTCCATTTCTACAAATCTATTATGTTTTTGTCCATAAATTCTCATTCCATTTCTACAAATCTATTATGTTTTTGTCCATCAATTCTCATTCTGTTTCTACAAATCTATTATGTTTTTGTCCATCAATTCTCATTCCATTTCTACAAATCTATTATGTTTTTGTCCATCAATTCTCATTCCATTTCTACAAATCTATTATGTTTTTGTCCATCCATTCTCATTCCATTTCTACAAATCTATTATGTTTTTGTCCATCAATTCTCATTCTGTTTCTACAAATCTACTATGTTTTTGTCCATCAATTCTCATTCACATTCTACAGATCTATTATGTTTTGTCCAACGATTCTCATTCAGATTCTACAGATCTATTATGTTTTTGTCCATCAGTCTCATTACTCAACTCTCCCACCCATTGCTACATCCTACCATCTAACAACATTTTACTTGACATAAAGCTAACAAGCCACAACTCAGCCACTTCTGGTCAAAGTCTGCCCACGATCAACAACAGCAAACTCTCGACTGTGAGAATCAGGTTGTGAGTCTCGTTATAATGAAGACTATATGCCTTAAGCTATTAGTATTAAGATTCATTACTTACAATAGGAGCCTTTGTTGCACTAGGAAACAAGGAAATCCAAAGAAATTAGATTAAATTAAAAAATTAAAATGTTCAACTCCAATGTTAAGTCAATCCTATTATATGGCTGTGAAACAGAAAGAACAATAAAAATAACAATCATGAAGATACAGACCATCATTAATGGATGCTTGCACAGAATAAAAGGATGTATATGGTAAGACAAGATCACTAACATAGAATTATGGAAAAGTACCAGTCAAATACCAGTGGATAAAGAGATACAGCGAAGATGATGGCACTGGATAGGACACATACTGTGGAAGCAAAAGGAAAGTATTACACGACAGGCCTTTTTTGGAATCCCCTGGGGAAGAAACGAAGGCGGAAGCAGAGATAAAGATGATGGGAATAACCTTAATGGAATAATCTTAAAAGAATGACAAGAAACAGAACGGCTTGGAAGGTATTTGTTGAAGAACTATGCTCCACAGGGAGCTGAAAGTGTTTGTTGAAGACCTATGCACTACAGAGAGCTGAAAGTTTTTGTTGAAGACCTATGCTCCACAGGGAGCTGAAAGTGTTTGTTGAAGACCTATGCTCCACAGGGAGCTGAAAGTGTTTGTTGAAGACCTATGCTCCACAGGGAGCTGAAAGTGTTTGTTGAAGACCTATGCTCCACAGGGAGCTGAAGCATAGAAGAAGAAGAAGACTCATTACTTTCACAATATTAATGGATTTCATAATTATTTCAAAATGTAGATTAGAGCATTTAAATATATCAATCTACCCACACAATCATTGTGAGGGTAATGGGTATAGTGTGTGCTTGTTTGTGTCAATTATACGCTAGCTCACTATATATAGAAGACTTGGTCATTATTCTGTATTTACAAGATTCGCTGTAAACCTTTCCACATCTCCATAATTTTACAATGCATGTGATCATTCTCATCACCTAAAAATGTGCCTTGGCCATTGTAAAATATGTCACAAAAACCGTGTATGCTTAGCATGGCAAGGAAGGAAACCTTTACTTTACCATTAGGATGTAGGAGGAAATCAATGGAAGCAGGGATGTAGGTATGCAAGTAAATGTAAAATAAACACAAAATGGTATAAAGTGGCTAAACTAATAGAAGGATAAGACAAACTACACTTTGGCAAAAGCCTTCAACGGGTATGAAAAACAAACTCTTCTAAAATAAACACAGTAATTCAAGCACAAAAACTAAACACAGTAATCCAAACAAAAAAACTAAACACAGTAATCCAAACATAAAAACTAAACACTAACAATATGTATATGGCCCTTTTCGTCTTGTCAGATGGTCTAGTAGAGGCTATTATGTATTGTTTTGAGGTTTTGATTTTGTCGAACAGCTTCTCTCGTGGCTAATTCTACCAATGTTTGACAAACACACACGGTCACAGAATGAACAAGTCAGGCCCGCTGGTCCAGTCCACAGGGTTTTCCATCCGTTTTAATGAGTCTTTTCTCTTCTAAGTTTTGCCTTAGCACAGTCTCAAATGATGTCATACCGTTCGTTATACATGCTCTCCATAATGTGCGATCACTTGCCAGATGTTTCCAGTCATATTCACATATGGAGAAGTCATTCAGAGATGATTTACAGATATCTCTATATCGTAGTTTAGGTCTGCTGATTTCTTTTTCCGTGTGTTAGTTCACCATATAGTATTTGCCTGGGGATGCGCTTTTTTTCCATTCACTGGATGTGTCCTAGCCATCTTAGTCTTCGACATCTGAGCATCGACATGATTGTTGGGGTCTTAGCACGTTGCAGGACAGTTAAGTTGGTTATTTTGTCCTGCCATTTGATGTGCATTATTCTGCGGAAACATCACATGTGGAAGACATTTAATGTCTTTTCCTGGTTTGAGTATGTTGTCCAGGTTTCAGATCCATATAATAGTGAGCTAAGCACACACGTTTGATATATTAAGAATTTGGTCTTCAATGTTAGTTTCATGTTGTTCCAGGCCCTTTCTGTGAGTTTAACACTAACAATGATCTGAAAAAAATGGCAGAAAGAACCGGTGGTAAAACCTAGTTAGGTCTGTAAAAGTTGTTTTTCTCTACTTCTGACTCTGTCTCTGCCAACCAAAACTACATACTTTCAAGACATGTTTGTGAGGAATGATTTAGTAAAAGCATTCAGCTGTTTGTCTTTCAACCTTCCTGTCTGCATGCCTGTCTGTCAAGATGTTTCACTCCCTGCCTGTCTAGCTGTCGTTCTATATACCTGGCTGTCTCTTTGGTACCCTGTCTGCCAGTCAGGCTACCTGGTAGTCTAGGTGGATATCTTATATGTCTGCCCCTCAGTCTACCTGGCTTGCTAGCTACGTGTATTCCAGCCTGCTCAGCTCACTATCTATACAATTGCTTACCTATCTGATTGTCTGTCTGTTTACCTGTCTGTCCATTTACCCTCTATATGTCTGTCTACTTGCCAATTACCTGTGCTGGTAGGTTTGCAATCTGTGCATAAGCCAACCCCTGTGGGATGACGGTCAACCCAACAGTGAATCCAGCAATCAGATCAGCTTGTAACATTCCAAACCTGGAAAACAAACATTGGTTCACAAAGTTGCAAACCTCAACCTTTTCTCACAGGGACCTATTTTATTTCGTGCAGGTTTTTTTCTGAATGAGTTATTTCTGAATGGATGATTTCTGAATGAGTGATTTCTGAATGGATGATTTCTGAATGAGTAATTTCTGAATGAGTGATTTCTGAATGAGTGATTTCTGAATGAGTGATTTCTGAATGAGTGATTTCTGAATGAGTGATTTCTGAATGGATGATTTATGAATGGATGATTTCAGAATGGGTGATTTCTGAATGGATGATTTCTGAATGGATGATTTCTAAATGAATGATTGACATTATAACAACTTAGAAACAAATTTAATCACATTCTCAAATCCATCCCTAAAAAAAAAAAGAGAAAGTATCACAAACCTAAAAAACAAAACAGAATCATAAAACTTGAAATCTAACCAATGAAAGCAAAGAGAGTTTTGCTTCAAACATGAGATTTTTGGATGAAAGATTGAGGTGAAAGAACTCAGTAGCTGAGCTTAATTCTTTTTATGGCATCATATTTGTCTGGAGAGACTGACGATGTTTAAGCAAGAAGCTTGTGTTGCATTCTTCTTGTTCGGCTCGAATAAGCAGCCTTTCTCAAATAGGCTTCTTTGCTTTCAGGTCTGCATTTATTTCATGCTGGACCTGTTTCTAGCAAACTCATCGCAGTCTACTATGTTCATCTAAAGTTTCTTCATACCTTCCCACTCAGCTTCATACCTTCCCACTCAGCCATGTTCATCTCAAATTTCTTTATGTCTTCCACATCTCAAGTTTATTCAAGTCTTCCCCATCTCAAGTTTATCCATATCTTCCCACTCTGCCATGTTCATCTCAAGTTTCTTCATACCTTCCCACTCAGCCATGTTCATCTCAAGTTTCTTCATACCTTCCCACTCAGCCATGTTCAGCTCAAGTTTCTTCATATCTTTCCACTCAGCCATGTTCATCTCAAGTTTCTTCATACCTTCCCACTCAGCCATGTTCATCTCAAGTTTTTTCATACCTTCCCACTCAGCCATGTTCATCTCAAGTTTCTTCATACCTTCCCACTCAGCCATGTTCATCTCAAGTTTCTTCATACCTTCCCACTCAGCCATGATCATCTCAAATTTCTTCATACATTTCCACTCAGCCATGTTCATCTCAAGTTTCTTCATACATTCCCACTCAGCCATGTTCATCTCAAGTTTCTTTATGGCTTCCCACTCAGCCATGTTCATCTCAAGTTTCTTTATGGTTTCCCACTCAGCCATGTTCATCTCAAGTTTCTTCATACCTTCCCACTCAGCCATGATCATCTCAAATTTCTTCATACATTCCCACTCACCCAGGTTCATCTCAAGTTTCTTTATGGTTCCCACTCAGCCATGTTCATCTCAAGTTTCTTAATGTCTTCCACATCTCAAGTTTATTCAAGTCTTCCCCATCTCAAGTTTATCCATGTCTTCCCACTCAGCCATGTTCATATCAAGCTTCTTCATGTCTCCACCATCTCAAGTTTCTTTATGTCTTACCATTCAGCCATGTTCATCAGAAGTTTCTTCATGCCTTCGCACTCTGCCATGTCCATCTCAACTTTCTTCAGGTCTTCTCATCTCAAGTTTCTTCAGATCTTCCCCCTCTCAAGTTTCATCATGTCTTCTCATCTCAAGTTTCTTCATGTCTCCACCATCTCAAGTTTCTTTATGTCTTACCATTCAGCCATGTTCATCTCAAGTTTCTTCATGCCTTCCCACTCTGCCATGTTCATTTCAAGTTTCTTCATGTCTTCCCTTCTCAAGTTTCATCATGTCTTCCCCATCTCAAGTTTCTTCATGTCTTCCTCATCTCAAGTTTCTTTATGCCTTCCCACTCTGCCATGTTCATCTCAAGTTTCTTAATGTCTTCCCACTCTGCCATGTCCATCTCAAGTTTCTTAATATCATCCCACTCTGCCATATTCATCTCAAGTTTCTCCATGTCTTCCCACTCAGTCATGCTCATCTCAAGTTTCTTTATATCTTCCCACTCAGCCATGTTCATCTCAAGTTTCTTAATGTCTTCCCATTCAGCCATGTTCATCTCAAGTTTCTTAATGTCTTCCCATTCGGCTATGTTCATCTCAGGTTTCATGTCTTCCCCATCTCAAGTTTCTCCATGTCTTCCCACTCAGCCATGTTCATCTCAAGTTTCTTAATGTCTTCCCATTCAGCCATGTTCATCTCAAGTTTCTTAATGTCTTCCCATTCAGCCATGTTCATCTCAAGTTGCTTAATGTCTTCCCATTCGGCTATGTTCATCTCAGGTTTCATGTCTTCCCATTCGGCTATGTTCATCTCAGGTTTCATGTCTTCCCCATCTCAAGTTTCTCCATGTCTTCCCACTCAGGAATGTTCATCTCAAGTTCTTCATGCTTTCCCACTCAGCCATGTTCATCTCAAGTTTCTTTATGTCTTCCACATCTCAAGTTTATTCATGTCTTCCCCATCTCAAGTTTCTCCATGTCTTCCCACTCAGCCATGCTCATCTCAAGTTTTATTATGCCTTCCCACTCTGCCATGTTCATCTCAAGTTTCTTAATATCTTCCCACTCTGCCATGATCATCTCAAGTTTCTTAATATCTTCCCACTCTGCCATGTTCATCTCAAGTTTCTTAATATCTTCCCACTCTGCCATGTTCATCTCAAGTTTCTTAATATCTTCCCACTCTGCCATGTTCATCTCAAGTTTCTTAATATCTTCCCACTCTGCCATGTTCATCTCAAGTTTCTTAATATCTTCCCACTCTGCCATGTTCATCTCAAGTTTCTTAATATCTTCCCACTCTGCCATGTTCATCTCAAGTTTCTTAATATCTTCCCACTCTGCCATGTTCATCTCAAGTTTCTTAATATCTTCCCACTCTGCCATGTTCATCTCAAGTTTCTTAATATCTTCCCACTCTGCCATGTTCATCTCAAGTTTCTTAATATCTTCCCACTCTGCCATGTTCATCTCAAGTTTCTTAATATCTTCCCACTCTGCCATGTTCATCTCAAGTTTCTTAATATCTTCCCACTCTGCCATGTTCATCTCAAGTTTCTTAATATCTTCCCACTCTGCCATGTTCATCTCAAGTTTCTTAATATCTTCCCACTCTGCCATGTTCATCTCAAGTTTCTTAATATCTTCCCACTCTGCCATGTTCATCTCAAGTTTCTTAATATCTTCCCACTCTGCCATGTTCATCTCAAGTTTCTTAATATCTTCCCACTCTGCCATGTTCATCTCAAGTTTCTTAATATCTTCCCACTCTGCCATGTTCATCTCAAGTTTCTTAATATCTTCCCACTCTGCCATGTTCATCTCAAGTTTCTTAATATCTTCCCACTCTGCCATGTTCATCTCAAGTTTCTTTATATCTTCCCACTCTGCCATGTCCATCTCAAGTTTCTTAATATCTTCCCACTCTGCCATGTTCATCTCAAGTTTCTTAATATCTTCCCACTCTGCCATGTTCATCTCAAGTTTCTTTATATCTTCCCACTCTGCCATGTTCATCTCAAGTTTCTTAATATCTTCCCACTCTGCCATGTTCATCTCAAGTTTCTTAATATCTTCCCACTCTGCCATGTTCATCTCAAGTTTCTTAATATCTTCCCACTCTGCCATGTTCATCTCAAGTTTCAAGTCTTCCCCATCTCAAGTTTCTTAATATCTTCCCACTCAGCCATGTTCATCTCAAGTTTCTTTATGTCTTCCACATCTCAAGTTTATTCATGTCTTCCCCATCTCAAGTTTCTTAATATCTTCCCACTCAGCCATGTTCATCTCAAGTTTTTTCATGTCTTCCCACTCTGCCATGTTCATCTCAAGTTTTTTCATGTCTTCCCACTCTGACATGTTCATCTCAAGTTTCTTCATGTCTTCCCACTCAGCTATGCTCATCTCAAGTTTCTTAATGTCTTCCCACTCAACCATGTTCATCTCAAGTTGCTTAATGTCTTCCCACTTGGCTATGTTCATCTCAAGTTTCATGTCTTCCCCATCTCAAGTTTCTCCATGTCTTCCCACTCAGCCATGTTCATCTCAAGTTTCTTTATGGCTTACCATTCTGCCATGTTCATCTCAAGTTTCTTCATGTCTTCACCATCTCAAGATTCTTCATGTCTTCCGCATCTCAAGTTTTTTCATGTCTTCCCCATCTCAAGTTTCTTCATGTCTTCCTCATCTCAAGTTTCTTCATGTCTTCCTCATCTCAAGTTTTTTCATGTCTTCCCCATCTCAAGTTTCTTCATGTCTTCCCCATCTCAAGTTTCTTCATGTCTTCACCATCTCAAGATTCTTCATGTCTTTCCCATCTCAAGTTTCTTCATGTCTTCCTCATCTCAAGTTTCTTCATGTCTTCCTCATCTCAGGTTTCTTTATGTCTTCCTCATCTCAAGTTTCTTCATGTTTTCTTCATCTCAAGTTTCTTCATGTCTTCCTCATCTGAAATTTCTCCATGTCTTCCCCATCTCAAGTTTCTTCATGTCTTCCTCATCTCAAGTTTCTTTATGTCTTCCTCATCTCAAATCTCCATGTCTTCCCCATCTCAAGTTTCTTGAAGTCATCCCCATCTCATGTTTCTTGTTTCTCCCATCTCAAGTTTCATGTCTTCCTCATCTCAAGTTTCTTGTCTTCCCCATCTCAAGTTTCTTCATGTCTTCTCCATCTCAAGTTTCATGTCTTCCCCATCTCAAGTTTCTTCATGTCTTCCCCATCTCAAGTTTCATGTCTTCCCCATCTCAAGTTTCTTCATGTCTTCCCCATCTCAAGTTTCTTGTCTTCCTCATCTCAAGTTTCATGTCTTCCTCATCTCAAATTTCTTGTCTTCCCCATCTCAAGTTTCATGTCTTCCCCATCTCAAGTTTCATGTCTTCCCCATCTCAAGTTTCATGTCTTCCCCATCTCAAGTTTCATGTCTTCCCCAGCTCAATTTATTCATGTCTTCACCATCTCAAGTTTCTTCATGTCTTCCCCATCTCAAGTTTCATGTCTTCCCCATCTCAAGTTTCATGTCTTCCCCATCTCAAGTTTCATGTCTTCCCCAGCTCAAGTTTATTCATGTCTTCCCCAGCTCAAGTTTCTTCATGTCTTCCCCATCTCAAGTTTCATGTCTTCCTCATCTCAAGTTTCATGTCTTCCCCATCTCAAGTTTCATGTCTTCCCCATCTCAAGTTTCATGTCTTCCCCATCTCAAGTTTCATGTCTTCCCCAGCTCAAGTTTATTCATGTCTTCACCATCTCAAGTTTCTTCATGTCTTCCCCATCTCAAGTTTCTTCATGTCTTCCCCATCTCAAGTTTCTTCATGCCTTCCCCATCTCAAGTTTCTTTATGTCTTCCCACTCTGCCATGTTCATCTCAAGTTTCCTTATGCCTTTCCATTCTGCCATATTCATCTCAAGTTTCTTCATGCCTTCCCACTCTGCCATGCTCATCCCAAGTTCCTCCATTACTTCCCATTCTGCCATGTTCATCTCAAGACCAAACATCTTTGTAGTTAATGAGCTGCCTTACTTTGCATCTCTTGACACAGGCACCAAATAGAACCTCAACATGTATCTATCCATCCTTGAACACAGATGGTCCAGCTCAACAAGCATCTATCCATCCTTGAACACAGATGGTCCAGCTCAACAAGCATCTATCCATCCTTGAACACAGATGGTCCAGCTCAACAAGCATCTATCCATCCTTGAACACAGATGGTCCAGCTCAACAAGCATCTATCCATCCTTGAACACAGATGGTCCAGCTCAACAAGCATCTATCCATCCTTGAACACAGATGGTCCAGCTCAACAAGCATCTATCCATCCTTGAACACAGATGGTCCAGCTCAACAAGCATCTATCCATCCTTGAACACAGATGGTGCAGCTCAACAAGCATCTATCCATCCTTGAACACAGATGGTCCAGCTCAAAAAGCATCTATCCATCCTTGAACACAGATGGTCCAGCTCAACAAGCATCTATCCATCCTTGAACACAGATGGTCCAGCTCAACAAGCATCTATCCATCCTTGAACACAGATGGTCCAGCTCAACAAGCATCTATCCATCCTTGAACACAGATGGTCCAGCTCAAAAAGCATCTATCCATCCTTGAACACAGATGGTCCAGCTCAACAAGCATCTATCCATCCTTGAACACAGATGGTCCAGCTCAACAAGCATCTATCCATCCTTGAACACAGATGGTTCCGCCATGACTTTGCTGGTGGACATTAAACAAACACTGCAGTCCGATTCCAGTCTTCCATCTCTTTGTTCCCGTAGGAGGAGCATCAGAAAACATCAAAAATAAAATCTTCTTCTTCTATCTTTTCAGCTCCCTGTGGAGCATAGGTCTTCAACAACCACTTTCAGCTCCATGTGGAGCATAGGTCTTCAACAAACACTTTCCAAGCCATTCTGTTTCTTGCCATTCTTTTAAGATCATTCCATGTCTTCCCCATCATTTTCATCTCTGCTTCCATGTCTTCTCAAAGAATACCTTGATCTTCATCTTTGTCTTATTCCTTGGGAGTTCAAAAAAGGGGCATGTTGTGTAATATTATTTTCTTAGACTTGTCTGTGTTTGTGAAGTTGCATTTTTTTTTTTTTTGCTTTTCTTTTTTACAGTACAGGATAGCCAGTCCCATGCCCAACTCCTCTTCGCCTAGTACGAACATGCCTGGTAGTGTACAGCGCAACAATTCTTTACTCCCCTTTCGGGCACCGGCAGTGCCAGTTTTAAATGTAAACTACATGATCTTTTCTCTTGTGGGAAGCAAAATGATCCAGAATTAGCTGCCATATTTAACTGTAGCAGATGCGGGCGGACATTAAACTGTTTACTGAACTTGTCACTTCTATATAACTCTTGCAATGTGATATCTAAATGTGCTTTAAAACTAATTGTATTCATAGAATATTGCATTTAATGACTTTGTTGATACAGAACTGTTTAAGGCCATCACCACCCACTTCTCTATACCTTCAGGAAAAGAGTACCTACTTACACTCTGTTGTCTGTACCAACTTGCACTCTGTTGTCTGTACCAACTTGCACTCTGTTGTCTGTACCATCTTGCACTCTGTTGTCTGTACCAACTTGCACTCTGTTGTCTGTACCAATTTGCACTCTGGTGTCTGTACCAATTTACACTCTGTTGTCTGTACCATCTTGCACTCTGTTGTCTGTACCAATTTGCACTCTGGTGTCTGTACCAACTTGCACTCTGTTGTCTGCACCAACTTGCACTCTATTGTCTGTATCAACTTGTACTCTGTTGTCTGTGCCAGCTTGCACTCTGTTATCAGTACCAACTTGCACTGTGTTGTCTGTACCAACTTGCACTTTGTTGTTTGAGTTGTTCATTTAATGCCTGGATTATTTGAGGAGATCTGCTCCAGTTCCACTTAAATTGAAATTGCTTTCTACTCCTCTCCTACACATCATCTCATAGTTTATTTTCACTTATGTTCACTTTCTACTCCTCTCCTACACATCATCTCATAGTTTATTTTCACTTATGTTCACTTTCTACTCCTCTCCCACACATCATCTCATAGTTTATTTTCACTTATGTTCACTTTCTACTCCTCTCCTACACATCATCTCATAGTTTATTTTCACTTATGTTCACTTTCTACTCCTCTCCTACACATCACCTCATAGACAGTTTATTCACTCAACCATAACTCACATTATTCACTTTCTTTGCTGCCAGAGAATTCCATAATTCACGGACAAGCCAGTCAAGACATCAGAAATCGTTCTCCTCTCGGTTAATTTGTGGAGCTCACCATTGCCAGCATTTTGGTCATTAATCTCACCAGTATTTAGTCATCGATCTCACCTGTATTTAGTTATCAACCTCACCTGTATTTAGACAACTACTTCCCCTGTATTTAGACAACGACCTCGTCTGTATTTAGCCATCAACCTCACCTGTATTTAGACAACTACCTCACCTGTATTTAGCCATCAACCTCACCTGTATTTAGACAACTACCATCCCTGTATTTAGACAACTACATCACCTGTATTTAGACGACCCCCACTGTATTTAGACAACGACCTCCCCTGTATTTAGTCATCAACCTCCCCTGTATTTAGACAACGACCTCACCTGTATTTAGTCATCGACCTCCTCTGTATTTAGTCATCAACCTCACCTGTATTTAGACAACGACCTCCGTTATATTAAGTCATCAACCTCACCTGTATTTAGACAACGACATCACCTGTATTTAGACGACCTCCCCTGAATTTAGACAACGATCTCCCTTGTATTTAGTCATTAACCTCCCCTGTATTTAGTCATCAACCTCACCTGTACTTAGACAACGACCTCCCCTGTATTTAGACGACCTCACCTGTATTTAGACAACTATCTCCCCTGTATTTAAACAACGACCTCACCTGTATTTAGGTAACCACTTGACAATCGGCAACCTCTTCTGTAAAGTTTGCAAGGTGAAGGTCCGATGGCAGCATTGCTTCGCTTGATCTTTGACCTCAGCCAGAGCAGACCACTTGTCGCCTCCTTCAGCGGGAGCGCCATCTTTGTTGCCTCTATCTCCATTTGACTGTGTCGACTGGGACAACAAGTACGTTGATTACAACGTAAGGAAACACAATCACTCAAGCTCCGTTCTACTCACTCAAGTCATTTTTGTTCTCTCACTCACACATTTTACATTATCCCACATGGCTCATTATTATTCATTCATTGAGCCCTCTCTATTTCTCTCTCTCCTTCTCTCTCTCTCCCTCTCCCTCTCTCTCTCCTTCTCTCTCTCCCTCTATCTCTCCTTCTCTCTCTCTCCCTCTCTCTCTCCCTCTCTGAAACACACATGCGCGCTATAATAAAAAGCACATTAATCACACACCTGCGATAGGCAATAGGCCAGTCAGTCAACCGTGTGATGGTCTAGATAACCTTGTATGATAACGTAGCTGAAATATTTAAAATAACAAAAAGAGAGAGAGAGAGAGAGAGAGGAGAGAGAGAGAGAGAGAGAGAGAGAGAGATACACTCACATTTATTGTACTCAACTTCAAGTTAAACATTTCATTGAAGCTCTGTGAAGTTGTTGTCTGTGACACTGCTATATGTAATACATATAATGTAATGTAATATATATGTGATATTGTTATATGTGATACAGTTATCTGTGATACTGTTATCTACGACACTGTTATCTATGATACTGTTATCTGTGACATTAGTTATCTGTGATACTGTTATCTGTGATACTGTGTCTGTGATACTGCTATCTGTAATACTGCTATCTGTTATCTGTGATACTGCTATCTGTAATACTGCTATCTGTTATTTGTGACATCTGTTATTTGTGGTACTGTTATCAGTGATAGTGTTATCTGTGATACTGCTATCTGTGATACTGTTATCTGTGACACTGCTATCTATGACACTGTTATCTGTGATACTGCTATCTGTGATACTGTTATCTATGACACTGTTATCTGTGGTACTCATCATCATGTGCAAGACCGGTTGGCGTAGGCGATCATGTTCCTCCACAATCTTCTATCTACAGTGCGTCGTATCAGTTCGGTTGTTGACTGTTTTCCATGCCATGACACCAAGCTATTCAGTATTTTCTTTCTTTGTCGTCCGCGATCTGTCTTTCCTTTTATTTTGCCAGTTGTAACCAAGTATTCCAACTTTCCTCTTCTCATGATGTGCCCGAAAAATGTTAATTGCTTCTTTCTGATGTTTTTTAAGAGCTCCCTTTTTGTGTTGGCCTCTTTGAGAACTTCCTCATTGGTCTTTATAGCTGTCCAGGGAACTTTCAACATTCTTCTGAGAAATCCAATCTCTGTGGCTTCTAATCGTCTTTTCATTTGTTTGTCTACTGTCCATGATTCGCTTCCATAGGTCAGAATTGGTTCTATATAGCACCGATGAACTATCTTTCTCATTTTTATTGACATAGATTTGTTGCATAATATATTTTATCACTGCCAAGAAGGAAAGGAATGGCAAACTAACTACCTTCTTAAATTGCCTGGAATAATCATGACAAATTACAACCTTATATCTGTGGTACTGCTATCTGTGATACTGCTCTATCTGTGACACTGTTATCTATGATACTGTTATCTGTGACACTGTTATCTATGATACTGTTATCTGTGACACTGTTATCTATGATACTGTTATCTGTGACACTGTTATCTGTGACACTGTTATCTGTGATACTGTTATCTGTGTTACTGTTGTCTGTGACACTGTTATCTGTGATACTGCTATATGTGACACGGTTATCTGTGACACTGTTATCTGTGACACTGTTATCTGTGACACTGTTATCTGTGACACTGTTATCTCTGATACTGCTATCTGTGACACTGTTATCTGTGTCACTCTTATCTGTGATACTGCTATCTGTGACACTACTATATGTGACACTTGTATCTGTGATACTGCTATCTATGACCTCTGTTATCTGTGACACTGTTATCTGTGTCACTCTTATCTGTGATACTGCTATCTGTGACACTACTATATGTGACACTTGTATCTGTGATACTGCTATCTATGACCTCTGTTATCTGTGATACTGTTATCTGTAAAACTCGTCTACCGGCGTCATTTACAAAATCAACACAAAATGGGTTCAGTTCATAACGTGTGGGCGTGGCTGGACAGATTATTAGCCAATCGAAGATGATTTACTGCTTGAGGTTGACTTGCTGATTGGAAGCAAGGCACGTGACAGCAACAGAGCTGCAAGCAACTCATAGCTGATGGTTTGTGTAAGAAAAGGTGAACCACAAGCATCCAGACCCTACTCCAATCTTTCGTGGTGCCTCTAGAAAAAGACTAACCAGTCTAGTCTGGTCAAGTGAGTAGTGATAGAAGGGGAAGGGAACCCGGGACTAAAAAAACCGTGCTGAAGTCGGACGTGTTAGGCCGAAAGACACGATTAAATAACAACACAAACGTATTTACGATCACATACCGTCTTTTTAATGTCTTATAACGAAGAGAAGTGCCCATTCCTTTAGAAATCACCAGGTGTGAGACAGACAGAGAGAAGTAGATGCTCATTGACATGAAGATGTCCGTGTTGTATCTGACACAGTTAAAACATCTGTGATTCACCAGGTCTGGAGACCACCCTGTCCACTCTCATTAGGACTGATATTCCAGAAACATTCGTTTGTGTCTGCACAACTTTTCGTTTAGCCGTCACGTCACTTCCAACAAATGCAAGCTTTAAACATGGCCAACCATCCCTTGATGTGATCGGTATAGCAAAGTTTCGATATTTGGCAACACCTACATCTGTGTCTTCCATCTCAGTTTGGCATTTCTTTTATCAAATGTATCGAGAGAACATCAACATAACGATGAATGGCAGACAACTAAAACAACATCAACATAACGATGAATGGCAGACAACTAAAACAACATCAACATAACGATGAATGGCAGACAACTAAAACAACATCAACATAACGATGGATGGCAGACAACTAAAACAGAACATCAACATAACGATGGATGGCAGACAACTAAAACAACATCAACATAACGATGAATGGCAGACAACTAAAACAGAACATCAACATAACGATGGATGGCAAACAACTAAAACAGAACATCAACATAACGATGGACGGCAGACAACTAAATCAGAACATCAACATAACGATGGACGGCAGACAACTAAATCAGAACATCAACATAACGATGGACGGCAGAGAACTAAAACAGAACATCAACATAACGATGGATGGCAGACAACTAAATCAGAACATCAACATAACGATGGACGGCAGAGAACTAAAACAGAACATCAACATAACGATGGACGGCAGAGAACTAAAACAGAACATCAACATAACGATGGACGGCAGACAACTAAATCAGAACATCAACATAAAGATGGACGGCAGACAACTAAATCAGAACATCAACATAACGATGGATGGCAAACAACTAAAACAGAACATCAACATAACGATGGACGGCAGACAACTAAATCAGAACATCAACATAATGATGGACGGCAGACAACTAAAACAGAACATTAATGATGGACGGCAGAAGACAACTAAAACAGAACATCAACATAACGATGGACGGCAGACAACTAAAACACAACATCAACATAACGATGGACGGCAGACAACTAAATCAGAACATCAACATAACGATGGACGGCAGACAACTAAATCAGAACATCAACATAACGATGGACGGCAGACAACTAAATCAGAACATCAACATAACGATAGACGGCAGACAACTAAAACAGAACATCAACATAACGATGGACGGCAGACAACTAAAACAGAACATCAACATAACGATGTACGGCAGGCAACTAAAACATAACATTAATGATGGACGGCAGACAACTAAAACAGAACATCAACATAACGATGGACGGCAGGCAACTAAAACATAACATTAATGATGGACGGCACACAACTAAAACAGAACATCAACATAACGATGGACGGCAGACAACTAAAACAGAACATCAACATAACGATGGACGGCAGACAACTGAAACAGAACAATAACATAACGATGGACGGCAGACAACTAAAACACAACATCAACATAACGATGGACGGCAGACAACTAAAACACAACATCAACATAACGATGGACGGCAGACAACTAAAACAGAACATTAATGATGGACGGCAGAAGACAACTAAAACAGAACATCAACATAACGATGGACGGCAGACGACTAAAACACAACATCAACATAATGATGGACGGCAGACAACTAAAACAGAACATCAACATAACGATGGTTTGCAGACAACTAAAACAGAATAATAACATAACGATGGATGGCAGACAATTAAAACAGAACATTAATGATGGACGGCAGAGAACTAAAACAGAACATCAACATAATGATGGATGGCAGACAACTAAAACAGAACATCAATGATGGACGGCATACAACTAAAATAGAACATCAACATAACGATGAATGGCAGACAACTAAAACAGAACATCAACATAACGATGGATGGCAAACAACTAAAACAGAACATCAACATAACGATGGACGGCAGACAACTAAATCAGAACATCAACATAACGATGGACGGCAGACAACTAAATCAGAACATCAACATAACGATGGACGGCAGAGAACTAAAACAGAACATCAACATAACGATGGATGGCAGACAACTAAATCAGAACATCAACATAACGATGGACGGCAGAGAACTAAAACAGAACATCAACATAACGATGGACGGCAGAGAACTAAAACAGAACATCAACATAACGATGGACGGCAGACAACTAAATCAGAACATCAACATAATGATGGACGGCAGACAACTAAATCAGAACATCAACATAACGATGGATGGCAAACAACTAAAACAGAACATCAACATAACGATGGACGGCAGACAACTAAATCAGAACATCAACATAATGATGGACGGCAGACAACTAAAACAGAACATTAATGATGGACGGCAGAAGACAACTAAAACAGAACATCAACATAACGATGGACGGCAGACAACTAAAACACAACATCAACATAACGATGGACGGCAGACAACTAAATCAGAACATCAACATAACGATGGACGGCAGACAACTAAATCAGAACATCAACATAACGATGGACGGCAGACAACTAAATCAGAACATCAACATAACGATAGACGGCAGACAACTAAAACAGAACATCAACATAACGATGGACGGCAGACAACTAAAACAGAACATCAACATAACGATGTACGGCAGGCAACTAAAACATAACATTAATGATGGACGGCAGACAACTAAAACAGAACATCAAAATAACGATGGACGGCAGGCAACTAAAACATAACATTAATGATGGACGGCACACAACTAAAACAGAACATCAACATAACGATGGACGGCAGACAACTAAAACAGAACATCAACATAACGATGGACGGCAGACAACTGAAACAGAACAATAACATAACGATGGACGGCAGACAACTAAAACACAACATCAACATAACGATGGACGGCAGACAACTAAAACACAACATCAACATAACGATGGACGGCAGACAACTAAAACAGAACATTAATGATGGACGGCAGAAGACAACTAAAACAGAACATCAACATAACGATGGACGGCAGACGACTAAAACACAACATCAACATAATGATGGACGGCAGACAACTAAAACAGAACATCAACATAACGATGGTTTGCAGACAACTAAAACAGAATAATAACATAACGATGGATGGCAGACAATTAAAACAGAACATTAATGATGGACGGCATACAACTAAAACAGAACATCAACATAATGATGGATGGCAGACAACTAAAACAGAACATCAATGATGGACGGCATACAACTAAAATAGAACATCAACATAATGATGGATGGCAGACAACAAAAAACAGAACATCAACATAATGATGGAGGGCAGACAACAAAAAACAGAACAGCAACATAATGATGGAGGGCAGACAACAAAAAACAGAACATCAAGATAATGATGGAGGGCAGACAACAAAAACAGAACATCAACATAATGATGGAGGGCAGACAACAAAAAACAAAACATCAAAATAACGATGGAGTGCAGCCAACTAAAACAGAACACCAACATAATGATGGAGGGCAGACAACAAAAAACAGAACATCAACATAATGATGGAGGGCAGACAACAAAAAACAGAACATCAACATAATGATGGAGGGCAGACAACAAAAAACAGAACATCAACATAATGATGGAGGGCAGACAACAAAAAACAGAACATCAAGATAATGATGGAGGGCAGACAACAAAAAACAGAACATCAAGATAATGATGGAGGGCAGACAACAAAAAAACAGAACATCAACATAATGATGGAGGGCAGACAACACAAAACAGAACATCAACATAATGATGGAGGGCAGACAACAAAAACAGAACATCAACATAATGATGGAGGGCAGACAACAAAAAACAAAACATCAACATAATGATGGAGGGCAGACAACACAAAACAGAACATCAACATAATGATGGTGGGCAGACAAAAAATAGAACATCAACATAATGATGGTGAGCAGACAAAAAATAGAACATAACATATCGACAGACGATGGACAACTAAAACAAGTAGAGGAATTTAAATACCTAGAAAGTATGGTGGTAAACGACAATTCACAAACAGCAGAGACAGACTCAAGATGCATCAAAGCTTGTCAAATCATTGGACAGTTATCACCACTATTGTCTAACGAGGAAATAACTTTAGAGGCAAAACGAGCACTATACAATACAATCTTAATTTCAACGTTGTGCTACCAATGCCAGTCCTGCACCCAATATGCAAGATCAATAAGACAAATAACCATTATCGAGATGAAATGTGTTTGACGAATGACAAGAAACAAGCCTGAGAGATAATATAATAAAAGAAGAACTGAAAAAAAAGCCAGGAATAACCCCCGCCATAGAATATATAAAGAAACAACAGATAAAATTGTTTGACCACGTGATAAAGCAGAAAGATCAAAACACAACACAGCGAGCCTTCAATAAATGTTGCGAGTACACCAGGCCCAAAGGTCGATCACAAAAAAGAAGGATTGATTGAATATTCGAAACACTAGGGAACATAACAGCAGGAGAGGCGAACACAAGAGCAAAAAACCACAAATTATATCTCCTCTCGACGTTGAAAGGCGAATGAGGAAGGAAGAAGAAGAAATGTGTCGAGACTGATAATCTAAATAAACTCAATAAATTAACGAAACATTTGTTTAACACAAGTCATATCCAAGTCTAGCAATAGTCGTCGACCATCTTACGTATCAACACTTACTTCAAAATTATTCACATGAACCTCTTCATCGACCATTGTAGAGCCATTCTCATATGAAATACAAAACACTGTTTCTTTAGACATTTCATATAACCCGGCAAATCCGATTTTAACGAGAGTCTGTACCAAGCTTGTTTTCCTTGATATTTGTCCCTTCAATAAGCTGGACCCGTGTCTTCACTGAAGTATCGTTAAGGAAACAGTCTTCAGCAAACACACAGAAATAGCTAAAGACAGACGAGCCAGCCTTTCTTACTTCCCTTTGTGTCAGATCCAGGTGTCTTGTGAAGACTTTGTGGAACATCACGTTTTACCTGCGTTCAGTCTCAAAGTTAAAAGTCATAGTCTCTTCCAGTCACAGAACTAATAGTCTCTTACAGTCACAGAACTAATAGACTATTCCAGTCACAGAACTAATAGTGTCTTGTAATCAAATGCAACAATCGCGAACACAACCCTTCTTGCACACTACAAGTTAAACATCACTTTATTGTCAATTCAACTTGTATTCCTTCACAAAATATTCACTACAATTAACATCGTTAAGTTATTGCTACAGCTCAACTAGGAACCCTGTCGGTAAGTGGATCTCATAAACTGAATCGTAACTGACATTTGTACCTTGTGGTGTCGCCTTTCTAATGTACTTATTAATTTCCTGTCAGTTTTTTTTTTTTTTAGTAAATCCAATTTGAAATCTATTTAAATATCACGTGCTGCCCTATTCATATAACCGCATCCTTCATGTTGATGTCTCCTGCAAACTGCACATGGAAGCCTCTGAGTGTCACTGTAAATGTGTACATGATCGACGATCTTTCTGGCAAAATCTGCGTATCCCTGCTTGAAATCTGCAATTCTCTATGTTGGCAAATTGTTGTGTTACTGATGTCCAAATGTGACAAAGCGTAATTTTTCACATGCAAATCTTACACCGTCTAACCAATATTGGCACTTCAATTCAATAGGTTAGTATCTCAAGTGAGCATATCCCACTGGCAGCGTCGACAGATATTCATTCAAAAAATTTTTTTTAATGAAAAGAAAGAAAATGTAGTTTGGGTACAGTTTTACTTAGTTGAGGAAAAAAAAAACAAAACCAGAACGTCGTTTCAGCTCACTAGGCCTTCAAATGGAACAATAGACACAACACAAGAATATATATATATGTGTGTGTGTGTGTGTGTTTGTAGATACACACATAAATCTAACAGCATGACGGTACTATGGTGGACTGTCCAGAATGAAAATAAGTAAGTCGTGACATTTGGTTATTTGGTTATGGAAGGCCCCGGTATCATTGCAAACGAATTAAAATCCATAATTGCTCAACCGTCCGTGCCAGTGGAATCATCCGAATTACTAACTCATCTCCAAAACAAAGAAAGGTAGCTGTAGTCCCCATCATAGCAGTCTCAGCACACGCCAAAAGACATAAGGCGAAACTGCACAGAAAGTGAACACAGCCAACTGTTCCCTGGCATACGATATCAGCATTCATCGTAAACCATTGGAATATCGAAACATGATCAACACGGATGATACACACAGCTCACGGTGTGCACAGAGCACTTAACTCAGTAGCTCCTGCAGCAAGCCGGACTTGGAATATGCGGAAACTGCAACGAGGAACACTTTTCAGACACAGCAATTAAAAGTTCCTGATGCCTAACCGTCATATTGACCGGTATTCCAATGATGACGTATATTGCAATCAACACAGAACACACTATCACGCACACTGTAAAGGATTTCAGATCACATGCATGTACTCCGCTTCACCGGGGAAGTTCCCAACAGTGGAACTTCCTATCTATACACTGATCTGCATTGGAAAGATAGAATTAACCATCTTTCCGGCACAAAATACGTAATAGTGAACGTTGACGCAAACATAACCGCGCCATCTTGAAACCGGAAGTCTATGTCGTGATCATAAGTAAGTCACTTCCCTGTAGTTCTGAGTTTGGACAAAGAGTGATCGAAATATATAAATCTCTTCCACTCACGGAACTAATAGTCTCTTCACTCACAGAAGTCTCTTCCACTCACGGAACTGTTAGTCTCTTCCACTCACGGAACTATTAGTCTCTTCACTCAAGGAACTAACAGTCTCTTCACTCACGGAAATCTCTTCCACTCACGGAACTAATAGTCTCTTTACTCACGGAAGTCTCTTCCACTCACGGAACTAAAGGTCTCTTTACTCACGGAAGTCTCTTCCACTCACGGAACTATTAGTCTCTTCACTCACGGAAATAACAGTCTCTTTACTCACGGAACTCTCTTCCACTCACGGAACTAAAGGTCTCTTTACTCACGGAAGTCTCTTCCACTCACCAAACTAATAGTCTCTTTACTCACGGAAGTCTCTTCCACTAACGGAACTAAGTCTCTTTACTCACGGAAGTCTCTTCCACTCACGGAACTAATAGTCTCTTCCACTCATGGAACTATTAGTCTCTTCCACTCATGGAACTATTAGTCTCTTCCACTCACGGAACTAATAGTCTCTTCCACTCACGGAACTATTAGTCTCTTCCACTCACGGAACTATTAGTCTCTTCCACTCACGGAACTAATAGTCTCTTCCACTCACGGAACTATTAGTCTCTTCCACTCACGGAACTATTAGTCTCTTCCACTCACGGAACTATTAGTCTCTTCCACTCATGGAACTATTAGTCTCTTCCACTCATGGAACTATTAGTCTCTTCCACTCACGGAACTAATAGTCTCTTCACTCACGGAAGTCTCTTCACTGACGGAAGTCTCTTCCACTCACGTAACTAATAGTCTCTTTACTCACGGAAGTCTCTTCCACTTAGGGAACTAATAATCTCTTCCACACAGGGAACTATTAGTCTCTTCCACTCACGGAACTAAAAGTCTCTTCCATTCAGGGAACTATTAGTCTCTTCGACTCACGGAACTAATAGTTTTCTTCCCCTCACTGAACTATTAGTCTCTTCCACTCTCAGAACTAATAGTCTCTTCACTCACGGAACTATTAGTCTCTTCACTCACGAAACTAATAATCTCTTCCAATTACGGAACTAATAATCTCTTCCACTCACGGAAGTAATAATATCTTCCAATTACGGAACTAATAATCTCTTCCACTCACGGAAGTAATAATCTCTTCCACTCACGGAAGTAATAATATCTTCCAATTACGGAACTAATAACCTCTTCCACTCACGGAAGTAATAATCTCTTCCAATTACGGAACTAATAATCTCTTCCACTCACGGAAGTATTAATCTCTTCCAATTACGGAACTAATAATCTCTTCCACTCACGGAAGTAATAATCTCTTCCAATTACGGAACTAATAGTCTCTTCCACTCACGGAAGTAATAATCTCTTCCAATTACGGAACTAATAATCTCTTCCACTCACGGAAGTATTAATCTCTTCCACTCACGGAAGTAATAATCTCTTCCAATTACGGAACTAATAGTCTCTTCCACTCACGGAAGTAATAATCTCTTCCACTCACGGAAGTAATAAGCTCTTCCACTCACGGAAGTAATAATCTCTTCCACTCACGGAAGTAATAATCTCTTCCACTCATGGAAGTAATAATCTCTTCCACTCACGGAAGTAATAATCTCTTCCACTCACGGAAGTAATAATCTCTTCCACTCACGGAAGTAATAATCTCTTCCAATTACGGAACTAATAGTCTCTTCCACTCACGGAAGTAATAATCTCTTCCACTCACGGAAGTAATAATCTCTTCCACTCACGGAAGTAATAATCTCTTCCAATTACGGAACTAATAGTCTCGTCCACTCACGGAAGTAATAATATCTTCCAATTACGGAACTAATAGTCTCTTCCACTCACGGAAGTAATAATCTCTTCCAATTACGGAACTAATAGTCTCTTCCACTCACGGAAGTAATAATCTCTTCCAATTACGGAACTAATAATCTCTTCCACTCACGGAACTAAAAGTCTCTTCCAGCCACAAACCTAATAATCTCTTCCACTCACGGAACTAAAAGTCTTGTCCAGCTCTATTACCGCCATGTAGTTAGATTTCTGTGTCTATATATATATATTTGTGTTATTGTTCCAGCTGAAGGTCTGCTAGGCCGAAACGTCGTCTTACTTCTGTTTTGTTCCTCACCGACGTAAAACTAAACCCATACGTTTTTTTTTCCTTTTTTTAAAATGTTCATTCTTAACATCAGCTTTACATTAGCTTCACTTTAGTTTTACAGTGGCTTCACTTTAGCTTTACAGTGGCTTCGCATTTTGATGACCGTACCCCTCAATAGACATTACTTTTCTGACATTACGCGCAACCACGTGACTGGTGAATGCACCTGTTGTGGCTAGAAAAACAACCCATTCAACTAATACACAGGGACATCTTCAAACACTGCCGTACACAAGATCTATATTCCTTTGATAAATTCGAGAACACAGTTCCATTCAATTTTCTCGGAAACTATTTGATGAACTGCAGTGAAGTTTTGCATGCAGACTGATCTCAAACCTTAAGATTTCCTAACATTTATATCCAAAAGCAATCACAATTTTAAAGAAATTCTTTTTGCTACATAATTTCAGGAAAATTACAAATAATAATGCCCTAAATATTAAATTTTAACAGTCAAACGAGTTTACGTTTTATGGCGAGTCGCATAGAGACGCCAAAGCAATATATGGAAGTAATCATCATCATCAAGTACCGGACCTGCTAAGGTGATCATGTCTCTCCACAATTTTCGATCTCTACAGTTATTTATCATTTCTGTTGTTGACCATCTGCCAGGCCATTCTCTTAAGCTGCTAGTATCTTTTCTCTTTGCTTTCCTCTATCTCTTCGTCCCTCAGTTTTCCCAGTTGTTACAATATATTCCAGCTGTTCTCTTCTCATTACATGGCCAAAAAATGGTGATTGTTTCTTCCTAATATTGGAAATTAGTTCTCTTTTTCCTTTGGCCTCTTTCAGAACGGCTTCATTACTCTTCTTAGCTGTCCATGGTATTCTAAACATTCTTCTGTAAAACCACAGTTCTACAGACTCCAGTGATTTTCTTGTCAAGTTGTACTGTTGTCCATGATTCACATCCATATGTTAAGACTGGCTCTACATAACATTTAAGAACTCTTTTTCTTGTTTCTATTGTCAAAAATGGATTGCATAGTATCTTCCTCATTTTTTTTTAAAGCTGCTTTTGCCTGAGCCATTCTGCATCTCACTTCTGTTGTACATCTTCCGTCTGAAGTTAACAAAGTTTCCAAATATTTTTATATATAATATTTTTATTTTAAATTCATTTACCAGTTTTAATATTGTTCCACTTGCCTTTATTTTGCACTGAGGTGATGTCTTTGTTTTTTGTTGTTACCATCACGTCTGTCTTTTTGCTATTTAAGGCTGAGTCCTTTATTTTTGTCTTCTTTCACTATAATGTCTAACTATGGCAGTAGTGATACTATAATTGCATCACTGGTACAGACTGGTTCATGTAAAAACAGTTTTTTTTTGTTTAATGCGGTTATACATTGAAAGTGGTCTGCATTAACTGAAGGGAAGAGTTGAATGCCGGTAAAACCTGTCTGTTCCAGCAGCAACAAGCATTTGTTTACAGAACTTAAATAAATAAAATCTCACAGGAGATTAGTTCTCGACGCGAAAATTAAATTTTATTAAGGTCAGAGTGATCAACATATCAAGTTTCAATTCACATAGCTAAGCTATGATTGTTTATGTTTTCGAATTTATGAACGACATTGACAGTCTGTTCCATGAACATAACTAAAAGTCTCTTCCAGTCACAGAACTAAAAGTGTCCTCCAGTCACAGAACTAAAAGTCTCCTCCAATCACAGAACTAGAAGTCTCTTCCAATCACTGAACTAAAAGTCTCTTCCAATCACTGAACTAAAAGTCTCCTCCAGTCACAGAACTAAAAGTATCTTCCAATCACTGAACTAAAAGTCTCTTCCAGTCACAGAACTAAAAGTCTCAGAACTAAAAGTCTCTTCCAGTCACAGAACTAAAAGTCTCATCCAGTCACAGAACTAAAAGTCTCTTCCAGTCACAGAACTAAAAGTCTCTTCCAGTTACAGAACTAAAAGTCTCTTCCAGTCACAGAACTAAAAGTCTCTTCCAGTCACAGAACTAAAAGTCTCAGAATTAAAAGTCTCTTCCAGTCACAGAACTAAAAGTATCTTCCAGTCACAGAACTAAAAGTCTCTTCCAGTCACAGAGCTAAAAGTCTCTTCCAGTCACAGAACTAAAAGTCTCTTCCAGTCACAGAGCTAAAAGTCTCTTCCAGTCACAGAACTAAAAGTCTCATCCTGTCACAGAACTAATAGCCTCTTCTCTCATACCACAAAACCGTGCACGTCTTGTATTAACGACTCTGACATCCTGTCTTGTGACCCCCACTTTTATAAGAACATTTTTACTCTGCAGCAAATCACACAAATGTCACAGCAATTTTTTAAAAGTTTGTCCTCAAAGAAGGACACTGCGATACAAGAAATGTCTGTAAAATATATGGCAGCGGGTAGCGTATCAAATGATCACTGATCATATATAACGATCAACTCTCGAACGTAGATAACACAATAAAGGCTGCTAATATGGTTCACAATGACGTTATTTTGGAGTAATAATATACAAGGAGTAAACATTGACATTTTAAGACAACGGTTTAAAATAATTTATTCATATTGTGAAAGTTGTGAGTCAATGTACGCTTGAGATCAGCTTGGGGGTTGAGATGTAAAACATTGACCTTTGGGCAAGACAGTTCCGGGTTTAAAATCCAGCACAGGCGATCCAATTCGAACCAGTGGTTTACCAGAACATAAGGAAGACATAACAAGAGTCATGAAAAAAAGGCATCCAAACAGACACAGAGAAAAAGCACATACTAAAATACACATAGACAACTACGCACAGGACTCCTGGTCACACATATACACGGATGGTTCTGCTACAAACGCCAAAATAAATAGAGGAGGTGTGTTCTTGAGGCTGATTAACCAGGGAGAGATTACTAAATAAAAAGCTACTGGGAAATTCACAAACAACTATAAAGCATAAATTGAAGCCCTCAAAGACGCTGCAAAACTGGCTATACAACACAAAAATAACATGCATAAGAAATTGGTGATACTGACTGATGCACTGTCAGTCCTAACAGCTCTAAAAACCACCAGGAACAGTGAGCTAGATGACTTGAGAACAACCCTGGACCAACTATGCAATAACTTCCAGAGAGTAGTCATTAAGTGGATACCATCACACTGTAATATACACGGGAACGAACGCGCAGACAAATTACCTAAAGAGGGAGGGAGATTACCACAATAGAACCATTTGGTCAGCTACGATGAAGCCAAATCCATCATCACAGGCCAGTACTATGAAAAACGAAAACAAGGACACCCAAAGTATAACGAGAGGGACGGATACCCCCAACTATCAAGGAAGGATCAAGTCATCATACTTCGCCTATGCTCTGGCCACAAGAGAATGAGAAAACCCATGTTCACCAAACTCAAAATAGGATATACCAAACAATGCCACAAGTACCACACACTTTGCTCTTTTCACTTTCTGGGCCGTTGATCATTTCTGATTCTTCCGCCCTATCTGCCGTCACAGACTTTGTATATTAGGGATGGTCATACCTGCTAGGTGCCATTGTTGTCAACATAGATGTTTGCCCGTCGAACCGCCAACACACGCTGGCCTATCGATGATAGGTTAAACATAGCGACACATAAAGAATAAATCATATTCCACTGAAATATTCATACAAAGTTCACAATCCATCCACTCACTAGAAGTAAACATAACTACAACGAGGAATAACAGCACATTATTTCACAACTAGACTATCACAAATAAACATTTTCAACTACAATATTAAGTCAGTCTTATTATTTGGCCTGAAACATGGAGAACAACAAAAATGACAATCATGAAGATACAGACCTTCGTTAATGGATGTTTATGCAGAATAAAAGGATGGAAATGGCAGGACAAAATCACTAACATAGAATTATGGAAAAGTACCAGTTAAATACCAGTGGATAAAGAGATACAGCGAAGACGATGTCGATGGATAGGACACACACTACGAAGCAAACTAAGATTAGTATACAACAGGCCCTTTTTGAAATCCACAAAGAAAAAGACAAAGAGGAAGACCAAAATATTCTTGGAGAAAACAGAAGGAAGCAGAGATGAAGATGATGGGGAAGACAGGGAATTATCTTAAAAGAGTGGCAAGAAACAGAGCGGCTTGGAAAATGTTTGTTGAAAACCTATGCTCCACAGGGAGCTGAAAGTGTTTGTTGAAGACCTATGCTCCACAGGGAGCTGAAAGAGTTTGTTGAAGACCTATGCTCCACAGGGAGCTTAAAGTGTTTGTTGAAGACCTATGCTCCACAGGGAGCTGAAAGTGTTTGTTGAAGACCTATGCACCACAGATAGCTGAAAGTGTTTGTTGAAGACCTATGCTCCACAGGGAGTTTAAAGTGTTTGTTGAAGACATATACTTTACAGGGAGCTGAAAGTGTTTGTTGAAGACCTATGCTCCACAGGGAGCTGAAAGTGTTTGTTGAAGACCTATGCTCCACAGGGAGCTTAAAATGTTTGTTGAAGACCTATGCTCCACAGGGAGCTTAAAGTGTTTGTTGAAGACCTACTAAAGGGAGGTCAAAAAGTAATGCACACCAATTTTTTTCTCGGCTAATAATAAAGATAGGAATATGAAATTTTGCACACTTGGAATATGACATGTTCCAATTATGTGCACCAAATTGCACAGCATTCTGATAAATATTACGCAATCTATGAACCGTTAAAATGGAGCTTGTCAACAATGTTCGTTACAAACAGCGAATTGTCATAGAATTTCTGGTTGCGGAAAAAGAAACTGTGGCAAACATTCATAAAAGACTGTGTGCAGTGTACAAATGTTCTGCAGTCGATAGGAGCACAGTTAGTCGCTGGGTTCAGAGAATTAAAGCTGCAGAAAGTGTACGAGTGGAGCTGCATGATTTACCGCGTTCTGGACGTGTTGCCTCGGCTACCAGCACAGACATGTTAAACCGGGCTGATGCCATTATTCGTAAGGATAGGCGTATCACTAGTCAGCAATTGGCATTGCAGCTTACAGTCAGCAAGGGAAGTGCAATCGCAATTTTTAAAACTCTCGGATATTCAAAGATTTGCGCTCGATGGGTTCCTTGGTGCCTAACAAATGATCACTGAGTTCAAAGGAAAACATTCTGTTCTGAATTGTTGGAGCGTTTCGGTGTTGAAGGAGAAATGCTTTTGTCAAAAATTGTTACCGGTGACGAAACGTGGGCACATTATTATGAGCCTGAAACAAAAATGCAGTCATTGGAGTGGCATCATCCGCAGTCACCAAAAAGAAAAAAATTCAAAACATCTCCATCAGCCGGAAAGGTGATGATCACTGTCTTCTGGGACATTGATGGTGTGATTCTTGTTGATGTAATGACAAGAGGTGAGACAATCAACTCGACAGCTTACATCAATACACTGACAAAACTCAAAAATCTGTTCCACAGAGTTCGGCCTAATAAGCCATCTGCAGATTTGTTGCTTCAACATGACAATGCACGCCCTCACACAAGTCTGGTAACACGGGAAGCAATCAGCAAATTTGGTTGGACTGTACTGCCCCATCCTCCTCACAGCCCTGATCTGGCTCCCTCAGATTTCCATCTGTTTGGACCACTCAAAAAATTCCTGCGTGGGACACACTTTGACAATAATGAGGGTGTGATCCGTGCAGTTAAAAAATGGCTAGAGACAAATAATAATAAATGAATATTATTATAGAGGGAAACATCCGAGGCGATAATCAGTGAATCAATTCAGAGGAAGAGGTATGTTTACAGCACTCGGAAAAATGACAAATAATCAACAACAGAAAAAAATATGGACCAAGGCAGGATCGAACCCGTACTCAGTGGCACAGCGCCTTGCCACGAAAAGCCAAACGCTTAGGAACTCTGCCACTCAGCTAACTAAAAAATTAGCTTCGTAGGCAAAGTCCTTTCGCGAAGGCTTTCCTATGACTATAGCATAAGGCTGCGATCACAGCTCGGAAATATTTTTTCCTGTTAAGACAAGTATCTCCCGGATAGGGTAGGGCTGAATACTTGCGTTGCAGACAAACATTTAGGACGAAACAGCACGAATAGTAGTTTCCAGTGGTTTAGACTGGAGACAAATAATAATAAATGAATATTATTATAGAGGGAAACATCCGAGGCGATAATCAGTGAATCAATTCAGAGGAAGAGGTATGTTTACAGCACTCGGAAAAATGACAAATAATCAACAACAGAAAAAAATATGGACCAAGGCAGGATCGAACCCGTACTCAGTGGCACAGCGCCTTGCCACGAAAAGCCAAACGCTTAGGAACTCTGCCACTCAGCTAACTAAAAAATTAGCTTCGTAGGCAAAGTCCTTTCGCGAAGGCTTTCCTATGACTATAGCATAAGGCTGCGATCACAGCTCGGAAATATTTTTTCCTGTTAAGACAAGTATCTCCCGGATAGGGTAGGGCTGAATACTTGCGTTGCAGACTGGAAACTACTATTCGTGCTGTTTCGTCCTAAATGTTTGTCTGCAACGCAAGTATTCAGCCCTACCCTATCCGGGAGATACTTGTCTTAACAGGAAAAAATATTTCCGAGCTGTGATCGCAGCCTTATGCTATAGTCATAGGAAAGCCTTCGCGAAAGGACTTTGCCTACGAAGCTAATTTTTTAGTTAGCTGAGTGGCAGAGTTCCTAAGCGTTTGGCTTTTCGTGGCAAGGCGCTGTGCCACTGAGTACGGGTTCGATCCTGCCTTGGTCCATATTTTTTTCTGTTGTTGATTATTTGTCATTTTTCCGAGTGCTGTAAACATACCTCTTCCTCTGAATTGATTCACTGATTATCGCCTCGGATGTTTCCCTCTATAATAATATTCATTTATTATTATTTGTCTCCAGTCTAAACCACTGGAAACTACTATTCGTGCTGTTTCGTCCTAAATGTTTGTCTGCAACGCAAGTATTCAGCCCTACCCTATCCGGGAGATACTTGTCTTAACAGGAAAAAATATTTCCGAGCTGTGATCGCAGCCTTATGCTATAGTCATAGGAAAGCCTTCGCGAAAGGACTTTGCCTACGAAGCTAATTTTTTAGTTAGCTGAGTGGCAGAGTTCCTAAGCGTTTGGCTTTTCGTGGCAAGGCGCTGTGCCACTGAGTACGGGTTCGATCCTGCCTTGGTCCATATTTTTTTCTGTTGTTGATTATTTGTCATTTTTCCGAGTGCTGTAAACATACCTCTTCCTCTGAATTGATTCACTAAAAAATGGCTACGCGAGCAGGACAAAACTTGGTACAAACGAGGCATTCATGACCTAGTTTCGCGTTGGCGTAAGGTAATACGCTTGGACGGAGATTATGTTGACAAATAGGTAGTGTCAAGGGGATGTTCAGCTACAATCTGTGAAAATTTCACACATTTTGCCCGAATAGTTTCCGAGAAAAAAATTGGTGTGCATTACTTTTTGACCTCCCTACGTATTAACCACAGGGAGCTGAAAGTTTTTGTTGAAGACCTATGCACCACAGGGAGCTGAAAGTTTTTGTTGAAGACCTATGCACCACAGGGAGCTGAAAGTTTTTGTTGAAGACCTATACTCCACAGGAAGCTGAAAGTGTTTGTTGAAGACCTATGCACTACAGAGAGCTGAAAGTGTTTTTTGAAGACCTATACTCCACAGGAAGCTGAAAGTTTTTGTTGAAGACATATGCACCACAGAGAGCTGAAAGTTTTTGTTGAAGACCTATGCACCACAGGGAGCTGAAAGTTTTTGTTGAAGACCTATGCACCACAGGGAGCTGAAAGTATTTGTTGAAGACCTATGCACCACAGGGAGCTGAAAGTTTTTGTTGAAGACCTATGTACCACAGGGAGCTGAAAGTTTTTGTTGAAGACCAAAGCAACACAGGGAGCTGAAAGTTTTTGTTGAAGACCTATGCAACACAGGGAGCTGAAAGGTATAAGAAAACATGAGCACACGGCTACTAATGTGAACAATAGAAATAAGAGTGATATTCACGCATAAATTGAGTTCTTCGTGAGTTGGCTGGGGGTGTAAAGTCGGGAAGGAAAAGAAACAAACCGCACGCTACAAGTGAGTCGGTGCCTGCAGTTAGAGAACAGAGACCCACATCTGCCTGGTTTGAGAGCTTTCAAATGTCCCTAGGCCACTTCGTGTCTATGGTCCGGCTACATCTGGGAGAACAAGTGGCGATGTCTGGGAGAACGAGTGGCGACATCTGGGAGTGGTCCGGCTACATCTGGGAGAACAAGTGGCGATGTCTGGGAGAACGGTGGCGACATCTGGGAGAACGAGTGGCGAACATCTGGGAGAACGAGTGGCGAACATCTGGGAGAACGAGTGGCGACATCTGAGAGAACGAGTGGCGAACATCTGGGAAAACGAGTGGCGCACATCTGGGAGAACGAGTGGCGCACATCTGGGAGAACGAGTGGCGATATCTGGGAGAAGGAGTGGTGATATCAGGTAGAAAGAGTGGCGATATCAGGGAGAACAAGTGACTACATCTGGGAGAACGAGTGGTGATATCAGGGAGAATGAGTGGTGATATCAGGGAGAACGAGTGACTACATCTGGGAGAACGAGAAGTGATATCAGGAAGAACGAGTGACTACATCTGGGAGAACGAGCGGTGATATCAGGGAGAACAAGTGACTACATCTGGGAGAACAAGTGGTGATATCAGGGACAACAAGTGGTGATATCAGTGAGAACGAGTGGTGATACCAGGGAGAACAAGTGGCGACATCAGGGAGAACGAGAGGTGATATAAGGAAGAACGAGTGGCGACATCTGGGAGAACGAATGGCGAAATTTCGACGACATTTGGAAATCTCGCTCGAACATTCAAGGACTTAGGAACTTTGACAAGATAGCCCGTCTTTGGAACATTCGGGGTTAATGTAAAAATGCATGTCACACATTATGACGTCAGGACAAAACGTGTTAATATCCTTGAGATGAACATCACCACGTTTGACGGTTGATCACACCAAACACTTTTACTTTCCCGAAACAAAATCGCTGGTACACATTTTCAATTACAGAATAAAACGCGAAGCCGTACCGGTCAGAGAAAGTTCGTCACTGTTAGAATGGAACCGAGACCCTATTGGTCGTTAGGCAAGCGCAACAACAACTTAACTAGCGCGGTTGATAAACAGAAGATATGCTTGAGTCTCTGCGGTCGTTTACTGGACCGCTGCGACTAATGAGGTGGGAGTCAAGTGTGGCACGAGTAGTATGGTATTGTCATGAGTTTACGTAAGAGCTATCAGTATCCTCTCTGACGTTCCCCCGACGTATACTTAAGTAATGGCTAGACCTCTTCACCTTTTGG
This sequence comes from Megaustenia siamemsis, assembly GCA_032433765.1. NCBI lineage: Eukaryota > Metazoa > Mollusca > Gastropoda > Stylommatophora > Ariophantidae > Megaustenia > Megaustenia siamemsis. The sequence goes on along the minus strand of JAVIAB010000117.1, from coordinate 5,006,226 downwards.
CTTGATCAACGTTAAATGGGCGCAGATGCGTTGCTATGTGATTTATTTATGTGTGCTTTTCGGCCCAGCGCATCCGACTTCAGCACGGCATCATTGAGTACAGGGTTGCCTTCCCTATTCAATCCCTGCTTGCTTGACTAGACTAGACTAGTTAGTCTGTCACTAAAGGTACCGCGAAGAGGTAGAGTAGGAGGCCCCGTCATTTTAACCTGTCTCACTTGTATAATCCCCTGCGATAGCTCAGTGGCTTGTGAAATGGACTGCAAAGGACAAGGGGTAGGGTTCGATCGGCTTCCGGTTTCGCCCAGCCTTAAATGGGTACCGGATTTTTTTTCTGGGAAAGTAGAGTGGCACGGACGTAATACCGACCACATTACTCCAAAAATCATGTGCTGAAGGTCTGTAAAATTTATTTTCACTAACACCATATACCAGATACGCCACTTGGCGTGACGGGGGCTCTTTACTTTTTTTTTTTTTATCACTAGAACAGCTCTGGTGATATGAGCACAAAGGCTCCTCTACCACATTATGTCTTGTTATATCTTATGGGAATGGCTGAGTACCTATGGGGCTGCCGTGAGTGTGATTATTTTAACAAGTAAACTCGGACTTATGGCTGATAGTATGTAGCTTCGGCCTGTGTGTAATTTATAATGAGAAAATATTGGCGCAGCCGACGTAACCACCATGGCCTGTGGATGCGTGGTGTTCGCTTCTCATTCATTGAGAGCAATATGTGTACTTTTAAACAGATAGTAGTGCTATGTGATGGCTTTAACTTTATCTATAGATAACAGTAACATAGCGTAGGCTATTTATATAAGAAACAACTAGGTCAAACGATGATTTCAATTTTTCTTTACTTTTTTTTTTGTGTGTGGGGGTAGAGTGGCATTAACCGTGGCCAGGGTTATAGACTTGGCTGTACTAAGACACTGTGTAGATTGCGTGGATGCAACCAAATTCTGGAACAAACAACCTATGTTCTGTACAACCTATATTCTGTACAACCTAAATTCTGTACAACCAATGTTCTGTACAACCTAAATTCTGTACAACCTATATTATGTACAACCTATGTTCTGTACAACCTAAATTCTGCACAACCTATATTCTGTACAACCTAAATTCTGTACAACCTATATTCTGTACAACCTAAGTTCTGTACAACCTATATTCTGTACAACCTAAGTTCTGTACAACCTATATTCTGTACAACCTAAATTCTGTACAACCTATATTCTGTACAACCTTTGTTCTGTACAACCTAAGTTCTGTACAACCAAAATTCTGTACAATATATATACTGTACAACCTATTATCTATACATCCAGGTGTGTTTTATCGATGATTCATGTAAAATGAAAGTCCATTCCTCCTTGCCAGTTAAAGGTTTCGTATGTGCGCGCGCCCGCATCCTTGGACAGATCTCTTTGCACGTGTCTGCGTAGTGTTTGCCGTGATTATCAACATAGACACCCTTAAGTTTTCAAGAGAACTCAAACGATACTACGATAAGTGTTCAAAGGTCGATCACTCATATCATGTTGGCAGGCACAGAACTGTATGATCATGATAATGTTACCCACCAACCTGGGGTATCAATGTTATAAAATAAATGCACACTGATATATAATATATTTACAAGCTACTCGTATTCGATAGGGTGACAGCTGATCATATGGGTACTTGTATCATGATACGAATGAAGGCCACGGATCCCGAGATACCAGTACTTGTATCACGATACGAATGAAGACTAATGGCTGAGCAAGTTGGAGGAGTAGGTTTGCCCCCATGTGAAATTGTTTATGACCTTTTGACTATATACTGCTTGGTCGGCAGCGAAGGACCTGAAAATGAAGAAACAAAATGAGGAAGAAGAAGAAATAAAAGAGGAAAGATAAGTAGAATAAGAAAATTAACATGAAGGAGAATAAAGAACAAGATACGTGTAAAGTAGAAATGAAAGTGAGAACAGGGACGCTGTGACTTTGATGGACAGCTGTCGAGCAAAGTGATGACGTAAGGAAGTTTCTGGTGGCAATGTTGCAACGAGAACATTTGGTTTTGTTACAGACCTTCGGAGATTTAACGCTGGCACGATACGAACATTTGGTTTTGTTACAGACCTTCGGAGATTTAACGCTGGCACGATACGAACATTTGGTTTTGTTACAGACCTTCGGAGATTTAACGCTGGCACGATACGAACATTTGGTTTTGTTACAGACCTTCGGAGATTTAACGCTGGCACGATACGAACATTTGGTTTTGTTACAGACCTTCGGAGATTTAACGCTGGCACGATACGAACATTTGGTTTTGTTACAGACCTTCGGAGATTTAACGCTGGCACGATACGAACATTTGGTTTTGTTACAGACCTTCGGAGATTTAACGCTGGCACGATACGAACATTTGGTTTTGTTACAGACCTTTGGAGATTTAACGCTGGCACGATACGGACATTTGGTTTTGTTACAGACCTTCGGAGATTTAACGCTGGCACGATACGAACATTCGGTTTTGTTACAGACCTTCGGAGATTTAACGCTGGCACGATACGAACATTTGGTTTTGTTACAGACCTTCGGAGATGTAACGCTGGCACGATACGAACATTTGGTTTTGTTACAGACCTTCGGAGATTTAACGCTGGCACGATACGAACATTTGGTTTTGTTACAGACCTTCGGAGATTTAACGCTGGCACGATACGAACATTTGGTTTTGTTACAGACCTTCGGAGATTTAAAGCTGGCACGATACGAACATTTGGTTTTGTTACAGACCTTTGGAGATTTAACGCTGGCACGATACGAACATTTGGTTTTGTTACAGACCTTCGGAGATTTAACGCTGGCACGATACGAACATTTGGTTTTGTTACAGACCTTCGGAGATTTAACGCTGGCACGATACGAACATTTGGTTTTGTTACAGACCTTCAGAGATTTAACGCTGGCACGATACGAACATTTGGTTTTGTTACAGACCTTTGGAGATTTAACGCTGGCACTATACGAACATTTGGTTTTGTTACAGACCTTTGGAGATTTTACGCTGGCACGATACGAACATTTGGTTTTGTTACAGACCTTTGGAGATTTAACGCTGGCACGATACGAACATTTGGTTTTGTTACAGACCTTTGGAGATTTAACGCTGGCACGATACGAACATTTGGTTTTGTTACAGACCTTTGGAGATTTAACGCTGGCACGATACGAACATTCGGTTTTGTTACAGACCTTCGGAGATTTAACGCTGGCACGATACGAACATTTGGTTTTGTTACAGACCTTCGGAGATTTAACGCTGGCACGATACGAACATTTGGTTTTGTTACAGACATTCGGAGATTTAACGCTGGCACGATACGAACATATGGTTTTGTTACAGACCTTCGGAGATTTAACGCTGGCACGATACGAACATTTGGTTTTGTTACAGACCTTCGGAGATTTAACGCTGGCACGATACGAACATTTGGTTTTGTTACAGACCTTCGGAGATTTAACGCTGGCACGATACGAACATTTGGTTTTGTTACAGACCTTCGGAGATTTAACGCTGGCACGATACGAACATTTGGTTTTGTTACAGACCTTTGGAGATTTAACGCTGGCACGATACGAACATTTGGTTTTGTTACAGACCTTCGGAGATTTAACGCTGGCACGATACGAACATTTGGTTTTGTTACAGACCTTCGGAGATTTAACGCTGGCACGATACGAACATTTGGTTTTGTTACAGACCTTTGGAGATTTAACGCTGGCACGATACGAATATTTGGTTTTGTTACAGACCTTTGGAGATTTAACGCTGGCACGATACGAACATTTGGTTTTGTTACAGACCTTTGGAGATTTAACGCTGGCACGATACGAACATTTGGTTTTGTTACAGACCTTTGGAGATTTAACGCTGGCACGATACGAACATTTGGTTTTGTTACAGACCTTCGGAGATTTAACGCTGGCACGATACGAACATTTGGTTTTGTTACAGACCTTCGGAGATTTAACGCTGGCACGATACGAACATTTGGTTTTGTTACAGACCTTCGGAGATTTAACGCTGGCACGATACGAACATTTGGTTTTGTTACAGACCTTCGGAGATTTAACGCTGGCACGATACGAACATTTGGTTTTGTTACAGACCTTCGGAGATTTAACGCTGGCACGATACGAACATTTGGTTTTGTTACAGACCTTCGGAGATTTAACGCTGGCACGATACGAACATTTGGTTTTGTTACAGACCTTCGGAGATTTAACGCTGGCACGATACGAACATTTGGTTTTGTTACAGACCTTCGGAGATTTAACGCTGGCACGATACGAACATTTGGTTTAGTTACAGACCTTCGGAGATTTAACGCTGGCACGATACGAACATTTGGTTTTGTTACAGACCCTTCGGAGATTTAACGCTGGCACGATACGAACATTTGGTTTTGTTACAGACCTTCGGAGATTTAACGCTGGCACGATACGAACATTTGGTTTTGTTACAGACCTTCGGAGATTTAACGCTGGCACGATACGAACATTTGGTTTTGTTACAGACCTTCGGAGATTTAACGCTGGCACGATACGAACATTTGGTTTTGTTACAGACCTTCGGAGATTTAACGCTGGCACGATACGAACATTTGGTTTTGTTACAGACCTTCGGAGATTTAACGCTGGCACGATACGAACATTTGGTTTTGTTACAGACCTTTGGAGATTTAACGCTGGCACGATACGAACATTTGGTTTTGTTACAGACCTTTGGAGATTTAACGCTGGCACGATACGAACATTTGGTTTTGTTACAGACCTTCGGAGATTTAACGCTGGCACGATACGAACATTTGGTTTTGTTACAGACCTTTGGAGATTTAACGCTGGCACGATACGAACATTTGGTTTTGTTACAGACCTTCGGAGATTTAACGCTGGCACGATACGAACATTTGGTTTTGTTACAGACCCTCGGAGATTTAACGCTGGCACGATACGAACATTTGGTTTTGTTACAGACCTTTGGAGATTTAACGCTGGCACGATACGAATATTTGGTTTTGTTACAGACCTTCGGAGATTTAACGCTGGCACGATACGAACATTTGGTTTTGTTACAGACCTTCGGAGATTTAACGCTGGCACGATACGAACATTTGGTTTTGTTACAGACCTTTGGAGATTTAACGCTGGCACGATACGAACATTTGGTTTTGTTACAGACCTTCGGAGATTTAACGCTGGCACGATACGAACATTTGGTTTTGTTACAGACCTTCGGAGATTTAACGCTGGCACGATACGAACATTTGGTTTTGTTACAGACCTTCGGAGATTTAACGCTGGCACGATACGAACATTTGGTTTTGTTACAGACCTTCGGAGATTTAACGCTGGCACGATACGAACATTTGGTTTTGTTACAGACCTTCGGAGATTTAACGCTGGCACGATACGAACATTTGGTTTTGTTACAGACCTTCGGAGATTTAACGCTGGCACGATACGAACATTTGGTTTTGTTACAGACCTTCGGAGATTTAACGCTGGCACGATACGAACATTTGGTTTTGTTACAGACCTTCGGAGATTTAACGCTGGCACGATACGAACATTTGGTTTTGTTACAGACCTTCGGAGATTTAACGCTGGCACGATACGAACATTTGGTTTTGTTACAGACCTTCGGAGATTTAACGCTGGCACGATACGAACATTTGGTTTTGTTACAGACCTTCGGAGATTTAACGCTGGCACGATACGAACATTTGGTTTTGTTACAGACCTTCGGAGATTTAACGCTGGCACGATACGAACATTTGGTTTTGTTACAGACCTTCGGAGATTTAACGCTGGCACGATACGAACATTTGGTTTTGTTACAGACCTTCGGAGATTTAACGCTGGCACGATACGAACATTTGGTTTTGTTACAGACCTTCGGAGATTTAACGCTGGCACGATACGAACATTTGGTTTTGTTACAGACCTTCGGAGATTTAACGCTGGCACGATACGAACATTTGGTTTTGTTACAGACCTTCGGAGATTTAACGCTGGCACGATACGAACATTTGGTTTTGTTACAGACCTTCGGAGATTTAACGCTGGCACGATACGAACATTTGGTTTTGTTACAGACCTTCGGAGATTTAACGCTGGCACGATACGAACATTTGGTTTTGTTACAGACCTTCTGAGATTTAACGCTGGCACGATACGAACATTTGGTTTTGTTACAGACCTTCGGAGATTTATTTTGTTTTCTGCCGGAGCGACCCGAAAGAAGTTACAGCTAAGATTCATCTTCTTCTTGACCCTCTGAACTCCGATCGGAGCAGAGGGTACTCACAAGCGATCTCCACCCAATCATAGAGCACCCACAAGCGATCTCCACCCAATCATAGAGCACTCACAAGCGATCTCCACCCAATCATAGAGCACTCACAAGCGATCTCCACCCAATCATAGAGCACTCACAAGCGATCTCCACCCAATCATAGAGCACTTACAGAGATCTCCACCCAATCATAGGGCACTCACAGAGATCCCCCCCCCAATCATAGGGCACTCACAAGCGATCTCCACCCAATCATAGGGCACTCACAGAGATCTCCACCCAATAATAGAGCACTCACAAGCGATCTCCACCCAATCATAGGGCACTCACAAAGATCTCCACCCAATCATAGGGCACTCACAGAGATCTCCACCCAATCATAGGGCACTCACAGAGATCTTTACCCAATCATAGGGCACTCACAAGCGATCTCCACCCAATCATAGGGCACTCACAGATATCTCCACCCAATCATGGGGCACTCACAAGCGATCTCCATCCAATCATAGGGCACTCACAGAGATCTCCACCCAATCATAGGGCACTCACAAGCGATCTCCACCCAATCATAGGACACTCACAGAGATCTCCATCCAATTATAGGGCACTCACAGAGATCTCCACCAAATCATAGGGCAATCACAGAGATCTCCACCCAATCATAGGGCACTCACAGAGATCTCCACCCAATCATAGGCACTCACAGAGATCGCCACCCAATCATAGGCACTCACAGAGATCGCCACCCAATCATAGGCACTCACAGAGATCTCCACCCAATCATAGGCACCCACAGAGATCTCCACCCAATCATAGGCACTCACAGAGATCTCCATTCAATCATAGGGCACTCACAGAGATCTCTGTCCAATCATAGGCACTCAGAGAGATCTCCACCCAATCATAGGGCACTCACAGAGATCTCCACCCAATCATAGGGCACTCACAGAGATCTCCACCCAATCATAGGCACTCACAGAGATCTCCACCCAATCATAGGGCACTCACAGAGATCTCTGTCCAATCATAGGCACTCAGAGAGATCTCCACCCAATCATAGGGCACTCACAGAGATCTCCACCAAATCATAGGGCACTCACAGAGATCTCCACCCAATCCGGTCTGGTGCAAGCATGGACAACTCTCGCCAGGACCTGCCAGCTTCTATCATCTCATCATGTTTCCTTCTTTGCCACGTCCCCAAGGGTCTGCCACTTCTTCGATTGCCAGGTGGTGTCCATGCTAGTTACGGATGCCTGCCAGGTGGTGTCCATGCTAGTTACGGATGCCTGCCAGGTGGTGTCCATGCTAGTTACGGATGCCTGATTCGTTCCACTCGTCGAACGTAGCCATTTCTAGCGTCTTCTTTTCAATTCTTTACTTATGTTGGACCTGATCTTCTGGTGATTTATTTGTATCTGACGTGGTGATCTTAGAACATTCTAAAGACAGCGACCTTCAAATCCTCTAAATCGATGTTCTATCTAATGGTTCATTCTCCACGTTTCTGTTGCATATAAGAGAATGGATCGCACATTTGAGTTGTAAATTCTAAGCTTGGTGCTAAGATGGAGACTAGTTAAACGCCAAATGTTTCTAAGTTTATTGAATACCTGGGATGACATGCTTATTCTAGCAGAGACCTCTTTCTCAATGTCGCTATTTGATGTAAAATAGCTTCACAGGCGTGTAAAGTGACCCGCTTCTTCACGTCCCACTAACTTTCTTTGTCATCATTAGGTCGCATGTTCATTGTAGAACGTTGCATTCACCACAGCCCGTATGAAAGAATCTCTGTCTCTAGCCAGATCTCCCACATAACGTTGCGTTCACCACAGCCTGTCTGAAAGAATCTCTGTCTCTAGCCAGATCTCCCACATAACGTTGCGTTTACCACAGCCTGTCTGAAAGAATCTCTGTCTCTAGCCAGATCTCCCACATAACGTTGCGTTCACCACAGCCTGACTGAAAGAATCTCTGTCTCTAGCCAGATCTCCCACATAACGTTGCGTTCACCACAGCCTGTCTGAAAGAATCTCTGTCTCTAGCCAGATCTCCCACATAACGTTGCGTTCACCACAGCCTGTCTGAAAGAATCTCTGTCTCTAGCCAGATCTCCCACATAACGTTGCGTTCACCACAGCCTGTCTGAAAGAATCTCTGTCTCTAGCCAGATCTCCCACATAACGTTGCATTCACCACAGCCCATCTGAAAGAATCTCTGTCTCTAGCCAGATCTCCCACATAACGTTGCGTTCACCACAGCCTGTCTGAAAGAATCTCTGTCTCTAGCCAGATCTCCCACATAACGTTGCGTTCACCACATCTCATCTGAAAGAATCTCTGTCTCTAGCCAGATCTGTCACATAACGTTGCATTCACCACAACCCGTCTGAAAGAATATCTGTCTCTAGTCAGATCTCCCACATAACGTTGCATTCACCACAGCCCGTCTGAAAGAATATATGTCTCTAGTCAGATCTCCCACATAACGTTGCATTCACCACAGCCCGTCTGAAAGAATATCTGTCTCTAGTCAGATCTCCCACATCACGTTGCATTCACCACAACCCGTCTGAAAGAATATCTGTCTCTAGTCAGATCTCCCACATAACGTTGCATTCACCACAGCCCGTCTGAAAGAATATCTGAATCTAGTCAGATCTCCCACATAACGTTGCATTGACCACAACCCGTCTGAAAGAATATCTGTCTCTAGTCAGATCTCCCACATAACGTTGCATTCACCACAGCCCGTCTGAAAGAATATCTGTCTCTAGTCAGATCTCCCACATAACGTTGCATTCACCACAGCCCGTCTGAAAGAATATCTGTCTCTAGCCAGATCTCCCACATAACGTTGCATTCACCACAGACCGTCTGAAAGAATATATGTCTCTAGCCAGATCTCCCACATAACGTTGCATTCACCACAGCCCGTCTGAAAGAATATCTGTCTCTAGTCAGATCTCCCACATAACGTTGCATTCACCACAGCCCGTCTGAAAGAATATATGTCTCTAGCCAGATCTCCCACATAACGTTGCGTTCACCACAGCCCGTCTGAAAGAATATATGTCTCTAGCCAGATCTCCCACATAACGTTGCATTCACCACAGCCCGTCTGAAAGAATATCTGTCTCTAGTCAGATCTCCCACATAACGTTGCATTCACCACAGCCCGTCTGAAAGAATCTCTGTCTCTAGCCAGATCTCCCACTTCTTCTGTTGTCATGTTCAATGTTTCCTTGATGTCTTGAAACCACCTTCTTCTTCGTCAGCCCCTGTCTCGCCGCCTAGTAACCACGCCTTCCACTATTGTTCTTTCCAGCCCTCTGTGTCTTTTGACGTGACCATAGTATTTTAATTGCATTAATCTTTTAATATATCTTCATTGCGCTTTTTTATTATCCAAGGCATCATAAGCATTTTTCTGTTGCATTTTGTTTCGAATGAATCCGTGTTTTTTCTTGCCGTTTGCCAGATTGTCCCTGGTTCACAACCATATGTTACTATCAGGAAGATACTTATCCTTAATCATTTTAATTGTACTTTCCTTCTTGTATTGTGCCACATGTCCTTCATGGCGTTTGCTTTTAGTGTTGCTATTGCTAATCTATAAATAATAATAAGCCAAGATGGCGACCAAGATGGCGGTTGTTTTATTTTCGGAGTGTAGTTTGTGTGATTAAAGGGATTGAATATAGTGTTTCCAACGGATTATAATTTTCGAAAAGTTGTGTAAAGTTTTCTACCAAGAACGAGGATAAGAACTGATAAGTACTTTTTTAAATGTAAACAGCTAAAGTTTTATATTTAGATCGTAAAAGATCGCATGTCAGACCTTAGCGATCAAACACGTGGGGGGAAACATCAGTCGGGCTAAGCCCCCAACGTTTGTTTTTCTTAAGTTAAGCCCTTAACTTACGACTGACTCAGCAGGTCGGTAAGGGATAAATGTTTTATGCTCTGAGAAATACACAGAAGATGGAGATAGATAAACATAAAGTAGCAACGATAAACATATGCGGGATAAAAAATAAAGAAGTCGAACTTATAGAAGAAATGACAAAAAGGAAAATTAAAATACTAGGATTAGCGGACACCAGAGTAAAAGGACAACAGATAAAGAAAACACACATGAACTACACGAAAATATTCTCAGGAGTCGACAACACAGAAAGAGCAACACACGGAGTAGGTTTTATCATCGACCCAGAACACGCAAAGAACATTCTAGAAATAAAATACCATTCAGAAAGAATTATCACAATTAAACTACTAGAAGACGATCGAAAAACAAATTACATTCACATCTATGCCCCATGCAACAACAATGAAAGAGACAGCGAAGAATTCTACAACACACTGAATGAAATCATTAACAAGATTGACGAAAGCGACGACATGTTAGTGATGGGAGATTTTAATGGAAGGCTAGGGAAACGCAACAGTGAGAACAGTGATATCTTAGGACCCTTTGGCGATAAAACAGCTGAAATAAATGAGAATGGAAGCAGACTGCTGGATCTATGCAATCAAAATGATTTATTTATCACCAACACATTCTTCAAACACAGAGAGTCGCAAGTATACACCTGGTACAAATGGAATGACACAACATGCAGAAGCCAGATAGATTTTATACTAACAAGACAACAGAACATGAAAAGAGTAACCGACAGCAGAGCAATCCCAAATATTACAGACGACACGGATCACAAGATGGTTATGATCACACTAAGACAGCCAAAAATAAAGAGAATGTACGAAAACAAACAAAAGAAGCGAAAAGAACAGACAATAAAAATAAAACAATTAAAAGATCAAGAAACAAGGAAAACCCTAAAAGTAAAACTAACAGAGAAATTCAAGAAACTCCCTAACGAAGTATGCACAGTAGAAGAAGAGTGGAAACAATATAAGGAAACAGTAACCAACATCTCTAAAACAGTTTGTGGAACGAAGCTAAGAAGAAGAGAAGGGAAAAAGAGCACCCCGTGGTGGAACGAAACAATCAAAGAAACAATTAAAGAAAGAAGAAACTGTTTAAAAATTTGAGGGAGAACAAGAACCAAGAAAAATATGGAAAATATGCCTTAGTTCGAAAAAGAGTTACAATTTTGATCAAAGAAGCTAAGCAAAAGAACTGGACAGAATTCGGACAAAACATGAGCAGGGACTTCAAGACAGCCACAAGAGATTTCTACAAAGCAGTAAAAGCCACAAGAGCGAGAAAAGAAAACCATGATCCTACTGAGCTGATAAATGACAAAGACGGACAGCCAATATCAAATAACCAATGTATGCAACAGAGATAGAAAGAATATTTTGAAGACCTGTTAAATATAACAACTACCAATACGACAACAAAAAACCACGCTAGAACTCACAAATACTGAACCCAACATCATGAAAAAGGAAATCGAAGAAGTAATCAAATATGCACCAAGAAATAAAGCACCGGGGAAAGATAACATACCAATCGAAATAATAGCAGCAGCAGGAGAAAAAGGAGTGCAATGGCTGCACAGAATATTTAATGCAGCATTGCACCAACAACAAGCCTCAGAAGACTGGCAACAGGCAATCATCATACCAATATGGAAAAAGAAAGGTAACAAAAGAGACTGCAATCAATATAGAGGTATATCTCTTCTTAGCCATGTAGAAAAGCTATACGCCAAAATCTTGGAAAAAAGGCTGAGACCAATAATATAACTACAGTTAAGCGATTCTCAAATGGGGTTCCGAAAAAAACAGAGGATGTACTGACGCACTATTCACATTAAAACAGCTTGCAGAAAAAACGACAGAACACAATCAAAACTTATAGATAGCCTTCATTGACCAGGAAAAAACATTCGACAGAGTAAACAGAGGACAACTGTGGGAGATACTAACAACATACGGAGTAAGCCAACATCTAACCAACCTTATTAAAAGTCTCTACATCAACAGCAGCTGCTGGGTCAGAACAGCAGCAGGCTACACAGAACACTTCGAAGTTAAATCAGGTGTAAGACAGGAGTGCGTACTATCCCCCTCCCCTACTGTTTATTACATACATGGACCATATATGCAAGCTAGCCAACCCATCAGAACAGAGGAGAACAACGAGCTTTTATTTGTAGACGATCAGGCACTAACACGTGAAACAATAGAAGACCTACAAGAACACTTAAACAAACTCAACATCTGAGGCACAAAATACAACATGAAAATCAACATCAACAAAACAGAAGTCATGAATGTCGCCAAAAATAAACATAAACATCAACATAACTAAAGAAGGCAGACAACTAAAACAAGTAGAGGAATTCAAATACCTAGGAAGTCTAATGACAAGCGATACTTCTCAAACAGCAGAGATAGAATCAAGATGCAACAAAGCTTGTCAAATCATTGGACAGTTATCACCACTATTGTCCAACAAGGAAATAACTCTGGAGGCAAAATGAGCACTCTACAATACAATCTTCATCCCAACGTTGTGCTACCAATGCCAGACCTGGATACTAGATGCAAGAACAATAAAAAAAAAATAACCTCTACAGAGATGAAATGTGTTAGACGAATGACAGGAGACGTCTGAGAGACAAAATCAGAAATGAAGAACTGAGAAAAAAGCAAGGAACAGCCCCCGCCATAGAATATATAAGGAAACAACAGATAAAATGGTTTGGCCACGTGACAAGGCAGAAAGAACAAAACACAACACAACGAGCCTTCAACAAACGTTGTGAGAACACCAGACCCAAGGGTCGACCACGAAAAAGATGGATCGATGGAATATTAGAAGCACTAGGAAACAACAGCAGCAGAGGCGAACAGAAGAGCAAAAGACCGCAAATTATATCTCCTCTCGACGCTGATAGGCAAATGAGGAAGGAAAGAAGAAGAAGAAGAATATTGCTAATCTTCTAATCATCTCTTTCTGTCAGTCTCCACTGTTAGCTACTACAGATCCCAGATATTCAGTTCGTTGAAGTTTCTTTGTACTTTTTGCATTATCTCCATAATCATGCTCGGTTGAGACACATATTTTATATATATTAGAAAAAAAAAAAAAACTAGAAAAGGGACAAGTTGATGTTTTCATGTTGTGGTCGTTGCCACCGATAATGCTAATGTAAGAGTTCTAGAGTTGAAGTGCCTTCTTACTTGACGGTGTTCTTGATTTATGGGCTGGGTTGATAGAGATCCTGTCAACTTTTTTTGGTTGAACTCTAAAAGTGGCGCAGCGAGATCAACAGGACTGTCAGCTCAAGTAACGTGTCGTCTGTGGCTTCTTTAACTTATCTGTAGCTCAAGTAACTTGTCGTCTGTAGCTCAAGTAACTTGTCATCTGTAGCTCAAGTAACTTGTCGTCTGTAGCTCAAGTAACTTGTCATCTGTAGCTCAAGTAACTTGTCGTCTGTAGCTCAAGTAACTTGTCGTCTGTAGCTTCTTTAACTTATCGTCTGTAGCTCAAGCAACTTGTCGTCTGTAGCTCAAGCAACTTGTCATCTGTAGCTTCTCTAACTTATCGTCTGTAGCTCAAGCAACTTGTCGTCTGTAGCTCAAGCAACTTGTCGTCTGTAGCTTCTCTAACTTATCGTCTGTAGCTTCTCTAACTTATCGTCTGTAGCTCAAGCAACTTGTCGTCTGTAGCTCAAGCAACTTGTCGTCTGTAGCTTCTCTAACTTATCGTCTGTAGCTCAAGCAACTTGTCGTCTGTAGCTTCTCTAACTTATCGTCTGTAGCTCAAGCAACTTGTCGTCTGTAGCTTCAATAACTTATCGTCTGTAGCTCAAGCAACTTGTCGTCTGTAGCTTCTCTAACTTATCGTCTGTAGCTCAAGTAACTTGTCGTCTGTAGCTCAAGCAACTTGTCATCTGTAGCTTCTCTAACTTATCGTCTGTAGCTCAAGCAACTTGTCGTCTGTAGCTTCTCTAACTTATCGTCTGTAGCTTCTCTAACTTATCGTCTGTAGCTCAAGCAACTTGTCATCTGTAGCTTCTCTAACTTGTCGTCTGTAGCTTCTCTAACTTGTCGTCTGTAGCTCAAGCAACTTGTCATCTGTAGCTTCTCTAACTTGTCGTCTGTAGCTTCTCTAACTTGTCGTCTGTAGCTTCTCTAACTTGTCGTCTGTAGCTCAAGCAACTTATCGTCTGTAGCTTCTCTAACTTGCCGTCTGTAGCTTCTCTAACTTGTCGTCTGTAGCGCAAGCAACTTATCGTCTGTAGCTTCTCTAACTTGTCGTCTGCAGCTCAAGCAACTTGTCGTCTGTAGCTTCTCTAACTTATCGTCTGTAGCTCAAGCAACTTGTCGTCTGTAGCTTCTCTAACTTATCGTCTGTAGCTCAAGCAACTTGTCGTCTGTAGCTTCTCTAACTTATCGTCTGTAGCTCAAGCAACTTGTCGTCTGTAGCTTCTCTAACTTATCGTCTGTAGCTCAAGTAACTTGTCGTCTGTAGCTCAAGCAACTTGTCATCTGTAGCTTCTCTAACTTATCGTCTGTAGCTCAAGCAACTTGTCGTCTGTAGCTTCTCTAACTTATCGTCTGTAGCTTCTCTAACTTATCGTCTGTAGCTCAAGCAACTTGTCATCTGTAGCTTCTCTAACTTGTCGTCTGTAGCTTCTCTAACTTGTCGTCTGTAGCTCAAGCAACTTGTCATATGTAGCTTCTCTAACTTGTCGTCTGTAGCTTCTCTAACTTGTCGTCTGTAGCTTCTCTAACTTGTCGTCTGTAGCTCAAGCAACTTATCGTCTGTAGCTTCTCTAACTTGTCGTCTGCAGCTCAAGCAACTTGTCGTCTGTAGCTTCTCTAACTTGTCATCTGTAGCTCAAGCAACTTGTCATCTGTAGCTTCTCTAACTTATCGTCTGTAGCTCAAGCAACTTATCGTCTGTAGCTCAAGAAACTTGCCGTCTGTAGCTCAAGCAACTTGTCGTCTGTAGCTTCTCTAACTTGTCGTCTGTAGCTCAAGCAACTTGTCATCTGTAGCTTCTCTAACTTATCGTCTGTAGCTCAGGTAACTTGTCATCTGTAGCTTCTCTAACTTGTCGTCTGTAGCTCAAGTAACTTGTCGTCTGTAGCTTCTCTAACTTGTCGTCTGTAGCTCAAGCAACTTGTCATCTGTAGCTTCTCTAACTTATCGTCTGTAGCTCAAGCAACTTGTCATCTGTAGCTTCTCTAACTTATCGCCTGTAGCTCAAGTAACTTGCCGTCTGTAGCTCAAGCAACTTGTCATCTGTAGCTTCTCTAACTTGTCGTCTGTAGCTCAAGTAACTTGTCGTCTGTAGCTTCTCTAACTTATCGTCTGTAGCTCAAGCAACTTGTCGTCTGTAGCTCAAGCAACTTGTCGTCTGTAGCTTCTCTAACTTGTCGTCTGTAGCTCAAGTAACTTGTCGTCTGTAGCTCAAGCAACTTGTCATCTGTAGCTTCTCTAACTTATCGTCTGTAGCTCAAGCAACTTGTCATCTGTAGTTCAAGTAACTTATCGTCTGTAGCTTCTCTAACTTATCGTCTGTAGCTTCTCTAACTTATCGTCTGTAGCTTCTCTAACTTATCGTCTGTAGCTCAAGAAACTTGTCGTCTTAGTTCAAGCAACTTATCGTCTGTAGCTTCTCTAACTTATCGTCTGTAGCTCAAGAAACTTGTCGTCTTAGCTCAAGCAACTTGTCGTCTGTAGTTTCTCTAACTTATCGTCTGTAGCTCAAGCAACTTATCGTCTGTAGCTCAAGCAACTTGTCGTCTGTAGCTCAAGCAACTTGTCGTCTGTAGTTTAAGCAACTTATCGTCTGTAGCTCAAGCAACTTATCGTCAGTAGCTCAAGCAACTTGTCGTCTGTAGTTTAAGCAACTTATCGTCTGTAGCTCAAGCAACTTATCGTCAGTAGCTCAAGCAACTTATCGTCTGTAGCTTCTCTAACTTGTCGTCTATAGCTCAAGCAACTTGTCGTCTGTAGCTTCTCTAACTTATCGTCTGTAGCTCAAGCATTCGTCTGTAGCTCAAGCATTCGTCTGTAGCTTCTCTAACTTATCGTCTGTAGCTCAAGCATTCGTCTGTAGTTCAAGCAACTTATCGTCTGTAGCTCAAGCAACTTATCGCCTGTAGCTCAAGCAACTTATCGTCTATAGCTTCTCTAACTTGTCGTCTGTAGCTCAAGCAACTTATCGTCTGTAGCTCAAGCAACTTATCGTCTGTAGCTCAAGCAACTTGTCGTCTGTAGCTCAAGCAACTTGTCGTCTGTAGCTCAAGCAACTTGTCGTCTGTAGCTCAAGTAACTTATCGTCTGTAGCTCAAGCAACTTGTCGTCTGTAGCTCAAGCAACATATCGTCTGTAGCTCAAGCAACGTATCGTCTGTAGCTCAACCAACTTGTCGTCTGTAGCTCAAGTAACTTTTGTAGCTCAAGCAACTTGTCGTCTGTAGCTCAAGTAACTTATCGTCTGTAGCTCAAGCAACTTGTCGTCTGTAGCACAAGCAACTTATCGTCTGTAGCTCAAGCAACTTATCGTCTGTAGCTCAAGCAACCTATCGTCTGTAGCTCAAGCAACTTGTCGTCTGTAGCTCAAGCAACTTGTCGTCTGTAGCTCAAGCAACTTGTCGTCTGTAGCTCAAGCAACTTGTCGTCTGTAGCTTCTCTAACTTGTCATCTGTAGCTCAAGCAACTTATCGTCTGTAGCTCAAGCTTTCGTCTGTAGCTCAAGCAACTTATCGTCTGTAGCTCAAGCAACGTATCATCTGTAGCTCAAGCAACTTGTCGTCTGTGGCTTCTTCGAAACTCAAATTCAATATTCCGTTTAGCTACAATAACGCACACTCTCCCCCCCCCCCTCTCTCTCTGTCTCTCTCTTCACTCTCATTTATAAACAATGTCGTAAAGTGGTCGCGACCGATGCCTCTCTTCATGAAGTGATCGCTACTGAAGCCTCAGTTCACGAAGTGGTCGTTCCTGAAGCCTCTCTTCACGAAGTGGTCGTTCCTGAAGCCTCTCTTCACGAAGTGGTCGCTCCTGAAGCCTCAACTCACGAAGTTGTCGCTACTGAAGCCTCAGTTCACGAAGTGGTCGCAACTATGGTTGTAAGCTATCTAAAACACTGATACTGATAACATATAGTAATATCGAACCACTTAACAAGAGTTATCGTACTTAACATTTATCATTTCATGAGATGTCTGATACGTCTGGGAAGATAACATATCCCACTGTCAACACTGCTGGTGACGCACAAACAGCTGTTTCATGACGCAACCCCATCAATAAGTCACATTGTTGCAGTTGACGTCATCGTTTTCAATTGTCAAAGTGAGTCAGCATCATCGTGTGTCTTGTCAAGGATGTCGGTGTACTTCTATTTTTATTTTACCTTTTTATTTCTACTGTTAATCTCTTCCTTGCACGACTACTAGAATATCTTATATTTCCCACTGTTGTCCTTCACTGTCTCTCTTTACTTCTATGTTTCCATTGATACAATGTTTTCAACTTTTCTCTTTTGTTATATTTTGTATCGTAAACAAATCAAGTGGACACAAAAGCTCTCATCTTGCATTGGTCATTGGGGCACTGGTTGGGCTCGAGGCAAGATGCCACAAGAGGTTGTGGGTTCAAATCCCGGCGGCACCAGTTGGGATTTTTATTTATGATTTCTCTCTGCGGCAACTGGCAACCTCTCAGCAGGTCTTGAAACGTCAATTGCTCATGGACGGAAAAAAATATGAGTACATCAGAAGACGGAGTTATCTGCCTGTACGACCATGGACTCCTGTGCACACAGCTGCCTGGGAAATACGGATTAACACGCAAATTTCAGTTCCTAGTCTCTAGGGACTTCGTTAGTGCTCAAAGCTGGTGAACGAAAAACAAAAAAATCTTGCATTGACTTCTGTACGACTCCCTTAGCTACAGACTACTGCCGCCTATATTGAAAGCTGAAGGGTTGAGAGGATTTCCCCCAAGCTTGTGACGTCTTCAGTTATGTTAGCTATACTCATCTGACGTCATTTTACCCACAACCGCCCCTACTCGCAAAACTGAAAACGTCACAACCTTTGGGTGGTCTCCCTCAGCTAGCATGCTTTTAACATAGGTGGCGATGCTAGTCAGTACTCTTAACATTCTATTGTGCAATCTCACCTCTTGCTTACTCATCAATTGTCCATTATTTACATCTGTATGACAGGGCAGGATCTATATAACATTGAGAAACTACTGTTCACGGAAACGCCAGCACGTGACCAAAACGTGGAGAGGAAGCGGCAGAGAACTTAAGGAAGCTGTACACTCGCCACAGTGAATGTCCTGGCCAAGGACAAGTAAACATGAAATGTTGCCGGTTTGTGGTGGACATTTCTACCGCAGGTGATGGTCGAACATTACACCGATGCCACGGTCACAGGGACTAATTACATCTTTAGGATTTTCAGTAAGTGGTACTTTGACTCACTCGTTTAGTCGATAGTTCATCCTCACTGTACGTCAGACAAGTCCATAAGTGCTAAGATATCTTCTGAAGAATATCCCTCAACGTGTAGTGACTAACGACACTGTTGAGGCAATGGTTGACAAGTCTTCTTTAGGTTCCCACTAAGCGCTCTCGTATAGCATCTCCCACCTTGACATTATATTCGTGCAGACTGTTCATGGCTGCGAGATTCAGGGTCATTCCATTTCGTCGAGCGTCCCTGAAGGCTCTACATATTGTCGGAGCGGTCGATTGCCCAAGATAAAAGATGGACATAAAAACCAATAACAAAATGCACCATAACAATAAGAGATGGACATAACAACCTATGAAAGTGTGCACCATCAAGTCAAGAGATGAACGTAAGAACCTATGAGAGTGTGCACCATCAAGTCAAGAGATAAACGTAAGAACCTATGAGAGTGTGCTCCATCAAGTCAAGAGATAAACGTAAGAACCTATGAGAGTGTGCTCCATCAAGTCAAGAGATAAACGTAAGAACCTATGAGAGTGTGCTCCATCAAGTCAAGAGATAAACGTAAGAACCTATGAGAGTGTGCTCCATCAAGTCAAGAGATAAACGTAAGAACCTATGAGAGTGTGCTCCATCAAGTCAAGAGATAAACGTAAGAACCTATGAGAGTGTGCTCCATCAAGTCAAGAGATAAACGTAAGAACCTATGAGAGTGTGCTCCATCAAGTCAAGAGATAAACGTAAGAACCTATGAGAGTGTGCACCATCAAGTCAAGAGATTAACGTAAAAACCTATGAGAGTGTGCACCATCAAGTCAAGAGATTAACGTAAAAACCTATGAGAGTGTGCACTATCAAGTCAAGAGATTAACGTAAAAACCTATGAGAGTGTGCACCATCAAGTCAAGAGATAAACGTAAGAACCTATGAGAGTGTGCACTATCAAGTCAAGAGATGAACGTAAGAACCTATGAGAGTGTGCTCCATCAAGTCAAGAGATAAACGTAAGAACCTATGAGAGTGTGCACCATCAAGTCAAGAGATTAACGTAAAAACCTATGAGAGTGTGCACCATCAAGTCAAGAGATAAACGTAAGAACCTATTAGAGTGTGCACTATCAAGTCAAGAGATGAACGTAAGAACCTATGAGAGTGTGCACCATCAAGTCAAGAGATGAACGTAAAAACCTATGAGAGTGTGCACTATCAAGTCAAGAGATGAACGTAAGAACCTATGAAAGTGTGCACCATCAAGTCAAGAGATAAACGTAAGAACCTATGAGAGTGTGCACCATCAAGTCAAGAGATGAACGTAAGAACCTATGAAAGTGTGCACCAGCAAGTCAAGAGATGAACGTAAGAACCTATGAAAGTCTGCACTATCGAGTCAAGAGATGGACATAGGAACCTATGAAAGTGTGCACCATCAAGTCAAGATGTTGCAGACTTCATCTATCTCTGTACGAACTCTATTAGTCAAACTCCTGATTTCCCTACTCTAACTTCAGGCAGGTTCACTACTCTATCCTGTTCATCTGACTGGTTTCCACCCGCAAGCTGCCTGGGTGGAAGGAGAAGCAAAAAGACGACCGTTTTAATCTGTCTGACTCTTAATTCTATCTTCTGCCTTGAGGCAGGTATCTAATCACCCTTTTCTCTCGTCTGCTATTTCTGTCTAGTCTCTGACTTCGTGGGCGAAAAATGTTTAAGTTCCTCTAAGTGCTGCGTCTAGTCTCTAGTCTCTTTGTCGAAGCTAAACTCCCGTTCGTCTCCCTCGTTATGTTCTCCATTACCGGCGGTCCTGTTATGACTAACAAGCTGGTGTTTACTAATGGACTAACTACAGCTGTATTCCTCTTCCAGATTATTTACAGCACATTAATGCGAATTTAATGGCGAGACAATATGTTCCGTCAAGAATTCGTTTTTTAGGGAACAACAGAATTCGTTAAAAATGAAAAGATAAAAAACATATGTGGATAAAAATGATAGGGTTACATGTTTTAACGTTGGTAATGGACAACACAACATCTTATGCAACAAATCTATGTCAAAAGAAATGAGAAAGAGAGTTCATCGGTGCTATATAGAACCAAATCTGACCTATGGAAGCGAATCATGGACAGTAGACAAACAAATGAAAAGACAATTAGAGGCCACAGAGATGGGATTTCTCAGAAGAATGTTGAAAGTTCCCTGGACAGCTAAAAAGACCAATGAGGAAGTTCTCAAAGAGGCCAACACAAAAAGGGAGCTCTTAAAAAACATCAGAAAGAAGCAATCAATATTTTTTTGGTACATCATGAGAAGAGGAAAGTTGGAATACTTGGTTACAACTGGCAAAATAAAAGGAAAGAGAGATCGCGGACGACAAAGAGAGAGAATACTGGATAGCTTGGTGTCATGGGGTGTCCGGTTAGCGCAATCGATAGGCGGTTGGCTTACCACGGCAACAGCCGGGGTTCGTACCCTGGCGAGGACACCTGGGTTTTACTAATTCCCTAAAAATTAGTGGGAGCCGCGATAGCTCAGTGGTTAGTGAACTGGACTACTACGGACAAGGGGTAGGGTTCGATCCCAACCGACGGCTCCGGGTTCACCCAGCCTTAAATGGGTACCGGATTTTTTCTGGGAAAGTAAAGCAGCACGGGCGTAATACCGACCACATTACCCCAAAAATCATGTGCTGTGAAGGTCTGTAAAATATAGGGTCACTAACACCATATTTCCCTATACGCCACTTGGCGTGACGGGGGGTACTTTACTTTTTTTACGTTTGGTGTCATGGCATGGAAAGCAGTCAACAACAGAACTGATACGATGCACTGTAGATAGAAGATTGTGGAAGGACATGATCGCCTACGCCAGCCGGTATGGCACATGATGATGATGAATGGACAACACAGCATCAAACCGACGTTGCAGCCCAGTTGGCTTTTAGCAGGAACAAGGGACAAAACACAAACATGTATAAACAAACTAAAACTATATAGACGACTTGTTTACAGAACATATCACATCAGCAGGTGTGTGTCGTTAACCCCATATTTCGCTTAACCCACACGAATATTCTGTAAAGAAATTAAAGAAGTAAGCAAAATCTACATCTTATACACGGGAACAAGGTCCATCTATGATACACAGGACAAAACCCAACTATGATACACGAGAACAAATCCAGCCTATGATGCAACGGAACAAAACCCACCTATGATACACGGGAACAAATCCCACATATGTTACACGAGAACAAATCCCACCTATGATACACGAGAAAAAATACCACATATGATACACAGAACAAATCCCACCTATGATACACGAGAACAAATCCAACCTATGATGCAACGGAATTCCGTCTCCAAGATGGTGGATCTAGTCCACGTCTCTCGATCGCTGCAGAAAGTGCATCCGGGGTCCGATTAATTTCGGTTCTCCGTTGCACTTGTCTGCGTTAAAGTCAAAATGATGATATACTTATTACATCTGCGCCGCTAAAGCGAGGTCGTAGGCCGACAACAGTCCCTTTTTGACAAATCAAGTGTTGTGAATGCGACCTTCCACCGTCTAGACTTGATCTGCGCTTTACGCTGATTAGTGTTGTTCATGACCGTTGTTGGAATTCCCTGTGCACACGGCTGCCAGGGAAAAATGGATTAACACGCATAATTCAGTTCCTAGTCTCATCCAACCTATGATTCAAAGGAACAAAAAAACACCTATGACACATGGGAACAAATGCCACCTATGATATACGGGAATAAATCCAACATTCTATACACGAGAATAAAACCCACCAACGATACACGAGAACAAATCCCACCCATGATACATGAGAACAAATTCCAACTATGTTACACGAGAACAAATCCCACCTATGATACACGAGAACAAATCCCACCTATGATACACGAGAACAAATCCAACCTATGATGCAACGGCAAAAAATCCACCTATGATACACGAGAACAAAAGCCACCTAATGGACGGGAACAAAAGCCACATATGACACACAGGAATAAAAGTCACCTATGATACACGGGAACGAAAGCCACATAAGATACACGAGAATAAATCCTACATATGATACACGAGAACAAATCCAACCTATGGTGCAACGGAACAAAACCCACCTATGATGCACGGGAATAAAATTTACCTACGATACACGGGAACAAAAGCCACCTATGATATACGGGGACAAAAGCCACCTTTGATATACGGGAACAAATCCAACATTCTATACACGAGAATAAAACCTACCTATGATACACGAGAACAAATCCCAACTATGATACACGAGAACAAAAGCCACCTATGATACACTAGAACAAATCCCACCTATGATACACGACAAGCGCCTACTTAGACACTAATCATTGACTAAAGATCCATCTTATCTAGGACAGTGCTTCTCAAACGGTTGACACCTATGACTCCCTTTCCCTTTCATGGCACACAGTTGGGGGTAACCTCTGATTCATCTATTTAATTGTGTGATCTGTCACTACTTTAGGTACAGAAATGAAGTTCATTAACAGAATACATATCAAAGTGATTTAATGTAGCAGCAACAAAAAACCAACATATGATATGACACTTTCACAGTTCTTCACATATATTCACTTTATCATTTTACCTACGTGAATATTATTTTTTAAATTTATCTATTTTGTTTTGTTAAACATCATCATCATCATCATCAAATACCGGGCCTGCTGGCGTAGGTGATCATGTCTCTCCACAACTTTCGATCTCGGCAGCTATTTATCATTTCTGTTGTTGACCTTCTGCCAAGCCATTCTCTTAAGCTGTCTGTTATTTTTTTTTTCTCTTTGCTTCCCTCTATCTCTTCGTCCCTCAATTTTTCCAGTTGTTCTCTTCTCATTACATGGCCAAAATTTATTATTGTTTCTTCCTAATATTGGAAATTAGCTCTCTTTTTGCTTTGACCTCTCTCAGAACATCGTCATTACTCTTCTTAGCTGCCCATGGTACTCTCAACATTCTTCTGTAAAACCACATTTCTACAGACTCCAGTGATTTTCTTGTCTGTTGTCCTATTGTCCATGATTCGCATCCATATGTTAAGACTGGCTCTACGTAACATTTAAGAACTCTTTTTCTTGTTTCTATTGCCAAAAATGGATTGCACAGTATCTTCCTCATTTTTTGGAAAGCTGATTTTGCCTGAGCCATTCTGCATCTCACCTCTTTTGTACATCTTCCGTCTGAGGTTAACAAAGTTCATAAATATTTTTTTAAAAATTCATTTACCTGTTTTATTATTGTTCCACTTGTCTTTATTTTGCACTGAGGTGATGTCTTTTTCTTTGTTGTTACCATTACCTCTGTCTTTTTGCTATGAAGGCTGAGTCCTTTATTTTGCTTTCTTTCACTATAATGTCCAACATTTCTTGTATGTTAAACACAGAACTTTAAAAAAAAAAATTATTACAAACAAATAGAGTATTTTTTATTTTTGAAGTACGAGACTTGAATCGGCGTCATAGCACGCGAGTTTCCACCCATATGTGCTCGGTCGTCTATCCAGAAATGTTCGGAGACTTCTGGATAGTGTCGCTTCAAGCATCGAAACTCACGATGTGAGGTGCCATTCCTCACCTTCCCAGAGTACTACCCTGGTATCAATTTCTGTCAGCGGCTGGGTCGACCACGGGGGTATTTTGTTTTCAACCACAAGTACAACTCACACTGCTTCCATCGGGAATCGAACACGGGTTGTCTGAACGTCGGTAGCCCAGTCGGGTCGTTTTCCCAACTAGATTACTGAGGTCGACATCGGGGATTTAAAGGTGGTAATGATAAGTGTGGGGCTGTTTATTCTTAATTAGTTCTTGGTTTCATTTTAGATATTGCAACACGTACTTTTTTTTTATCGAGTTGAACTCTTTACTTTGGCTTTATTGTAGTAGCCGACTGTAGGTCCGAGACAATAGTCTCGGTTTGCGACAACAGCCTCGGCCAGCGACAACAACCTCGGCCATCGACAACAGCCTCGGTCATCGACAACAGCCTCGGCTCGCGACAACAGCCTCGGCCATCGACAACAGCCTCGGCCATCGACAACAGCCTCGGCCCGCGACAACAGCCTCGGCCATCGACAACAGCCTCGGCTCGCGACAACAGCCTCGGCCATCGACAACAGTCTCGGTTTGCGACAACAGCCTCGGCTCGCGACAACAGCCTCGGCTCGCGACAACAGCCTCGGCCATCGACAACAGCCTCGGCCCGCGACAACAGCCTCGGCCATCGACAACAGCCTCGGCTCGCGACAACAGCCTCGGCCATCGACAACAGTCTCGGTTTGCGACAACAGCCTCGGCCAGCGACAACAGCCTCGGCTCGCGACAACAGCCTCGGCTCGATACAAAAGCCTCGGTCCACGACAACAGTCTCGGCTCGCGACAACAGCCTCGGCTCGATACAAAAGCCTCGGCCAGCGACAACAGTCTCGGCTCGCGACAACAGCCTCGGTTCGATACAAAAGCCTCGGTCCACGACAGCAGCCTCGGCCATCGACAACAGTCACGGCTATCAACAACAGCCTCGGTCATCGACAACATCCTCGGCTCGCGACAACAGCCTCGGCCATCGACAACAGTCTCGGTTTGCGACAACAGCCTCGGCCAGCGACAACATCCTCGGCCATCGACAACAGTCTCGGTCATCGACAACAGCCTCGGTCATCGACAACAGCCTCGGCCAGCGACAACATCCTCGGCCATCGACAACAGTCTCGGTCATCGACAACAGTCTCGGTCATCGACAACATCCTCGGCCAGCGACAACATCCTCGGCCATCGACAACAATCTCGGTTTGCGACAACAGCCTCGGCCAGCGACAACAGCCTCGGCTCGATACAAAAGCCTCGGTCCACGACAACAGCTTCGGCCATCGAAAACAGCCTCGGCCAGCGACAACAGCCTCGGTCATCGACAACAGCCTCGGCCAGCGACAACAGCCTCGGCTCGCGACAACAGCCTCGGTCATCGACAACATCCTCGGCTCGCGACAACAGCCTCGGCCATCGACAACAGTCTCGGTTTGCGACAACAGCCTCGGCCAGCGACAACATCCTCGGCCATCGACAACAGTCTCGGTCATCGACAACAGCCTCGGTCATCGACAACAGCCTCGGTCATCGACAACATCCTCGGCTCGCGACAACAGCCTCGGCCATCGACAACAGTCTCGGTTTGCGACAACAGCCTCGGCCAGCGACAACATCCTCGGCCATCGACAACAGTCTCGGTCATCGACAACAGCCTCGGTCATCGACAACAGCCTCGGCCAGCGACAACATCCTCGGCCATCGACAACAGTCTCGGTCATCGACAACAGTCTCGGTCATCGACAACATCCTTGGCCAACGACAACATCCTCGGCCATCGACAACAGTCTCGGTCATCGACAACAGTCTCGGTCATCGACAACATCCTCGGCCAGCGACAACATCCTCGGCCATCGACAACAATCTCGGTTTGCGACAACAGCCTCGGCCAGCGACAACAGCCTCGGCTCGATACAAAAGCCTCGGTCCACGACAACAGCTTCGGCCATCGAAAACAGCCTCGGCCAGCGACAACAGCCTCGGTCATCGACAACAGCCTCGGCCAGCGACAACAGCCTCGGCCCGCGACAACAGCCTCGGCCCGTCTGCCCATGGAGACATTGACACGGATGGGAAGAATCTAGAAAGAGTTCAAGAATATAACTATCTTCAACATGTTATAACAAATGATGGAAATATAAGACAGAAATAAACAAAAGAATAGAGATGGCAAAACTCAATTTTTATTAGAAAAATATACTCAAATAAAAGCAGATAACATCAGAACTAAAACTATGAGTAGCATTTTCCCCAGGATAACTAACAATTTCCCCAGAATAACTAACAATTTCACAAGAATAACTAACAATTTCCCAGAATAACTAACAATTTCCCCAGAATTTAACTAACGATTTCCCCACAATTTAACTAACGATTTCCCCATAATTTAACTAACGATTTCCCCACAATTTAGCTAACGATTTCCCCACAATTTAGCTGACGATTTCCCCACAATTTAGCTAACAATTTCCCCACAATTTAGCTAATGATTCCCCACAATTTAACTAACGATTTCCCCACAATTTAACTAACGATTTCCCCACAATTTAACTAACGATTTCCCCAGAATTTAACGAACGATTTCCCCACAATTTAACTAAAGATTTCCCCACAATTTAACTAACGATTTCCCCACAATTTAACGAACGATTCCCCACAATTTAACTAAAGATTTCCCCACAATTTAACTAACGATTTCCCCACAATTTAACTAACGATTTCTACAGAATCTAACGAACGATTTCCCCACAATTTAACTAACGATTTCCCCACAATTTAACTAACGATTTCCCCACAATTTAACAAACGATTTCCCCACAATTTAACTAATGATTTCACCACAATTTAACGAACGATTTCCCCACAATTTAACTAACGATTTCCCCACAATTTAACTAATGATTTCCCCACAATTTAACTAACGATTTCCCCACAAAGACTTCAAAACGATATTCCCAGGTGTTGTCTGACATTTCCTTGGACACGAACAACCGTAGCTGGTGTGTTGTAGACACGCACTCCCACCTGTGTTAACACAGGAGCTTAACCACAGTCACTCCTACTGTTTATGTATCTGAACTATCGGCCATAATTGATACAAGACCGTAACTCTCTGTTATACAAAAAAATAAAAGATAAGAACTATAAGCTGCAAACAATAGAAGATAAGAATTCTCTGTTATATAAACAATAAAAGATAAGAACTCGTTGTTATATAAACAATAAAAGATAAGAACTCTCTGTTATATAATCAATAAAAGATCAGATTTCTCTGTTATATAAACAATAAAAGATAAGAACTCGTTGTTATATAAACAATAAAAGATAAGAATTCTCTGTTATATAAACAATAAAAGATAAGAATTCTTTGTTATATAAACAATAAAAGATAAGAATTCTCTGTTATATAAACAATAAAAGATAAGATTTCTCTGTTATATAAACAATAAAAGATAAGAACTCGTTGTTATATAAACAATAAAAGATAAGAATTCTTTGTTATATAAACAATAAAAGATAAGAATTCTCTGTTATATAAACAATAAAAGATACGATTTCTTTGTTACACGAACAATAAAAGATAAGAATTATAAATTGCAAACAATGGGAGATAAGAACTATAAGCTGCTTGTAATAAAATCTCAAACAATTTAGCTTCTGACATTAATTCTAAGCGCGGACAAAAGAAATCACGATAAATTCAGAAACAATCCCCACACGATGCTGAATCTCTCCTATTGGTTGCCTCTTCAAATTGATAACGGTACCAGATACACAGCAAGTCCCACGCGGAAGAGGAAACAGGTAAGATGATAGAAAGTTCAATGACGTCCAACAGGTGTGGTAATCACCAGTCTCACAAGTAGAAGAGGGATAAACATACAATTTGGTTAAGAATGGCGGCTGTACTCCTGTAGTCCGTAGGGAGCAGAAGAAAATACAGACACAGCCGTCCACACTTGAAACAACGAACTAACTTCACTTACAGCAGCAAGGTATTTTTCCGAATCTTTCATAACTCAGCAAGTCATGTACCTCTTTACAACTGAACCGACTGCTGGATCGTCCGTCAGTGACAGGGACCAGGATGACTGCTGCCTGGGGGGGCGTGCCGTTAAATAATGTCACGTGCACTGCACGAGAGAATTACGAGCACAAGTCGAGGGCAAAAACTCATATTGGGGGCAAATTTATAGATTATGGCGGGAAAAGTATTTCTCGTTTGCAAGCACAAGGAGAGAGAATTACAGATAAGGCTTTGTTTCAAGAGAATGGGTATACAAGTTTGTAATGAATCCCAACAAAAAAAAAACACAAAAAAATGAAAACATCGATAAAGTTCCCATTGATAACCTACATTTGATCTGATTGTGGTGACGCCCACAAAGATTGATGTTTTTATCACGGCTCTTTGTTCTCATCTCAAAGTGATATTTTAGTTCTAACTTTGGAAATTTTGCAGCGTTTATGGGTGAAGACGTAATGAGCCTAGAACACTCGATTCACTAAGAGCTTAGAACACTCGACAGTAGTATACCAGGAAGGATTTGGATATTATTGTGGCGCTAATTTAACAAAGATATATAGGGCGGCGCGCGGCGCGCATAAAGCGTGTGGCGCAGGGGAGTTAACCGTGACATTTCGTGTCGAGGTGTTGACCTCTAGTCCCGGTGACCCCGGAAGTGACGTGTTTATGTCTGGTGTATGCTGACTTTGGAGTTCTTGCTGTACTTGCTCGATAGTGATAGGTTAGTAGATTATACAACATCAATGAAAAACAATCAAAATAAAACAAAAGACAAAAGATATATTTTATTCTTTTATTATCTCAATAGGTGTATAACATACAGTGGATATTATATATCATTACAAACATATTTAGTACACGAAGTAAATATATAGTACAAGGATAACATTTATTTATAGCTATGTAGTTGGGCGTCTGCTTAGCTTTGTGTCATAAATGAAGCATAATGGGTGAAACTGTTAGAGATTGCTGGTTAGTCTAAACTGGTAAAGTAAAGAATTAGATATCTAGAGGCGTAGTCGAGACGTTATCATCAGCTACCTTTCTTTTTATATAGAAATAGGAAAGAGCATTTCTTGTTTGACTGTAGGAAAATATGGAATTATTTAAGACTTTGAAACCTACATTTTTCCCACCCTTGGCCTTTTGCGTAGCGAGAACCTCTAAAAACATATCTTTATCTAATTTGTTGTGTTGCTTGCTTAGCCCTTTACAACTGATTTTATCGTAATCCCCACTACAATGGTACGTTTTACTACATAAGCTAACAAGACCCGTCCCTTCGTACTCTAGTTTAAAAAGCCCGGGTGTTCGTTTGGTGTACGCTTTAACACCCTTACAGTTTATACAGTCTGTCTTGCTAATATGCTCATCGCAAAACTCGGCGGGAAACCAGTCTTTATATACGCTATTAAACTCATCCCGCAGACCTGACTTAACTATATCCTCCAACTTAGGTGCACTTAAAGCCAAGTATAAACTATCAGTATCTGTTTCACATAACTGAAAGTCGGATCTAGCCACAAACTTATCTAAGAACTCGAAATAAAAATCTAACATACGAAGTTTTGCATATTGATACACGAAGAAACCGATTTGTAGGGGTAAGTCCCAAACAGTTTTCTTTTTCGCCATCTCAACTTCAAAAAGATCCACACCTATTTCAGTCATCTTTTTAAACCGGGAACTATTAATCATTTTCGATATCTCATCCCCCTGAACATATGAGACAGCGCTATGATTGGCCTTATTGGTTAGAGTCTTCCCGTAGGCTGAGTTTCCTAAGAGCTTCATCGTATCACTTACTATAGATTGATTTTCATCTAGATCACCAGCCCGCCTAGCGTCAGAAACCATTTCGCCAAACTTTTTAAAACAACTAGACGGTTGATATTCTATCACTTGATAAATTTTTGTCACCTCCAATCCGTGGTCTAAATACCATTTTAACAGCGGTGTTGCCAACAAAATTTTTTCCCCGATATAACTACCGATTAGGGTGCGACGAGGGGTTGACAACAAGTTATGTTTGAGGGCATATTCACCCATAAACGGTCCAATATCGTCACGCGTGACGTCAATATTTGTGAAAATTGGAGTCATCTCACTGAAATGTTCCTTCAGGCGGTCGGGACATGTAGATCACATTCCACTAAACCAAAACATGTCCCATCTGAAACAGAAGTCAGAATCTGTTTATCACTGAGAGGGAGCCCTTCTTTAGAGTAAGAGGGTCTAGCTCGAGGGATGGCTTTAGAAAGGAAAGCCCTAATGGTTGGGTCAGACTTTTTCAGAGCCTGCCACTCACATTCCCACATAACTTCTACCGGGACTTTGACCTCCTCGGTTAGATAGGTATGTATCTCACATGTTTTTTTTCAAACAGTTCGAACAAGGGTTTATTATTAACAGGGTTTCTATCTTTATCTTTGGTGAGGGGACAGTCTTTGTGACCATGGTACAGACAACCATGAAAATTGTAGCCTCTTCTATTGGAGTTATCCCACCCATCCACGGGGATGTTTCTATCACCTAACCGAAACTCCCTTCCATTAAACTGAGTTTTCAACTCCACCCCTTTTTGATCAGCGACCCACGTTAGCCACTCTCTACTTTGTTGGACGTAGTAGTTAGCTTTTTCGACCCTAAACCCGGTCTCCATCCTTCTAATAATTGGGTAATCTGTTGGCATCGGGTTCATCAGAGCCCAAAGATACAACGCGTTGGCATCGTAACCTTGGATGGATTTGACCAGCTTTCCGCCCTAATAAACGTTTTCCCTACTTCATGATACCTATGAAAAATTATAGAGGGACCCCCAACGACATTATCTCTAATCATTGTGTGTAGACTCGCCTGTTTACTCGAACATAAATTAAACATTACACCCCTATCAACAGTCTTAAAAAGATACTTTAAACAAACACCCGGAACCGAAATGGCGTCTTTAAAACAGTCCACACCCCGCTCCCCATAAAAGCGAACCTGCTGCTCCAAGGCTTCTAAGAAGGGGACTACATCTTTGTTATTATACCAAATCAAAAAGTCCTTAAGGGTCGTCATCTTATTGTCCTTCCAGACCTTTTTACACAGAGCGTACTCCTCTTCCGAAATATTACAATTTTTTAGGCTGGAAAAGAAGGCTGAGTGAGGAGGTAACTCCGTCTCGTCCAACTTTTGGGGGTCGTCTATATATTCATAACAAAAGTAACCCTTTGTCTCACTAATCTTATAAGCTACCAGATATTTACTATAGCTAAACCCAGGGGCTAGATTGTTTACTATATCTAAGAATTTTAGATTCTGTGTTGCAATACACATGAAGTTATTGTTTCTTTTAACTATAAACTTGAACGGTTTTTCTACTTTGTAGTCCACTTCCATTTTAGCTTCCTCTTCTTCGTTAACATCGGCTTCTTCTTCTTCTTCTTCCATACTATCGCCTTCTTCGTCCACTTGTGGAGTGGCATCCATGAAGTGCTTTATTAAATAAGGTTTAATGACGTTGACGTCATATTTCCCCGAGTTAAACCCTAGCACGGGAAGCTCTTTTAAATATTCATCAAACCTAACTATTATCTTGTTCTTATTTAGAGCATGGAGTTGAGTAAAAATACTTTCAAACCGATCTCGCAACAACGAGTATGCCTTAGCAGCTATATCAGTGAGATAATCAAGCATCTGACTAACTAAAATTTGTGGGTCACCCTTGGTTATGAAGCATTTTGGGGCCTCCCACCCGGGGACATTTGACGCTATAGAGCAGGAGAGGGGTACGTGTTTAGCTACAAAGGTAGTCGAGTGCGTCCCTCGGGGAACATTCCTACTATCAAAATAACATTCATAATCGAATGTCGCCCTGAACGGGTAAATAAAAGACTCGGGGGTACTTATCCCTTCAGCACTGATCGCGTCCCATACACTTTCAGGTGAAGAGTAAACTCCACCCTTATATGTCTCTACAGTCATATCCCCATTGCATGTTTTTTCGTGCTTATCCATACGCCAAAACTCTTTCCACAATTTCCCACATTTTCCACAAGAAAAGCTTTTACTAGCCCTAGAAAGATCGTTTATATAAAATAAGTGGCTTTTGTAAAGTAAAAGACGGAGAGTTTCGCTATAACTACTCCCACTTCTCAGGACAATACGCAAGGCTCGCTCAGAATCAAACTCAAAAATATCTATGTTTACTGAAAAACAACTTTCTAAGAGAGACATTTCAGCAAGAGTTACACCGGGAAAGTTACTTAACATTAAAGAGGGGTAAAACTGTTTGAAAAGTAGTCTCGACGCCTTCCTAACATTATTAAGTGGAGTCCCTCGATGGACAGCTAGACAACGGAAGAAACAGAGATTATCCTTGTAAACTTTAGAATTGGAGTCGTTTTGAATGGTATTAATCCCATGGTTCGAAGCAATGTATGTTGGGATATCTAGCAGACACCCTATAGGATAATCTTGAAGTTTATAAACATAAACACTCGTACTGACTAAGGCTTCCAAGGTGTATTTGGTTGTCTCCCTATTTTTGTCTGCATACCCTAATATATCACTTTCATTTAATCTATCAACAAACGTTTCAAAATCATTTCTGTTGTTAACTAACAGGGGTTTGTCTAAACCTGTCGCGTTATTTGAGCTTGCGTGAAAGTAACGCAGCCCCTGTGTCTCCCTATGTCTTAAAACTAGATGATGACTATAATTCACCTTGAAACGTTTTTTCTGGCCTTGGAAGATTGGGGTTACAAGAGTCTTCCAATCTATAGGAGTATCAGGCTGATGGAATATAGTGTACGTATCCATGTATTTGTTCCTACGTTCATGTGTTCTAATAGCTAACCAGTTGTTCTTATATATCTTCTTAATATCTTGAGGTAGCTGATTTAGAGAGTCAACTTCATTAATAAGTCTTGGTCTCTTTGAGGGCTCTTGAGTCGAACTCTTTACTGCCCGCTTGCGTGAGGTTGTCGATACTTGTGGACGTGCTGGTGATGCAGGAACTACTGATACAACAGATACAGAATGCTCTGTCTTAATATGTCTGGCAAGGCTGTCTACTCTTGTATATACTCGGTCACAAACTTCACATTTGTATTCCTGACACCCATGTACACAAGCAACGTGTCGTTTTATGTCCCGGCTCCGGGTGAAAGTTTTGGAGCAGAGATGACAAGTGTTAGACATCTGTAGAAAAGAAATTGAAACATTACAACTAAAGAATAAAGAACAGTAAACAGTACAAGGAAAGAAAACCAGTAAATGTAATCAACGAGACTCACAGATTGTCGAAATTAGGTTACTAAAGTATCATACTATAATATTAAAGAACTAAGATAACACTTACTTTTACGTGTCTGAAGGCGCGAGCCACAACCGCCCGCAACAACTGTAAGCGTATATCTGATTACAAGCTTCTCAGATATATACACTTGAAACACCGGAAGTGTTACTAAAAATAGAACTGACCTCTGAGGCAATACCGGATGTGTTACTAAAAATAGTTTTTGACCGCTGA
The DNA here is from genome assembly GCA_032433765.1 of Megaustenia siamemsis. Taxonomy (NCBI): domain Eukaryota; kingdom Metazoa; phylum Mollusca; class Gastropoda; order Stylommatophora; family Ariophantidae; genus Megaustenia; species Megaustenia siamemsis. Next base: position 4,972,255 of record JAVIAB010000117.1, on the reverse strand, counting down.
TGCAATGCCCGTGGAGTTTCTAAAAATAGATTTTGACGTATGATGGCAATTTTATGAGTTTACCTCCTGACCTTTTTTGGTGACTACGCCACTGAATTCGACGAAAAGCGTAAATTTTCATTCTAGGCATACCCCAGACTTTATTTTAGACATCCCCACACCAAAAATTTACTTAAAAATCACTTTTGAAATTGTTACCCCCTTACCGTTTTTGGTGACTACGCCCCTGAATTCGATAAAAAATCGTAATTTTCACTCTAGGCATACCCCAAACTTTATTTTAGACATCCCCACACCAAAAATTTACTTAAAAATCACTTTTGAAATTGTAACCCCCTTACCATTTTTGAGGGTTACGCCCATGGAATCGATAAAAATCGTAAATTTAGCACGTAGGCTTACCTAAAACTTTATTTTAGACATCCCCACACCAAAAATTAACTTAAAAATCACTTTTGAAATTGTTACCCCCCTTAAAATTTTTTAGGGTTACGCCCCTGAAATCGATAAAAAATTGAAATATAACCTCAAGGCATACCTCCCACATAACTTTTGACACCCCTACATATCAAACTCCAACAAAAAAACAACAAAAAGCTAGTAGTAGTGGCTGTGAACCCACCCTAAAAGTAATACATCTCGTGCGAAACTGCACCAAAACCGGTGCAAGTAGTATTTTAGGTATGTTCACAGCCACTACTACTACTAGCTTTTTGTTGTTTTTTTGTTGGAGTTTGATATGTAGGGGTGTCAAAAATTATGTGGGAGGTATGCCTTGAGGTTATATTTCAATTTTTTATCGATTTCAGGGGCGTAACCCTAAAAAATTTTAAGGGGGGTAACAATTTCAAAAGTGATTTTTAAGTTAATTTTTGGTGTGGGGATGTCTAAAATAAAGTTTTAGGTAAGCCTACGTGCTAAATTTACGATTTTTATCGATTCCATGGGCGTAACCCTCAAAAATGGTAAGGGGGTTACAATTTCAAAAGTGATTTTTAAGTAAATTTTTGGTGTGGGGATGTCTAAAATAAAGTTTGGGGTATGCCTAGAGTGAAAATTACGATTTTTTATCGAATTCAGGGGCGTAGTCACCAAAAACGGTAAGGGGGTAACAATTTCAAAAGTGATTTTTAAGTAAATTTTTGGTGTGGGGATGTCTAAAATAAAGTCTGGGGTATGCCTAGAATGAAAATTTACGCTTTTCGTCGAATTCAGGGGCGTAGTCACCAAAAAAGGTCAGGAGGTAAACTCATAAAATTGCCATCATACGTCAAAATCTATTTTTAGAAACTCCACGGGCATTGCATCAGCGGTCAAAAACTATTTTTAGTAACACATCCGGTATTGCCTCAGAGGTCAGTTCTATTTTTAGTAACACTTCCGGTGTTTCAAGTGTATATATCTGAGAAGCTTGTAATCAGATATACGCTTACAGTTGTTGCGGGCGGTTGTGGCTCGCGCCTTCAGACACGTAAAAGTAAGTGTTATCTTAGTTCTTTAATATTATAGTATGATACTTTAGTAACCTAATTTCGACAATCTGTGAGTCTCGTTGATTACATTTACTGGTTTTCTTTCCTTGTACTGTTTACTGTTCTTTATTCTTTAGTTGTAATGTTTCAATTTCTTTTCTACAGATGTCTAACACTTGTCATCTCTGCTCCAAAACTTTCACCCGGAGCCGGGACATAAAACGACACGTTGCTAGTGTACATGGGTGTCAGGAATACAAATGTGAAGTTTGTGACCGAGTATATACAAGAGTAGACAGCCTTGCCAGACATATTAAGACAGAGCATTCTGTATCTCTTGTATCAGTAGTTCCTGCATCACCAGCACGTCCACAAGTATCGACAACCTCACGCAAGCGGGCAGTAAAGAGTTCGACTCAAGAGCCCTCAACGAGACCAAGACTTATTAATGAAGTTGACTCTCTAAATCAGCTACCTCAAGATATTAAGAAGATATATAAGAACAACTGGTTAGCTATTAGAACACATGAACGTAGGAACAAATACATGGATACGTACACTATATTCCATCAGCCTGATACTCCTATAGATTGGAAGACTCTTGTAACCCCAATCTTCCAAGGCCAGAAAAAACGTTTCAAGGTGAATTATAGTCATCATCTAGTTTTAAGACATAGGGAGACACAGGGGCTGCGTTACTTTCACGCAAGCTCAAATAACGCGACAGGTTTAGACAAACCCCTGTTAGTTAACAACAGAAATGATTTTGAAACGTTTGTTGATAGATTAAATGAAAGTGATATATTAGGGTATGCAGACAAAAATAGGGAGACAACCAAATACACCTTGGAAGCCTTAGTCAGTACGAGTGTTTATGTTTATAAACTTCAAGATTATCCTATAGGGTGTCTGCTAGATATCCCAACATACATTGCTTCGAACCATGGGATTAATACCATTCAAAACGACTCCAATTCTAAAGTTTACAAGGATAATCTCTGTTTCTTCCGTTGTCTAGCTGTCCATCGAGGGACTCCACTTAATAATGTTAGGAAGGCGTCGAGACTACTTTTCAAACAGTTTTACCCCTCTTTAATGTTAAGTAACTTTCCCGGTGTAACTCTTGCTGAAATGTCTCTCTTAGAAAGTTGTTTTTCAGTAAACATAGATATTTTTGAGTTTGATTCTGAGCGAGCCTTGCGTATTGTCCTGAGAAGTGGGAGTAGTTATAGCGAAACTCTCCGTCTTTTACTTTACAAAAGCCACTTATTTTATATAAACGATCTTTCTAGGGCTAGTGAAAGCTTTTCTTGTGGAAAATGTGGGAAATTGTGGAAAGAGTTTTGGCGTATGGATAAGCACGAAAAAACATGCAATGGGGATATGACTGTAGAGACATATAAGGGTGGAGTTTACTCTTCACCTGAAAGTGTATGGGACGCGATCAGTGCTGAAGGGATAAGTACCCCCGAGTCTTTTATTTACCCGTTCAGGACGACATTCGATTATGAATGTTATTTTGATAGTAGGAATGTTCCCCGAGGGACGCACTCGACTACCTTTGTAGCTAAACACGTACCCCTCTCCTGCTCTATAGCGTCAAATGTCCCCGGGTGGGAGGCCCCAAAATGCTTCATAACCAAGGGTGACCCACAAATTTTAGTTAGTCAGATGCTTGATTATCTCACTGATATAGCTGCTAAGGCATACTCGTTGTTGCGAGATCGGTTTGAAAGTATTTTTACTCAACTCCATGCTCTAAATAAGAACAAGATAATAGTTAGGTTTGATGAATATTTAAAAGAGCTTCCCGTGCTAGGGTTTAACTCGGGGAAATATGACGTCAACGTCATTAAACCTTATTTAATAAAGCACTTCATGGATGCCACTCCACAAGTGGACGAAGAAGGCGATAGTATGGAAGAAGAAGAAGAAGAAGCCGATGTTAACGAAGAAGAGGAAGCTAAAATGGAAGTGGACTACAAAGTAGAAAAACCGTTCAAGTTTATAGTTAAAAGAAACAATAACTTCATGTGTATTGCAACACAGAATCTAAAATTCTTAGATATAGTAAACTATCTAGCCCCTGGGTTTAGCTATAGTAAATATCTGGTAGCTTATAAGATTAGTGAGACAAAGGGTTACTTTTGTTATGAATATATAGACGACCCCCAAAAGTTGGACGAGACGGAGTTACCTCCTCACTCAGCCTTCTTTTCCAGCCTAAAAAATTGTAATATTTCGGAAGAGGAGTACGCTCTGTGTAAAAAGGTCTGGAAGGACAATAAGATGACGACCCTTAAGGACTTTTTGATTTGGTATAATAACAAGATGTAGTCCCCTTCTTAGAAGCCTTGGAGCAGCAGGTTCGCTTTTATGGGGAGCGGGGTGTGGACTGTTTTAAAGACGCCATTTCGGTTCCGGGTGTTTGTTTAAAGTATCTTTTTAAGACTGTTGATAGGGGTGTAATGTTTAATTTATGTTCGAGTAAACAGGCGAGTCTACACACAATGATTAGAGATAATGTCGTTGGGGGTCCCTCTATAATTTTTCATAGGTATCATGAAGTAGGGAAAACGTTTATTAGGGGCGGAAAGCTGGTCAAATCCATCCAAGGTTACGATGCCAACGCGTTGTATCTTTGGGCTCTGATGAACCCGATGCCAACAGATTACCCAATTATTAGAAGGATGGAGACCGGGTTTAGGGTCGAAAAAGCTAACTACTACGTCCAACAAAGTAGAGAGTGGCTAACGTGGGTCGCTGATCAAAAAGGGGTGGAGTTGAAAACTCAGTTTAATGGAAGGGAGTTTCGGTTAGGTGATAGAAACATCCCCGTGGATGGGTGGGATAACTCCAATAGAAGAGGCTACAATTTTCATGGTTGTCTGTACCATGGTCACAAAGACTGTCCCCTCACCAAAGATAAAGATAGAAACCCTGTTAATAATAAACCCTTGTTCGAACTGTTTGAAAAAAAACATGTGAGATACATACCTATCTAACCGAGGAGGTCAAAGTCCCGGTAGAAGTTATGTGGGAATGTGAGTGGCAGGCTCTGAAAAAGTCTGACCCAACCATTAGGGCTTTCCTTTCTAAAGCCATCCCTCGAGCTAGACCCTCTTACTCTAAAGAAGGGCTCCCTCTCAGTGATAAACAGATTCTGACTTCTGTTTCAGATGGGACATGTTTTGGTTTAGTGGAATGTGATCTACATGTTCCCGACCGCCTGAAGGAACATTTCAGTGAGATGACTCCAATTTTCACAAATATTGACGTCACGCGTGACGATATTGGACCGTTTATGGGTGAATATGCCCTCAAACATAACTTGTTGTCAACCCCTCGTCGCACCCTAATCGGTAGTTATATCGGGGAAAAAATTTTGTTGGCAACACCGCTGTTAAAATGGTATTTAGACCACGGATTGGAGGTGACAAAAATTTATCAAGTGATAGAATATCAACCGTCTAGTTGTTTTAAAAAGTTTGGCGAAATGGTTTCTGACGCTAGGCGGGCTGGTGATCTAGATGAAAATCAATCTATAGTAAGTGATACGATGAAGCTCTTAGGAAACTCAGCCTACGGGAAGACTCTAACCAATAAGGCCAATCATAGCGCTGTCTCATATATTCAGGGGGATGAGATATCGAAAATGATTAATAGTTCCCGGTTTAAAAAGATGACTGAAATAGGTGTGGATCTTTTTGAAGTTGAGATGGCGAAAAAGAAAACTGTTTGGGACTTACCCCTACAAATCGGTTTCTTCGTGTATCAATATGCAAAACTTCGTATGTTAGATTTTTATTTCGAGTTCTTAGATAAGTTTGTGGCTAGATCCGACTTTCAGTTATGTGAAACAGATACTGATAGTTTATACTTGGCTTTAAGTGCACCTAAGTTGGAGGATATAGTTAAGTCAGGTCTGCGGGATGAGTTTAATAGCGTATATAAAGACTGGTTTCCCGCCGAGTTTTGCGATGAGCATATTAGCAAGACAGACTGTATAAACTGTAAGGGTGTTAAAGCGTACACCAAACGAACACCCGGGCTTTTTAAACTAGAGTACGAAGGGACGGGTCTTGTTAGCTTATGTAGTAAAACGTACCATTGTAGTGGGGATTACGATAAAATCAGTTGTAAAGGGCTAAGCAAGCAACACAACAAATTAGATAAAGATATGTTTTTAGAGGTTCTCGCTACGCAAAAGGCCAAGGGTGGGAAAAATGTAGGTTTCAAAGTCTTAAATAATTCCATATTTTCCTACAGTCAAACAAGAAATGCTCTTTCCTATTTCTATATAAAAAGAAAGGTAGCTGATGATAACGTCTCGACTACGCCTCTAGATATCTAATTCTTTACTTTACCAGTTTAGACTAACCAGCAATCTCTAACAGTTTCACCCATTATGCTTCATTTATGACACAAAGCTAAGCAGACGCCCAACTACATAGCTATAAATAAATGTTATCCTTGTACTATATATTTACTTCGTGTACTAAATATGTTTGTAATGATATATAATATCCACTGTATGTTATACACCTATTGAGATAATAAAAGAATAAAATATATCTTTTGTCTTTTGTTTTATTTTGATTGTTTTTCATTGATGTTGTATAATCTACTAACCTATCACTATCGAGCAAGTACAGCAAGAACTCCAAAGTCAGCATACACCAGACATAAACACGTCACTTCCGGGGTCACCGGGACTAGAGGTCAACACCTCGACACGAAATGTCACGGTTAACTCCCCCTGCGCCACACGCTTTATGCGCGCCGCGCGCCGCCCTATATATCTTTGTTAAATTAGCGCCACAATAAATCCAAATCCTTCCTGGTATACTACTCTCGACTCACTGAGAGCTTAGAACATTCGACTCACTGAGAGCTTAGAACATTCGACTCACTGAGAGCTTAGAATATTCGACTCACTGAGAGCTTAGAACACTCGACTCACTGAGAGCTTAGAACATTCGACTCACTGAGAGCTTAGAACATTCGACTCACTGAGAGCTTAGAACATTCGACTCACTGAGAGCTTAGAACACTCGACTCACTGAGAGCTTACAACATTCGAATCTCTGAGAGCTTACATCATTCGACTCACTGAGAGCTTACATCATTCGACTCACTGAGAGCTTAGAACGTTCGACTCACTGAGAGCTTAGAACACGCGACTCGCCGAGAGCCATCATAAGAAACATCATCATCATGGCCATCATCACCAACATCATCATCACCATGGCCATCATCACCAACATCATCATCATTATGACCATCATCACCAATATCATCATCATCATGGTCATTATTACCAACATGGTCATCATCATCATCAACATCATCATCATGATCATCACCAACATCATCATCATCATGGCCATCATCATCAACATCATCATCGTCATGGTCATCATCACGAACATCGTCATCATCATCATCATGGCCATCATGATCATCATGGCCATCATCACCAACATCATCATCAGCATGGCCATCATTATAAACATCATCATCATCATCATAGTCACCATCACTAACATCATCATCATCATCATCATCATAGTCACCATCACCAACATCATCATCGTCATGGTCATCATCACGAACATCGTCATCATCATCATGGCCATCATGATCATCATGGCCATCATCAACAAAATCATCATTATCATGGCCATCATTACCAACATCATCATGGCCATCATCATCATCATCATGACCAACATCATCATCACCATGGCCATCATAAAAAACATCATCATCATGGCCAACATCATCATTTCCATCACCAACAACATTATCATGGCCATCATCATCATCATCATGGCCATCATCACCAACATCATCTTTGCCATCTTCAACAACATCATCATGGTCATCACCAACAACATCATCGTGGCCATCTTCACCAACATCATTGCCATCATCAACAACATCATCATGGCCATCACCAACAACATCATCATGGCCATCTTCACTAACATCATTGCCATCATCAACAACATCATCATGGCCATCACCAACAACATCATCATGACCATCTTCACCAACATCATTGCCATCATCAACAACATCTTCATGGCCATCATCACTAACATCATCATCATGGCCATCATCGTCATCATGGCCATCAGCATCATCATCATGGTCATCATCACCAATATCATTATCATCACGGTCACCATCACCAACATCAACATCATCATGGTCATCAACACCAACATCATCATCCTCATGCCTCCTACACCAACATCATCATCATCACCAACATCATCATCATCATGGCCATCATCACCAACTTCATCATCATCATGGCCATCATCACCAACATCATTTTCATGGCCATCATCACCAACATCAACATCATCATGGCCATCATCGCCATCATCATCAACATCATCATCATCATGGCCTCCTACACCAACAAAATCATCATCATGGCCATCATCACCAACATCATCATCATCATGGCCATCATCATCAACATCATCACCATCATGGCCTCCTACACCAACATCATCATCATCATCACCAACATCATCATGGTCATCATCACCAACATCATCATCATCATGGCCATCATCACCAACATCATCATCATCATGGCCATCATCATCACCAACATCATCATCATCATGGCCATCATCACCAACATCATCATCATAATGGCCATCATCACCATGGCCATCATCACCAACATCATCATCATCATGGCCATCATCACCAACATCATCATCATCATTACCAACATCATCATCATCATCATGGCCATCATCACCAACATTATCATCATCATCATTACCAACAGCATCATCATCATCATGGCCATCATCACCAACATCATCATGACCATCATCAAAAACATCATCATCATCATCATGGCCATCATCACCAACATCATCATGACCATCATCAACAATGTCATTTTCACCATGACCATCATCACCAACATCATCATCATGACCATCATCAAAAACATCATCATCATCATGGTCAGCATCACCAACATCGTCATGACCATCATCAAAAACATCATCATCATGACCATCATCAACAATGTCATTTTCACCATGACCATCATCACCAACATCATCATCATGACCATCATCAAAAACATCATCATCATCATGGTCAGCATCACCAACATCGTCATGACCATAATCAAAAACATCATCATCATCATGGTCAGCATCACCAACATCGTCATGACCATCATCAAAAACATCATCATCATGACCATCATCAACAACGTCATTTTCACCATGACCATCATCACCAACATCATCATCATGACCATCATCAAAAAATCATCATCATGGTCAGCATCACCAACATCATCATGACCATAATCAAAAACATCATCATCATCATGGTCAGCATCATCAACATCGTCATGACCATCATCAAAAACATCATCACCATCATGGTCAGCATCACCAACATCGTCATGACCATCATCAACAATGTCATTTTCACCATGGCCATCATCATGACCATCATCACCAACATCATCATCATGACCATCATGACCAACATCATCAACATCACCAACATCATCATCATGGCCATCATCACCAACATCATCATTGCCATCTTCAACAACATCATCATGGCCATCACCAACAACATCATCGTGGCCATCTTCACCAACATCATTGCCATCATCAACAACATCATTGCCATCATCAACAACATCATGGCCATCACCAACAACATCATCATGGCCATCTTCACTAACATCATTGCCATCATCAACAACATCATCATGGCCATCACCAACAACATCATCATGACCATCTTCACCAACATCATTGCCATCATCAACAACATCTTCATGGCCATCATCACTAACATCATCATCATGGCCATCATCGTCATCATGGCCATCAGCATCATCATCATGGTCATCATCACCAATATCATTATCATCACGGTCACCATCACCAACATCAACATCATCATGGTCATCAACACCAACATCATCATCATCATGCCTTCTACACCAACATCATCATCACCAACATCATCATCATCATGGTTATCATCACCAACATCATCATCATCCCGGCAATCATCACCAACTTCATCATCATCATGGCCATCATCACCAACATCATTTTCATGGCCATCATCACCAACATCAACATCATCATGGCCATCATCATCATCATGGCCAGCATCATCAACATCATCATGGCCTCCTACACCAACAAAATCATCATCATGGCCATCATCACCAACATCATCGTCATCATGGCCATCAACACCAACATCATCATCATCATGGCCTCCTACACCAACATCATCATCATCATCACCAACATCATCATGGTCATCATCACCAACATCATCATCATCATGGCCATCATCACCAACATCATCATCATCATGGCCATCATCATCACCAACATCATCATCATCATGGCCATCATCACCAACATCATCATCATAATGGCCATCATCACCATGGCCATCATCACCAACATCATCATGATCATCATCATGGCCATCATCACCAACATCATCATCATCATTACCAACATCATCATCATCATCATGGCCATCATCACCAACATTATCATCATCATCATTACCAACAGCATCATCATCATCATGGCCATCATCACCAACATCATCATGACCATCATCAAAAACATCATCATCATCATCATGGCCATCATCACCAACATCATCATGACCATCATCAACAATGTCATTTTCACCATGACCATCATCACCAACATCATCATCATGATCAACATCAAAAACATCATCATCATCATGGTCAGCATCACCAACATCGTCATGACCATCATCACCAACATCATCATCATGACCATCATCAAAAACATCATCATCATCATGGTCAGCATCACCAACATCGTCATGACCATAATCAAAAACATCATCATCATCATGGTCAGCATCACCAACATCGTCATGACCATCATCAAAAACATCATCATCATGACCATCATCAACAATGTCATTTTCACCATGACCATCATCACCAAAATCATCATCATGACCATCATCAAAAACATCATCATCATCATGGTCAGCATCACCAACATCGTCATGACCATCATCAAAAACATCATCATCATCATGGTCAGCATCATCAACATCGTCATGACCATCATCAAAAACATCATCATCATCATGGTCAGCATCACCAACATCGTCATGACCATCATCAACAATGTCATTTTCACCATGGCCATCATCACCAACATCATCATCATGACCATCATCACCAACATCATCATCATGACCATCATGACCAACATCATCAACATCACCAACATCATCATCATGGCCATCATCACCAACATCATCATGACCATCATCAACAATGTCATTTTCACCATGGCCATCATCACCAACATCATCATCATGACCATCATCACCAACATCATCATCATGACCATCATGACCAACATCATCAACATCATCATCATCATGGTCAGCATTACCAACATCGTCATGACCATCATCAAAAACATCATCATCATCATGGCCAGCATCACCAACATCGTCATGACCACCATCAAAAACATCATCATCATCATCATGGTTAGCATCGCCAACATCGTCATGACCATCATCAAAAACATCATCATCATCATGGTCAGCATCACCAACATCGTCATGACCATCATCAACAATGTCATTTTCACCATGGCCATCATTACCAACATCATCCTCATGACCATCATCACCGACATCATCATCATGGCCATCATGACCAACATCATCAACATCACCAACATCATCATCATGACCATCATCACCAATATCATCATCATGGCCATCATGACCAACATCATCAACATCCCCAACATCATCATCATCATTACCAACATCATCATCATCATCATCATCATCATCATGGCCATCATTATGAACATCATCATCATCATCATAGTCACCATCACCAACATCATCATCATCATGGCCACTATCATCAACATTATCATCATCATGGCCATCATCACCAACATCATCATCATCATGGCCATCATCACCAACATCATCATCATCATGGCCATCATCACCAACATCATCAACATCACCAACATCATCATCATCATTACCAACATCATCATCAGCATCATCATGGCCATCAATATGAACATCATCATCATCATCACCAACATCATCATCATCATGGCCATCATCACCAACATCATCAACATCACCAACATCATCACCAACATCATCAACATCACCAACATCATCATCACCATCACCAACATCATCATCATCATGGCACCAACATTATCATCATCATGGCCATCATCACCAACATCATCATCGTCATGGCCATTATCATCAACATCATCATCATCATGGCCATTATCATCAACATCACCAACATCATTCTTCCAGAGACGCCACATATGGCCAGCAGCGACTTCACAAGTTCTTGTTTTGGGCGAGCATAAATGTAGTCTATGCCTGAAGTCCTTCTCTCTCATCGATCTTCTTGCCTACAGCCGGCCTCCTGTTCTTTTTGCCTGTTGTTTCCGATGTGAGTGTATTCTTCACAGTTCTCTGGTAACTTCTCACATAACCAACACCATCTTCTCTTGGCTATAAATGATACTGTTTTGTTGAATGGTTTTTCTCTTATTTCTGCACTAGTTTTGACTTCATTTCGTTGTGTACACAATATTTTACTTAGGCGTCTGTTTTCATGTTCATCTTGCATATTCTCGATTCTTGTTTTGTGTTCCACCTTTCATATGCAAATGTTGATAACATAAAGGAGGAGAAAATCATCAAGTTTGCTGTAAACGTTATGTTTTTTTTATTTTTTTTTATTTTCTGACGTTTCCTAAAGTCATTGCTGCATTTACTGTTCTGGTTCTGACTTCCTTGTTTGTGTCTGCTTCTTGATCCAAGAAACTTTCCAGATATACGAAGTTAACTACAACTTCTTCGACTGACTTTGCTCCCTTGTATATGATTATGGAAGGCCCCGGTATAACTGCAAACGAATTAAATTCCATACCGTCCGTGTCAGTGGAATCATCCGGATTAATATCTCATCTCCCAAACAAAGTAAGTAGCTGCAGTTCCCATTAGAGCAGTCTCAGCACACGCCAAAAGATATAAAGGATAAACCGCGCAGAGAGTGAACACAGCCATCTGTTCCCCTTCATACAATATCATCATTCACCGTAAGCAATCTGAATATCGAAACACATTCAAAACGGGTGAAACGCACAGCTTACCGTGTGCACAGAGCACTAAACTCAGTAGCTCCTGCAGCAACCCGGACTTGGAATATGAGGAAACTGCAACAAGGAACACTTTTCAGACAGACCTTTTAAAATTACGTGCCGCCTATCCGCCATATTGACCGGTATTCCTTGTATATTGTTTCTTCGTTAAGTAGTCAGAATTTTCGCTACTCTCGTCTTTCCTTGATTGATCTCGTGTCCTACTAAATTTACAGACTTATAAAATCATTGTGACTATTTTGACGGGAGTTCCCCATTTTCTCCGTGTGTTTCCCAGAGTGTCTCTTTGTGTGGATGTCAAATGTCATCTCAATCGCCAGATTGGTGGTCAACAAAGCGGATGACAATTTCTGTTTGTCATTCTGACAAGCTCTGGTATGCTTCTGGTGGTGTATGTAGTATCTATGTGGGTGGGGAGGGGTGTATGTAGTATCTATGTGGCATATGCCTCTTCTGAAGTCTGCAGGTTTATACATCAGATTCGTATCAGCTTCACCGGAAAGTGTATGACGTGCTATGCTGATATTTGTTACTAGCCGCTGAGCAAAATCTCCCTCCATTTGTTAATATTTTGTGTCGTCAAGGGGAGACCACCCATAGAGAAATGTGTTTATGCCTTGAGTAGCCAAAGGGAGACCACCCAGAGAGAAATGTGTTTATGTCTTGTGTAGCCAAGGGGAGACCACCCATAGCGAAATGTGTTTATGTCTTGTGTAGCCAAGGGGAGACCACCCATAGAGAAATGTGTTTATGTCTTGTGTAGCTAAGGGGAGACCACCCATAGAGAAATGTGTTTATGTCTTGTGTAGCTAAGGGGAGACCACCAATAGAGAAATGTGTTTATGTCTTGTGTAGCCAAGGTGAGACCACCCATAGAGAAATGTGTTTATGTCTTGTGTAGCCAAGGGGAGACCACCCAGAGAGAAATGTGTTTATGTCTTGTGTAGCCAAAGGGAGACCACCCAGAGAGAAATGTGTTTATGTCTTGTGTAGCCAAAGGGAGACCACCCATAGAGAAATGTGTTTATGTCTTGTGTAGCTAAGGGGAGACCACCCATAGAGAAATGTGTTTATGTCTTGTGTAGCCAAGGTGAGACCACCCATAGAGAAATGCGTTTATGTCTTGTGTAGCCAAAGGGAGACCACCCAGAGAGAAATGCGTTTATGTCTTGTGTAGCCAAGGGGAGACCAGCCAGAGAGAAGCGAGGAACTACGGACGGGATGGACTCTATAACCCTGGTCGACTGCCACCTTTGGAGACGGAAGATCCAGGTTGCCGAATACGGGATGTGTCAGCACGGCGCAAGAATATGGGAAAATCATTAAAAAAAAAGTAAACAATTGAAAATGCGATTTGTTGTATGTTTTATTTTTAATTACTATTTCTTTTTTTAACAAGAGCGTTTGCCAGCTTTCACCTCTGGCGAAGTCGCTAGAGATTAGGAGCTGAATTTTGCGTGTAAATCCACTTTACTCTGGTAGCTGTGTTCAACAGGGGTCCCTCGCCACACAGGCAGACAACTCAGTCTTTGGATGTACTCATATTTTTTTTCCGAAGATGAATTGACGTTTCAAGCGCAGGAAGAACTCATTTTAAAAAATCTCAACTGCCGGGATTTGAACTCACAACCTCTCTGTCTTGATACCGGCATTTTGCCTAGCGACCAACCAGTCCCACCGAAACAAGAGCTAAATAAAACAATTAAATTTAACAACCAAACATTGTAATTTGTACACAATTGATTAACCACAATTGGAATTTTACTTTTTATACAAAATTATTGACGGAAAATCCGAAAAACAACTGGTAAGCCACACGTGCCATCACCACTAAAACTAAAATCAAACTTTCCCTAAGAAGAATTGAACTGAAAGAAAGTTCAAACCTAAAATGTGACAAATCACAAGTACTGCATCACTTACTGAAATCAGCTGAGAGCGGTCATGCGCATGAGGAACGTGTTGGAGGCTAAAATTCTCCTCCCTCATTTTGAAAGCTGCTCCCACTGGGCCTGGAGGTCTTCAAAAGCTCTATCCGGAGCAACAAGTGGGCCGCGTTATGCTGGAGAATTACTGCTCACGTCGATGATTGCTTAGCCTGGGGGCCTAAGGTAACAGCAGTGGTTCTGAACTTTTACTTAACTACGGGCTGTCCTTGTCACCTCAACGCCTTCTTCTTCTTCCATGTCCTTTTTCTTCCTCTCCCCCTTCATCAGCTTCCTCGTCCTCCTTCCACCTTCTCCTCCAAATCTTCCTTCTTTCACATCCTCCTCTTTCTTCTCCCCTCCTTCTATTTCTCCTCCTCCTTCTTCTTCTCCCTTCTCATCTTCTTATTCTTGCCTAACCAGATGCTGGGAGTTGTCCTCTCTGTGAGAACAAAACCAGACATGGGACTGCCGCTGTGAGGCGCTTTGGCTGTTTCACCCCAGAGAAGGCAGATGGAGACAGACTTCCTGCCCTCCTTCCGCCCCGTCACGGCCATGAAACAGGTCAAAAGTGTTCTTCACAACGATACCGGTCTCCATGGCAAGATGTTCGGCAGTGCGTGATCTGAACGCAGTGCAACTCCTATCTGACTGTTTAAGACAGGATCAGTAAATCAGAACTGATCAACACCCTAAAGCAGCTGTTGCTGTTCGCGATGGACAGCTAGCAGGAGTGTGTATGTGTTTAGGTGCCAGCTTTTTTAAGAACATGTTTTTATTGAAATATTGAAATATGATTGTAAATTGATAACTGTGTTACACGACCATCCGTCAGAAGCGAATCCACATTTACTCGTTCATTATATACAGCTGTTTGTAAGTTCTGACTGAGCAAACCATGAGAGATCTATCGTAGAATTGTCAAAATATTCACTATAGATGTCAAGTAAACAACACAAATAAACATAAACTGCAAACCTTTCCAAATTCAAGTGACCTTCACTTTTACAAATGTTCGTCTTTACACGGACACCCTGCAGGGCGAAACGATCCGCGCAGGTCTGCACACCACATATTAACACTTTAAATCCACAATTATTTTCGTAGTTTAGCTAATGTTTCAGACTTGCACTTTTCAAAGTACCCAATGTCATTAAATTCAAATTTCTCTATAATTTAAGCTCTCTTAAGCTCTTAATTAACTCCTGCCACCACGTCAAATTGTATACAGCTATCAAATACATGTAATACGGTATGGTTTTAATTATGTATAGTACTTGTCAATAGCCAAGGACCATAATCCAGAGCAAAAAGTTAAGAACCGTTAATGCGGGTGATTACTCGTGACACCTGTGGCGGTGTGCGCCAAGTCCAGAAATGATACCGAAGATACATGCCAACATATCACAATGATGGTGACGATAATAAAAACAGCACGATACTGCAAGGATCAAGAGGCAATGAGTAAGAGACGTGAGACAGAATAGATTCTGAATAAATTGTTATCAACGGAAAGATAAATGTCCAATCAGAAATGAGTGGACACGCACACGCAATGGCGGAAGATGTCAAACAAACACATACATACAAGCATGCACGAAGAAACACACACACACGACAAACAAGGGGAAGGAACAGTTGACTGCTAGTAAAATGGTAACCCAAAGAGGGGACAAGGTATCAGCAAGAATGTGTACGTGACACATATTAAAGATATGGGAGAAGGTATCAGCAAGAATGTGTACGTGACACATATTAAATATATGGGAGAAGGTATCAGCAAGAATGTGTACGTGACACATATTAAATATATGGGAGAAGGTATCAGCAAGATTGTGTGCGTGACACATATTAAAGATATGGGAGAAGGTATCAGCAAGAATGTGTACGTGACACATATTAAAGATATGGGAGAAGGAATCAGCAAGAATGTGTACGTGACACATATTAAAGATATGGGAGAAGGTATCAGCAAGAATGTATACTTGATAAATATTCAAGAGGAAGGAGGTATCATTGCAAGGATCTGTTTTGAATAATAAGTACTTCAACTTCTCAAAGTCCACTCTCTCGCTATGATTACCTACACTACTTATTGAAGTCCACTCTCTCGCTATGATTACCTACACTACTTATTGAAGTCCACTCTCTCGCTATGATTACCTACACTACTTATTGAAGTCCACTCTCTCGCTATGATTACCTACACTACTTATTGAAGTCCACTCTCTCGCTATGATTACATACACTACTTATTGAAGTCCACTCTCCCGCTATGATTACCTACACTACTTATTGAAGTCCACTCTCTCGCTATGATTACCTACACTACTTATTGAAGTCCACTCTCTCGCTATGATTACCTACACTACTTATTGAAGTCCACTCTCTCGCTATGATTACTTACACTACTTATTGAAGTCCACTCTCTCGCTATGATTACCTACACTACTTATTGAAGTCCACTCTCTCGCTATGATTACCTACACTACTTATTGAAGTCCACTTTCTCCATATTATTGCCTACACTACTTGTGTAAGTCTACTTTCTCCCTATTATTACCTACACTACTTATGTAAGTCCACTTTCTCACTATTATTGCCTACACTATTTATGTAAGTCCACTTTCTCCCTATTATGGCCTACACTACATATACAAGTCCACTTTCTCCCTATTATTGTCTACACTACTTATGCAAGTCCACTTTCTCCCTATTATTGTCTACACTACTTATGCAAGTCCACTTTCTCCCTATTATTGCATACACTACATATACAAGTCCACTTTCTCCCTATTATTGCCTACACTACTTATACAAGTCCACTTTCTCCCTATTATTGCCTACACTACTTATACAAGTCCACTTTCTCCCTATTATTACATACACTACTTATACAAGACCACTTTCTCCCTATTATTACCTACACTACTTATACAAGTCCACTTTCTCCCTATTATTGCCTACACTACTTATACAAGTCCACTTTCTCCCTATTATTACCTACACTACTTATTCAAGTCCACTTTCTCCTACTATTCCCTACACTACTTATACAAGTCCACTTTCTCCCTATTATTACCTACACTACTTATACAAGTCCACTTTCTTCCTATTATTACCTACACTACTTATACAAGTCCACTTTCTCCCTATTATTCCCTACACTACTTATATAAGTCCACTTTCTTCCTATTATTCCCTACACTACTTAAAAAAGTCCACTTTCTCCCTATTATTGCCTACACTACTTATACAAGTCCACTTTCTCCCTGTTATTGCTTACACTACTTACAGAAGTCCACTTTCTCCCTATTTTTGCCTACACTACTCATGCGAGTCCACTTTCTCCGTATTATTGCCTACACTACTTATACAAGTCCACTTTCTTCCTATTATTACCTACACTACTTATACAAGTCCACTTTCTCCCTATTATTACCTACACTACTTATACAAGTCCACTTTCTCCCTATTTTTGCCTACACTACTCATGCGAGTCCACTTTCTCCGTATTATTGCCTACACTACTTATACAAGTCCACTTCCTTCCTATTATTGCCTACACTACTTACACGAGTCCACTTTCTCCCTATTATTGCCTACACTACTTATACAAATCCACTTTCTTCCTATTATTACCTACACTACTTATACAAGTCCACTTTTTCCCTATTATTACCTACACTACTTATACAAGTCCACTTTCTCCCTATTATTACTTACACTATTTATACAAGTCCACTTTCTTCCTATTATTACCTACACTACTTATACAAGTCCACTTTCTCCCTATTATTGCCTACACTGCTTATACAAGTTCACTTTCTTCCTATTATTACCTACACTACTTATACAAGTCCACTTTCTCCCTATTATTACCTACACTACTTATACAAGTCCACTTTCTCCTATTATTCCCTACACTACTTATACAAGTCCACTTTCTCCCTATTATTGCCCACACTACTTATACAAGTCCACTTTCTTCCTATTATTACCTACACTACTAATACAAGTCCACTTTCTCCCTATTATTGCCTACACTACTTATACACAAGTCCACTTTCTCCTAATATTCCCTACACTACTTATACAAGTCCACTTTCTTCCTATTATTACCTACACTACTTATACAAGTCCACTTTCTTCCTATTATTACCTACACTACTTATACAAGTCCATTTTCTTCTATTATTCCCTACACTACTTATACAAGTCCACTTTCTCCCTATTATTGCCTACACTACTTATACAAGTCCACTTTCTTCCTATTATTGCCTACACTACTTATACAAGTCCACTTTCTCCCTATTATTACCTACACTACTTATATAAGTCCACTTTCTCCTATTATTCCCTACACTACTTATACAAGTCCACTTTCTTCCTATTATTACCTACACTACTTATACAAGTCCACTTTCTCCCTATTATTACCTACACTACTTATACAAGTCCACTTTCTTCCTATTATTACCTACACTACTTATACAAGTCCACTTTCTTCCTATTATTACCTACACTACTTATACAAGTCCACTTTCTTCCTATTATTACCTACACTACTTATACAAGTCCACTTTCTTCCTATTATTACCTACACTACTTATACAAGTTCACTTTCTTCCCATTATTACATACACTACTTATACAAGTCCACTTTCTTCCTATTATTACCTACACTACTTATATAAGTCCACTTTCTTCCTATTATTGCCTACACTACTTATACAAGTCCACTTTCTTCCTATTATTGCCTATACTACTTATACAAGTCCACTTTCTTCCTATTATTACATACACTACTTATACAAGTCCACTTTCTCCCTATTATTGCCTACACTACTTATACAAGTTCACTTTCTCCCTATTATTACCTACACTACTTATACAAGTCCACTTTCTCCCTATTATTACCTACACTATTTATACAAGTCCACTTTCTTCCCATTATTACCTACACTACTTATACAAGTCCACTTTCTTCCTATTATTACCTACACTACTTATACAAGTCCACTTTCTTCCTATTATTACCTACACTACTTATACAAGTCCACTTTCTCCCTATTATTACCTACACTACTTATACAAGTCCACTTTCTCCTATTATTACCTACACTACTTATACAAGTCCACTTTCTCCCTCTTATTACCTACACTACTTATACAAGTCCACTTTCTTCCTATTATTACGTACACTACTTAAAAAAGTCCACTTTCTTCTTATTAATACGTACACTACTTATACAAGTGCACTTTCTCCTATTAATACCTACACTACTTATACAAGTGCACTTTCTCCTATTAATACCTACACTACTTATAAAAGTCCACTTTCTCCTATTAATACCTACACTACTTATAAAAGTCCACTTTCTCCTATTATTACCTACACTACTTATACAAGTCCACTTTCTCCCTACACTACTTATACAAGTCCACTTTCTCCCTACACTACTTATACAAGTCCAATAATGCGGACATGAAGCATAAAGTTAACGTATAACCAGAACTCTACAACGGCGTGCCTTGTTTGGGACGTCTATGTTGCTGGTCGTGGGTCCTTTCTTTGGCTGGGAGCCGGCATGGGCAGACACAACCGAGCCAGGATTGTGTGCTGGGACAAGCTGTCGCTATAAGCAGATCAATTGTTTGGCGCAACTCGGCAGAAAGTGAACTTTGTTCTAGCATGAACGTTCGCATGACAGCATCAGAGCTGTTCTATCACATGCAACCTGCACGATAATCAGGTTAATGAGCGAGATGTTCTGTATTTCGGGCATTGGCCGTTAGCCTGATTTCCATCGATGTTTGTTTCATGGGATACGGGCGTAGTTAATTATGTTTAAAAACACACACACGCACGCACGTACGCACGCGCACACACAGACACACACACACAAAACATGAACGAGGTGGTAACTACTTGAGATGAGCACTCGGGAAATTTTTTTTTTTTAAACTGGAGGAAACAATTTGATTTGAAAGGGAACTATTAATTGACATCACAGATCAGGGTAGCACAAGCTATAGTAGCACTTCGGAAAATGAAAGACATCGTGTGCAACAAGACTGTTAATAGAAGTGGGAAAGAGAGTTCATCTGTGCTATATAGATCCAATTCTCATTTAAGGACGCGAATCATGGGCAGTAGAACAACAACCGAAAAGACGATCAGGAGTATCACAGACGGTTTTTTTCCCCAGAAGAATGTTGAAAGTCCCCCGGACATCTTTAAAAACCAATGAGGAGATTCTCAAAGAAGCCAACACAAAAAGGGAGCTCATAAAAACATCAGAAAGAAACAATCAACATTTTTCTGGCACATCATGAGAAGGGGAAGTTGGAATATTTGGTCACAACTGGCAAAATGCTGGGAAAGAGAGATCGCGGACGACAGAGAGAGAGAGAGAGAGAGAGAGAGAGAGAGAGAGAGAAGATACTAGACAGCTTGGTGTCATAGCATGGAAAACAGTCAACAACAGAATAGATACGATGTGCTGTGTATAGAAGATTGTGGAAGGACATGATTGCCTACACCAACAGGGCTGGCACATGATGATTAGTTGATGTAGATAAAGCGAGAGAAAGAGCGTGGTGTATGTTTGCCTACAGCTTACAACCATCAAAAAGTCTGTTTGTGAGAGAGAGAGAGAGAGAGAGAGAGAGAGAGAGAGGGGGGGGGAGGTGGGAATGGGGCAGAAGCTGAATAAGTTGGATTCTGTAAATGGAGTCGCGATGTTCGTACTTACACGTTTGATATGTGCCGGTACAGTTGTTTGATATGTGCCGGTACAGTTGTTTGATATGTGCCGGTACAGTTGTTTGATATGTGCCGGTACAGTTGTTTGATATGTGCCGGTATTGTTGTTTGATATGTGCCCGTACAGTTGTTTGATATGTGCCGGTACAGTTGTTTGATATGTGCCGGTACAGTTTTTTGATATGTGCCGGTACAGTTGTTTGATATGTGCCGGTATTGTTGTTTGATATGTGCCCGTACAGTTGTTTGATATGTGCCGGTACAGTTGTTTGATATGTGCCGGTACAGTTGTTTGAAATGTGCCGGTACAGTTGTTTGATATGTGCCGGTACAGTTGTTTGATATGTGCCGGTACAGTTGTTTGATATGTGCCGGTACAGTTGTTTGATATGTGCCGGTTCAGTTGTTTGATATGTGCCGGTACAGTTGTTTGATATGTGCCGGTACAGTTGTTTGATATGTGCCGGTACAGTTGTTTGATATGTGCCGGTACAGTTGTTTGATATGTGCCGGTACTGTTGTTTGATATGTGCCGGTACAGTTGTTTGATATGTGCCGGTACAGTTGTTTGATATGTGCCGGTACAGTTGTTTGATATGTGCCGGTACTGTTGTTTGATATGTGCCGGTACAGTTGTTTGATATGTGCCGGTACAGTTGTTTGATATGTGCCGGTACAGTTGTTTGATATGTGCCGGTACAGTTGTTTGATATGTGCCGGTACAGTTGTTTGATATGTGCCGGTACAGTTTTTTTATATGTGCCGGTACTGTTGTTTGATATGTGCCGGTGCTGTTGTTTGATATGTGCCGGTACAGTTGTTTGATATGTGCCGGTACAGTTGTTTGATATGTGCCGGTACAGTTGTTTGATATGTGCCGGTGCTGTTGTTTGACATGTGCCGGTGCTGTTGTTTGACATGTGCCGGTACTGTTGTTTGATATGTGCCGGTACAGTTGTTTGATATGTGCTGGTACAGTTGTTTGATATGTGCTGGCACTGTTGTTTGATATGTGCTGGCACTGTTGTTTGATAGGTGCTGGTACTGTTGTTTGATAGATGCTGGTACTGTTGTTTGATATGTGCCGGTACTGTTATTTGATATGTGCCGGCACTGTTATTTGATATGTGCCGGTACTGTTGTTTGATATATGCTGGTACTGTTGTTTGATATGTGCTGATACAGTTATTCGATATGTGCTGGCACTGTTGTTCGATATGTGCTGGCACTGTTGTTTGATTTGTGCTGGTACTGTTGTTTGATATGTGCTGGTACAGTTGTTTGATATGTGCTGGTACAGTTGTTTGATATGTGCCGGTACTGTTGTTTGATATGTGCCGGTACTGTTGTTTGATATGTGCCGGTACTGTTGTTTGATATGTGCCGGTACTGTTATTTGATATGTGCCGGCACTGTTATTTGATATGTGCCGGTACTGTTGTTTGATATATGCTGGTACTGTTGTTTGATATGTGCTGGTACAGTTGTTCGATATGTGCTGGCACTGTTGTTCGATATGTGCTGGCACTGTTGTTTGATATGTGCCGGTACTGTTGTTTGATATGTGCCGGTACAGTTGTTTGATATGTGCCGATACTGTTGTTTGATATGTGCCGGTACTGTTGTTTGATATGTGCCGGTACTGTTTGATATGTGCCGGTACTGTTGTTTGATATGTGCTGGCACTGTTGTTTGATATGTGCTGGTACTGTTGTTTGATAGGTGCTGGTACTGTTGTTTGATAGATGCTGGTACTGTTGTTTGATATGTGCCGGTACTGTTATTTGATATGTGCCGGCACTGTTATTTGATATGTGCCGGTACTGTTGTTTGATATATGCTGGTACTGTTGTTTGATATGTGCTGGTACAGTTGTTCGATATGTGCTGGCACTGTTGTTTGATATGTGCTGGTACTGTTGTTTGATATGTGCCGGTACTGTTGTTTGATATGTGCTGGTACTGTTGTTTGATATGTGCTGGCACTGTTGTTTGGTCTAAAATTTGAATTAATAAAATCAGTTGGCTAAAATTAAAAACAAAATACTAATAGTCAGAGAAACGTGTACTAGATTCTACGAGTTACTGCTTCAGTACCCGCGTTCATGTCAAATAAATGATTGGCCAAGCTAAGGCTAATCCACATGCAGAAATGTGTCACGATGATAGAGTCATCACTGTATAATGAAGTGAGTGTAGTGTTCAGATATAGCCTTACGATGCGGGTTTGGGCCGGCACTGTTACAACTTGTGCTAATTTCGTGGCTGTCGTGTGTAGGTACACCAGGATGGTGGATGAAGGTAGGAACAACACAAGATCATAGAACAAACTCACACATAGAACAAACTCACAAGTATTGCAAACAAATAATATCATTTTAGTTCTTTATGTTGTCCATAGAACGTTTACAGGAATACAAGGAATATTTAGGCTTTGAAGATGTGTTTGCGGAACACGATGACTACTACAATTTTGCTGATGTAAAGTGTGGTCGTCGCCGTGCTGTGGCAACAAGTGTTAATTAAACCTGCCGGTGTAAAATACCTCACACAACAACAACATAACTCACACAACAACAACATAACTCACACAACAACAACATCAGCTGAACAACGGACAAACAGTGATATACCTCCCACAACAACAACATAAGCTGAACAACGGACAGACAGTGATATACCTCCCACAACAACAACATCAGCTGAACAACGGACAGACAGTGATATACCTCAAACAACAACAACATAAGCTGAATAAAGGACAGACAGTGATATACCTCCCACAACAACAACATCAACTGAACAACGGACAGACAGTGATATACCTCCCACAACAACAACATCAGCTGAACAACGGACAGACAGTGATATACCTCCCACAACAACAACATCAACTGAACAACGGACAGACAGTGATATACCTCCCACAACAACAACATCAACTGAACAACGGACAGACAGTGATATACCTCAAACAACAACAACATAAGCTGAATAAAGGACAGACAGTGATATACCTCAAACAACAACAACATAAGCTGAATAAAGGACAGACAGTGATATACCTCACACAACAACAACATCAGCTGAACAACGGACAGACAGTGATATACCTCCCACAACAACAACATCAGCTGAACAAAGGATAGACAGTGATATACCTCACACAACAACATAAGCTGAACAACGAACAGACAGTGATATACCTCCCACAACAACAACATAAGCTGAACAACGGACAGACAGTGATATACCTCCCACAACAACAACATCAGCTGAACAACGGACAGACAGTGATATACCTCACAGAACAACAACATCAGCTGAACAACGAACAGACAGTGATATACCTCCCACAACAACAACATAAGCTGAACAAAGGACAGACAGTGATATACCTCACACAACAACATAAGCTGAACAACGGACAGACAGTGATATACCTCACACAACAACAACATAACTCACACAACAACAACATAAGCTGAACAACGGACAGACAGTGATATACCACACATAACAACATAAGCTGAACAACGGACAGACAGTAATATACCTCACACAACAACAACATAACTCACACAACAACAACATAAGCTGAACAACGGACAGACAGTGATATACCTCACACAACAACAACATAAGCTGAACAACGGACAGACAGTGATATACCTCACACAACAACAACATAAGCTGAACAACGGACAGACAGCGATATACCTCCCACAACAACAACATAAGCTGAACAACGGACAGACAGTAATATACCTCCCGCAACAACAACAACATAAGCTGAATAACGGACAGACAGTGATATACCTCACACAACAACAACATAAGCTGAACAACGGACAGACAGTGATATACCTCACACAACAACATAAGCTGAACAACGGACAGACAGTGATATACCTCCCACAACAACAACAACATAAGCTGAACAACGGACAGACAGTGATATACCTCACACAACATCAACATAAGCTGAACAACGGACAGACAGTGATATACCTCCCACAACAACAACATAAGCTGAACAACGGACAGACAGTGATATACCTCCCACAACAACAACATAAGCTGAACAACGGACAGACAGTGATATACCTCACACAACAACATAAGCTGAACAACGGACAGACAGTGATATACCTCCCACAACAACAACAACATAAGCTGAACAACGGACAGACAGTGATATACCTCACACAACAACAACATAAGCTGAACAAAGGACATACAGTGATATACCTCCCACAACAACAACATAAGCTGAACAACGGACAGACAGTGATATACCTCAAACAACAACAACATAAGCTGAATAAAGGACAGACAGTGATATACCTCACACAACAACAACATAAGCTGAACAACGGACAGACAGTGATATACTTCACACAACAACAACAACATAAGCTGAACAACGGACATACAGTGATATACCTCCCACAACAACAACATAAGCTGAACAACGGAAAGACAGTGATATACCTCACACAACAACAACATAAGCTGACCAAAAGACGGACATTGTTAACGAACGCGCATTTGTTATGTTGGGAATGGTCTAGTTAAGCATAAATGACTAGTTATGTACTAGGAATAGTCTAATTAAGCATAAATGACTAGTGATGTACTAGGAATAGTCTAATTAATCATAAATGACTAGTGCTGTACTAGGAATAGTCTAGTCAAGCATAAATGACAAGTGCTGTACTAGGAATAGTCTAGTTAAGCATAAATGACTAGTGATGTACTAGGAATAGTCTAATTAAGCATAAATGACTAGTGATGTACTAGAAATAGTCTAATTAAGCATAAATGACTAGTGATGTACTAGGAATATTCTAATTAAGCATAAATGACTAGTGATGTACTAGGAATAGTCTAATTAAGCATAAATGACTAGTGATGTACTAGGAATAGTCTAATTAAGCATAAATGACTAGTGATGTACTAGGAATAGTCTAGTCAAGCATAAATGACTAGTGATGTACTAGGAATAGTCTAATTAAGCATAAATGACTAGTGATGTACTAGAAATAGTTTAATTAAGCATAAATGACTAGTGATGTACTAGGAATAGTCTAATTAAGCATAAATGACTAGTGCTGTACTAGGAATAGTCTAGTCAAGCATAAATGACTAGTGCTGTACTAGGAATAGTCTAGCTAAGCATAAATGACTAGTGCTGTACTAGGAATAGTCTAGCTAAGCATAAATGACAAGTGCTGTACTAGGAATAGTCTAGCTAAGCATAAATGACTAGTGCTGTACTGGGGCCAGTAACGCTCACAATTTCATGAAATAAATAATGAGTATCTAATAAATTTTTAAATAATTTATTTTTACTCCGAAGAAAATGGAGCACGGCGATTATTATAACGCCAGAAATAGTTTCCCTGACCTTGTGTTTATATCTGTGTGAATTTATGTGTGTGTGTGTGTGTGTTTTAACAGCAAGCAGCCCAATAGCAGCAGCTGCTGCTATGATAAGTATTAAATCGACCAATCACAGTACTGCAAGTACGGCCTGAATCACTTAACGTTTCCAAAATGGAGAATAATCAAACACAAGGGGGACATGCCCATTGGCTACCAAAGAGTCAACATGACGTGTGACAACTGGTTACAGGTTGTGGTGATAGATTTAAGCAGCGTGGTTATCTATTTCTACAACTTACATATATCTGGTGATGTAGCCAGTGCAGGCGACATGCCAGTTACCTCTAACAATTATAGTCATCATCGGAAATATCGATTTCACTTTGTTTTTCGTCCTCGTCTTCTGCTAACAGTTTTCATGCAGAGTCTTCATTGGCTGGGATGTGCATCTTCCAGGCTTGTCACGTGTCACACAGTTTGCCTTCCATGCCTTTATCGAGAGGTCAGTTTACCGCTCTTAGATCTCTGAGCCAAGTTCCCGTGTCTGCACGGTTTGTTCTCGAATGTGAGGGTCAATGCTGGGTTGAAGCAATAAGCCTTCTATCTGCAGAGATCAATCAATGTGCCATGGTAGGTCTCCTTAGAGCAAACACAGAGACCAGAGAAAGAGCCGGGACAAGGTGTATGGATGATCTGTGTTGTCCTCCCATTGGTTTATTATGCAGGGAAGCAAATGTGACAAGAAGATACCGATCTGGCTGTGGGCGATGCGATGACGGATAGGATCTGTGACAGATCACTAGCCACCTCAGTGACAGATCACTAATAACCTCAGTGACATATCACTAATAACCCCAGTGACAGATCACTAACTACATCAGTGAAAGATCACTAACTGCCTCAGTGACAGATCACTAACTGCCTCGGTGACAGATCACTAACTACCTCAATGACAGATCACTAATCACTTCAGTGACAGATCACTAACTACCTTCGTGACAGATCACTAACTACCTCCGTGACAGATCACTAACCATCTCAGTGACAGATGACTAACCACCTCAGTGACAGATCACTAACCACCAAAATAAAAAAACATTAACCACCTCAGAGACTAATGAATATCCACCTCAATGACAGATGACTAACCACCTTAGTGACAAATCACTAACCACCTCAGTGACAGATGACTAACCACCTCAGTGACAGGTCACTAGCCACCTCAATGACAGATCACTAACCACTTCAGTGACAGATCACTAACCACCTCAATGACTGCTCTCTAACCACCTCAATGACAGATCACTAACCACCTCAATGACCGATCACTAACCACCTCAATGACCAACTACTAACCACCTCAATGACAGATCACTAACCACCTCAATGACAGATCACAAACCACTTCAAAGACAGATCACAAACCACCTCAAAAACAGATCACTAACCACCACAATGACAAATCACTAACCACCTCAGTGACAGATCACTAACCACCTCAGTGACAGATCACAACCACCACAATGAGAGATAACTAACCACCTCAATGACAAATAATTAACCACCCCAATGACAGATCACTAACTACCCCAATGACAAATATCACTAACCACTCCAATGAAAGATAACTAAACACCTCAGTGACAAATCGCTAGCCACCTCAGTGACATATCATTAACCACATAAGTGACAGGTGACTAACCATCTCAGTGACAGATGACTAACCACCTCAGTGACATATCACTAACCACCACAGTGAAAGATCACTAGCCACCTTAGTGACAGATCATTAACCACCTCAGTGATAGATCACTATCCACCTCAGTGAAAGATCACTAACCACCATAATGACAGATCACAAACCACTTCAAAGACAGATCACAAACCACTTCAAAGACAGATCACAAACCACCTCAAAAACAGATCACTAACCGCCACAATGACAAATCACTAACCACCTCAGTGACAGATCACTAACCACCTCAGTGACAGATCACAACCACCACAATGAGAGATAACTAACCACCTCAATGACAGATAATTAACCACCCCAATGACAGATCACTAACTACCCCAAAGACAAATTACTAACTACCCCAATGACAAATATCACTAAAAACCCCAATGACAGATAACTAAACACCTCAGTGACAAATCGCGAGCCACTTCAGTGACATATCATTAACCACCTCAGTGACAGATGACTAACCATCTCAGTGGCAGATGACTAACCACCTCAGTGACAGATGACTAACCATCTCAGTGACAGATGACTAACCACCTCAGTGACAGATCACTAACCACCACAGTAAAAAAACATTAACCACCTCAGAGACTAATGAATATCCACCTCAGTGACAGATGACTAACCACCTCAGTGACAGGTCACTAGCCACCTCAATGACATATCACTAACCACTTCAGTGACAGATCACTAACCACCTCAATGACTCCTCTCTAACCACCTCAATGACAGATCACTAACCACCTCAATGACAGATCACTAACCACCTCAATGACAGATCACTAACCACCTCAGTGACAGATCACTAACCACCTCAATGACATATCACCAACCACCTCAGTGACAGATCACTAACCACCTTAGTGACAGATCACCAACCACCTCAATGGCAGATCACCAACCAACCCAATGACAGATCACTAACCACCTCAATGACAGATCACTAACCACCTCAATGACAGATCACCAACCACCTCAATGACAGATCACT
Organism: Megaustenia siamemsis; assembly: GCA_032433765.1. Lineage (NCBI taxonomy): Eukaryota > Metazoa > Mollusca > Gastropoda > Stylommatophora > Ariophantidae > Megaustenia > Megaustenia siamemsis. Next base: position 4,942,709 of record JAVIAB010000117.1, on the reverse strand, counting down.
AACCACCTCAGTGACAGATCACCAACCACCTCAATGACAGATCACCAACCACCTCAATGACAGATCACTAACCACCTCAATGACAGATCACTAACCACCTCAATGACAGATCACCAACCACCTCAGTGACAGATCACCAACCACCTCAATGACAGATCACTAACCACCTCAATGGCAGATCACCAACCAACCCAATGACAGATCACCAACCACCTCAATGACAGATCACTAACCACCTCAGTGACAGATCACCAACCACCTCAATGACAGATCACTAACCACCCCAGTGACATATCACTAACCACCTCGTTTCCTGAGCCCAGGTTCGATCCTAAAAGTGGCGAATTTTTTTTTTCCGAAACCAACAAGGCTTTGAGGTTCACGCAGCTTCTAAGACGGATATCAGATAATTTTTGGAACGTTAAGGCGGCCTGGCGTAACGCCGCTCACATCATCCAAAAATGTGCCGTGGTTATAGAGAAACAGTCATCAAAACCATATTCCCATTACAAGTAAGGCAGGGGAGATAACATTTACTTGACTTCCCTAGCTATTGTCTCCCTTGATATCCCCCAACAAGCCAGCAGGACCACGACTACACGAGATAAACATTTAGTTCGTTAACCTAAATTAGCATTGTCATCGGTGAGACTACACAGAGCTACCATCAATGTAATAAATTATTAATTCAGATCGGGTTTTTTAAAATGATTCATCATCATTATCATGTGTCATACCGGATGGCGTAGGCGACCATGTCCCTCCACAATCTTCTATCTACAGTGCATCGTATCAGTTCTGTTGTTGACTGCTTTCCATGCCATGACACCAAGCTATCCAGTATTTTCTCTCTTTGTCGTCCGCGATCTCTCTTTCCTTTTATTTTGCCAGTTGTAGTCAAGTATTCCAACTTTCCACTTCTCATGATGTGCTCAAAAATGTTGATTTTTTCTTTCTGATGTTTTTTAGGACCTCCCTTTTTGTGTTGGCCACTTTGAGAACTTTCTCATTTGTCTTTTTAGCTGTCCAGGGAACTTTCAATATTCTTTTGACAAACCCCATCTCTGTGGCATCTAATCGTCTCTTCATTTGTTTATCCGCTGTCCATGATTCGCTTCCATAGGTCAGAATTGGTTCTATATAGCACCGATGAACTCTGTTTCTCACTTCTATTGACATAGATTTGCTGCATAAGATATTTTTTTCATTTTCTGAAATGCTATTTTGGCCTGAACTATTCTGCTTTTTATTTCTGTGGTGCATCTCCCATCTGATGTTATTATTGTGTCCAAGTATTTGAAACATTGCACTTGTTTCACATTTGTCCTGTTTATTTTTATGCTGCATGATGGTGATGATTGTTTCTCTTTATATGATCATTACTTCTGTTTTCTTACTTGTCAGACTGAGACCTTTTTTTTTTATTAAGTCGTGTTTTGTCATGATGATACTAGACGATATAAGAAGGTAGTTTGCCATTCCTTTCCTTCTTGGCAGTGACTGTACTAGTCGAAGATCTCAGCCACTGTCTCTATACATGAGATCCTCTGCCTGCCATCGCGGAGTGGGGATCATAACCGGCATTTAAATTATTCATCATCAAGTGCCGTACCGTTGGCGATCATGTCCTTCCACAATCTTCTATCCACAGTGCATCGTATGAGTTCTGTTGTTGACTGTTTTCCATGCCATGACACCAAGCTATCCAGTATTTTCTCTCTTTGTCGTCCGCGATCTCTCTTTCCTTTTATTTTGCCAGTTGTAACCAAGTATTCCAACTTTCCTCTTCTCATGATGTGTCCAAAAAAATGTTGATTGTTTCTTTCTGATGTTTTTTAAGAGCTCCCTTTTGTGTTGGCCTCTTTGAGAACTTTCTCATTGGTCTTTTTAGCTGTCTAGGGAACTTTCAACATTCTTCTAAGAAATCCCATCTCTGTGGCCTCTAATCGTCTTTTCATTTGTTTGTCTATTGTCCATTATTCGCTTCCATTGGTCAGAATTGGTTCTATATAGCATCGATGAACTCTCTTTCTCATTTCTATTTACATAGATTTGTTGCATAAGATATTTTTCATTTTCTGAAATGCTATTTTGGCCTGAGCTATTATTCTTTTTATTTCTGTGTTGCATCTTCCATCTGACGTTATCACTGTGCCCAAGTATTTCAAACGTTGCACTTGTTTCAGATTTGTCTTGTTTATTTTTATGCTGCATGATGGTGATGATTGTTTCTTCGATTTAACCATTACTTCTGTTTTCTTACTATTCAGACTGAGACCTTTCTTGTTGCTTTCTTCTACTATTATGTCTATCATTTCTTGTAGTTCATTCTCTGTCTCTGCTATTAAGACTGTGTCATCCGCATATCGCAAATTATTTATGTTGTGACCGTTGTCTTCAATTCCTTTTTTATCTACTATTGATCTCATAATATGTTCGCTGTAAAGTGAAAACAAATCCGGCGACAGAACACAGCCTTGTCTGACTCCTTGTTTTATAAATTGGAATTGTCCTGTTTGTTTGTTAATTCGTATAGCTGCTGTTTGTTGCCAGTACATGTTTTTTATTATTCTCTGATCCTTGCCATCAATGTTTAATTTCTCCAGCATATTGATTATTTCCACATGCTTTACTTTGTCAAATGCTTTCGTGTAGTCTATAAAGCAAATATATATATCTTTCTCTACCTCTACAGATCTTTCTATCAATGTTCTTAAGATGTACATGTATATTGCATTATTGGTGCCCTTTCCTTCCACAATTCCACATTGTTCCTCACTTGTTTCTGGTTTTATTTTGTTCCTTACACGTCTCATGATGATTCTTAGTAATATTTTAGTAATTTAGCTCTTGAGACTAATAGTGCGATGGCCTTCACAATCAGTGAACAACCTTCGTAAGTCAGCATCACCACAGCCACATAAACCATGAACCAATTCTTTGAGACTGTCTCTATCTTGCTGCCAATCAGTGATGTTCTTTACATCAATCTCCAATCACATAGACCTTCCATGACCAACCAGAAAATGCTCTTAACATCCATTAGATCTCCTGTTACCGAGTGGTTGTTCTTACCCCTGAAGAAATATGCTAACTTTGACACTATCAAACAAATATTCCAACCTGACTCTTTCAAATTACATGTTCAGTTTTTCCACAACAAAATAAATATGTTTTCACCATTACTCCATCAAAAATATGTTCCAGCTGTGACTCCATCAAAAATATGTTCCAGCTGTGACTCCATCAAAAATATGTTCCAGCTGTGACTCCATCAAAAATATGTTCCAGCTGTGACTCCATCAATAATATATTCCAGCTGTGACTCCATCAAAAATATGTTCCAGCTGTGACCCCATAAAAAATATGTTCCAGCTGTGACTCTATCAAAAATATATCATAACTCTGAATTCATCAAAAATATATCCTAGCTGTGAGTCCATCAAAAATATATCCTAGCTGTGACTCCATCAAAAATAAATTCCAGTTGTTAAATGAACAAAAATATATTCCAGTTTTGACTCCACCAAAAATATATTCCAGCTATGACTCTATAAATAAACCAAAGAATAGGAATGGCAAAATGTCACCAGACTGGCACAATTATCTTCGCTGTGAGGTGATGAACTTTTTGAGGAGAAGATCTGAGCACCTATAGGTGTGTCTAGAGTGTTGTGATGATGATCATAGTTTAACAGAACACAACATAAAACAACACTCTTCTTCTTCTTCTATCCTTCCTCCATCACCGTTGGCGTTGAGGGGAGATACAATCTGCGATTCTTTGCTCTTCTGTTGGCCTCTGCTGGTGTTATCCCTCCTAGTGACTCTAGTATTTCCTTTATCTCTTTTATCGGTCTTCCTCTTAATCTGGCATTTTTGTAGCATTTGTTTATGGCTCTTTAAGTCATTGTTAGTACTTTTGTCTTGTTATGTGGCCAAACCAATTTATCTGTTGTTTCTTTATATATTCGATGGCTGGTTCAATTTCGAGTTTCTTCATTAGGTCGGTGTTTCTTACTCTGTCCCTTAAGCCGTTTCCCGTCATTCTTCTGACACATTTCATTTTGGTGGTCATTATCTTTCTTATTGTTCTAGAGTTCAGTGTCCAATTCTGGCACTGATAGCCTAGTTGGTAGAAAAATGGATTTGTGAATGCAAATGAATGGAAATAACACTAGACTGCCCTAATTGTTGCTATTATCCACAGCACAAGCTACTTCTAATCTCTAAACAGAAGGCTGTTGAACTATAGACTATCTCTAAGTTCAGCCAATAATTTTGTTATCACTTGATAATTTAAGAAAATGTTATTCTAGGGAAACTTTTCCAAGTCACTTCTCAATTGGTAGGGGACACTACCCGTGCAATCAGTGCCTCCGTTAGTACAAACTGATATTCCTCTTTGATTATTGCCCTTTAGTTTCTTTTCACAGCAAATTCCTCATTGGTCTTTTTATCTGTCCAGGGAACTTTCAACATTCTTCTGAGAAATCCCATCTCTGTGGCCTCTAATCGTCTTTTCATTTGTTTGTCTATTGTCCATTATTCGCTTCCATTGGTCAGAATTGGCTCTAAATAGCATCGATGAACTCTCTTTCTCATTTCTATTTACATAGATTTATTGCATAAGATATTTTTCATTTTCTGAAATGCTATTTTGGCCTGAGCTATTCTGCTTTTTATTTCTGTGGTGTATCTCCCATCTGATGTAATTATTGTGCCCAAGTATTTGAAACGTTGTACTTGTTTCAGATTTACTAACTCCGTTAGTACAAACTGATATTCCTCTTTGATTATTGCCCTTTAGTTTCTTTTCACAGCAAATTCCTCATGGTCTCAGCAACACACAAATACTTAAACTCAGGAAAAAGTACCTCCTAAATCGGTTGATTCAAGTCCCAGAACGTCCTATCTTTATCAACTTTAGTATATTCCAAGGTTATTTGTGTTTGAAAAGTCTGGCAAATATTTCAACTGTTGAATCTGACAAAATCAGGAGACACACATTCTACGGCACATGAAGAGTTAGCAATAAATGAGTACAGACAATAATCTCATGATTTGTAGCTGTCACTGACTTTAGCAGATCATGTCTTCGTCTTTGCTCACTTTACTGGGCAAGTGTTCACAAGATAAGGCAGCTTGTTCATTCTTTAAATATCATAACAACAATGGTGTCCACAGGATCATCAAAACGGTTTCTGGGTGATTTAAACTAAGCAAAACTAATACAGACTTAACACAAGCAAAGCTAATACAGACTTAACACAAGCAAAGCTAATACAGACTTAACACAAGCAAACCAAAGACAGAATAAACACAAGCAAACTACAGACTTAACAAAGACAAACCTAAGACTTAACAAATCAAGACTAAACATAAATAAACCAATGACTAAAAATTATTAAAAAAAAAAATAGCAAGTTTCAGCATTTCTGAATAAGACAAGACAAGACAAGACAAGACTAGATAAGACAATACAAGACAAGACAAGATAAGACAAGACAAAACAAGACAAACCAACATTTCCAGTCTGAAAGGTTTCTATGAGCAGACAAACACAAATGACATCCACTTGACCTTTATAACTGTTCCCACATTTCTAAAACTGAGAACTGAAACACAGATTAGAGACCCTACCATTAATTAAATGGCTGTAGATATGTTATCTTCTACATCAAGCTGTAAAGTTTTAAAACATTTACGTCCAAACACATTTGATATCAACTCAGTATAACTTGCTATCTGGGTCTGCATCTATCTTTAGCATCTGGAGCTGAGGTAAGGGGCCAGTGCTCATTACATTTCTCCAGCTCATTGAGTCAGGTTATATGTTCCTTCTTTAGCTTCCTTAAATGCGGAACGTCCCACTGCATTTGACCCAAATTTGACTATATCACCAAGTAGTGCATTACCATTATGGTAATGGAAATCTCTGACATCACTGCCTAGAGTCTGGGGGCACACTTCTGAAGAGGAAAACTACCCAAGAGATGGATAAGCAAAATATCTGAGGTGAACCAAAGAGCACAGTACATGGGGCAAACTGAATATGTGAGGCGAGGGGATTGGTTGGTCTCGAGGCAAGACGCCGGTCTCGAGACAGAGAGGTTGTGGGTTCAAATCCCGGCTGCTTCATTGGGATTTTTATTTGTGATTTCTCTCTGCAGCAACCACACCTGGTGTGGACGCCCGACTTGAAACGTCAATCACTCATGGACAGAAAAAATATGAGTACTTCCAAAGACGGAGTTATCTGCCTGTGTGGTGAGGGACCTCTGTGCACACGGCTGCCAGGGAAAAATGGGTTAACACACAAGATTCAGTTTCTAGTCTCTATGGACTTCATCAGAGGTAAAAACTGGCAAATGCAAAAAAAAAAAAAAAAAAAACACAAAAAAAAAAGAAAATGTGAGGCAAACTAAGAGCACTGTAAGTAATGTGAATCAAAGAGCACTGTAAGTGAGTCAAACCAAAGAGCACTGTGTATGAGGTGAACCATACAGCACAAACACTCCTTTCCCTTGATGCCGAAAGGTAAAAGTGGAACAAGAACAAGAACTTTGACATTCAGCTGTTACTGACATTCAGCTGTTACTGACATTCAGCTGTTACTGACATTCAGCTGTTACTGACATTCAGCTGTTACTGACATTCAGCTGTTACTGACATTCAGCTGTTACTGACATTCAGCTGTTACTGACATTTCATTTATTATATTTGATCTATCCTATTTTACTGTCAGTGGAAGTCATCTCTGTTTATCAAATGTCATATTTGTAAATAATAAAACTATCAAGCCTATGGGTTGAAATTATGAAACTTCATATTTGTAAATAATAAAACTATCAACCCTATGGAATGAAATTATGAAACTTCATATTTGTAAATAATAAAACTATCAAGCCTATGGGTTGAAATTATGAAACTTCATATTTGTAAATAATAAAACTGTCAACCCTATGGAATGAAATTATGAAACTTCATATTTGTAAATAATAAAACTGTCAACCCTATGGAATGAAATTATGAAACTTCATATTTGTAAATAATAAAACTATCAACCCTATGGAATGAAATTATGAAACTTCATATTTGTAAATAATAAGTCCATGGAGATCAGAATTGTAATTGTCACAGACAATAGATAAAGAGAGATGAATCAATATCCACCGGCGATAGCCTCTGAGTTCATCTAAATAAAGAACATTGATGTTAGAATTTGAAGGTACTCCACTATAAACCTTCATGTGTACATTTGATGATAAAAAACTTGAATGAACACCACTGGTAGTCTATGATTGTTGACTACATCAAGACATTGCCATTACGTTGTGCTGTGATCTAAGTGAATGCTGTCTGATTTAATTAAGTAGAAGGTGTCTAGTCCATATATAATTAAGTAGAAGTAGTCTAGTCCATATATAAATAAGTAGGAAGTAGTCTAGTCCATATATAAATAGGTAGAAGTAGTCTAGTCCATATATAAATAAGTAGAAGTAGTCTAGTCCATATATAAATAAGTAGAAGTAGTCTAGTCCATATATAAATAAGTAGAAGTAGTCTAGTCCATATATAAATAAGTAGAAGTAGTCTAGTCCATATATAAATAGGTAGAAGTAGTCTAGTCCATATATAAATAAGTAGAAGTAGTCTAGTCCATATATAAATAGGTAGAAGTAGTCTAGTCCATATATAAATAAGTAGAAGTAGTCTAGTCCATATATAAATAAGTAGAAGTAGTCTAGTCCATGCCATGGCCACCATGTCACCATGGTCTATGCCCTATGGGACGGCTACGGCTCGAAAGGCCAATAGATAGATCATAATCTAGAGTTAAAACAATAACCGTTGGACTGCCTTTGTTATCACTTTTATTTTGCCAAAGTAACATGTCTGTTAAGGAGTCATTTTCCCTTCTTCCATCTTTCATATGGCTACAGTGATGTTTTATTTAATGCGAATTGTACTTCATCCTTCAAAGCAGTTGTGATATTTGGTATAAACTTTTTTACTCATCACTCTACATATGACGCACAAGAAACAAAGATTTTAAACACAACTCATTGTCTCTCGCCTCGTCACAGAGTTTTTCCTTAAGAATAAACATACCTTATCTTATGTGCTGAAGTCAGATGTGTTGGGTCGAAAGGCACAAACATGTTGGGTTGAAAGGGACAAACATCACAATTATACTGCAAACCACAACACAATGCAGACATCCCCACTTAACATCTTTTTAAGGGCGGATGACGAAGAGGTGTTCTTCTTTAGTCATTGGGCGAACGCAAGCAAGCATACCTTATCTTATAATATTTTATCATCACCACCATGGATAATGAAAACATCACACCATTACTTCTATCAAATATGAAGGACCCAACCGTCTTTTTCTAGAACTTTCGGAACCTGTCATCACAAACATTGAATGAATATATGAACGTTTCCATTACATTTATGTAGTATGTACTTTTCTTTACATTCATGTAATATGTACTGTTCCTTACATTCATGTAATATGTACTTTTCCTTACATTCATGTAATATGTACTTTTTCTTATATTCATGTAGTATGTACTTTTCCTTACATTCATGTAGTATGTACTTTTCGTTACATTTATGTAGTATGTACTTTTCCTTACATTCATGTAGTATGTACTTTTCGTTACATTTATGTAGTATGTACTTTTCCTTACATTCATGTAGTATGTACTTTTCGTTACATTTATCTAGTTTGTACTTTCAAATTAACGCCCAAAAAAATTCTTGATACTTATTTTCCATCAGACAATTGTACTTGTTTTTTTTTAAATTGGTTATTTGAAGCTTCATATTGTAGTAGACCATTGGGGATTATTTGTAGTTTCTGTTGGAAGATCTAAATAAACTAACATAAGAGTCTTGAAGTAATCAACAAAGATCGACGAATGAAATACTAAATACTTTACTAAACTAACTAGTTTGTCAGGATTTTTATATTTGTGAAATTCATGACAATCCCATAAAGGGCGGACTGCTCAAGTCAGGAATATAAGATTGTTAAAAACTTGACAATAAAATAACTGTCAATCAAAAGCCACAATATAATTAAGAAATCACAAATCAAGTCACGATCCAGCACTTGTGATTTTACAAAAATAATTATGTGCTGAAAAAATGCTGGCATAAAATGCGCAACAGCACTTACAGCAGCACAAATAGGATATCATACAAGCTAGAAGACGATACTGTCAGTGGTCGGTACAGTTGGGTATAACTTACCTCTATATCACCGCCATCTGTGCTGTGATCTGAAGAATCTGATTGAAGAAGTCGCTCCGTGTCTTCGGTGACTGTCCCGTACGATCTGAAGCTCCTTGAAATTTAGAAGTCATATCGGTTTCTTGTAAACAATAGCTTCAGAAGTAGTAGAAGATCAGTTTCTTGTCATGACAACCGGTATTACCACCAACGATGCCATTATAGTGCCACGGCAGTGAGAGACCAGCCTTTTATTGTCACTACCTGACTCTTAACAGCTGACCCAGCTCTGATGGGCGTTGTATTGTCGCTACAGTAGATAGCAGTCACAAATTCAGATATCTAAAAACTGTAACTGACTATGGTTATGGTAGGCCCCGTATCACTGCAAACGAATAATTATAAATGTAGCAGCACAGCACATAAACAATTCGAAAGGAAGATAAGTAGATTAATCATGTTATCAGGAGTAAACCCATTTATAACGTTCAGTTCGTCATACTATCTCAAGTGCATACATTATTACATCGTGCTAGTGTTATCATAATAAGATTTCATCACCGTACACTTCACTTCGTGACTATCTGAGCACTGTGTAAGACTAAGGTACTGAACATAATTATTTTGGTTTATTTGTGACATTTAGTTTAACTGCCCTTTAACTTGTGTGTGAATGTGTAACAGAAATAAGATATAGTTAAATGAGTTGCATACTGTTTATATTGTTGTGAGTCCAGGCAACTAACTAGTTTCAAGTACTCTCACTCTCTCTCAATCTCACTGCTGAAATCACATCTGACAACTTGCGACTGAAGAATTAGATTTTGAAGTACTCACTCAGTCAGTAGTCAATAGTCACTGGATCAGTAAGAAGTAAGGTGTACAGTCTATGTAGGTAACAACAGTGTCAAGTAACATACAATAACTCAGTGACTGTACTTGTCTTAAGTCACCACTCACTTTGTTACGACGGACTCACTGTCACGAGACGACAGAGTCACCGTGACACTACATTCTCAATTCTCCCCCACTTTCCCATGTGTGCTGCTCTGCATTCTCTCACTCACGGAGACACGATAACACTTGCTCTCTTTTAGCAGAGAAACAAAGAAAACAACATTCAACATACCCACTGTTGGCACTTGGGAGAACTGAAGAGTAATGAAAAAAAAAAAAAACTATTCTTATTCTTTCCTCTCTCTTTTGCTGTTCAGCGTCAAGGGGAGATACAATTTGTGGTATTTTGCTCTTCTGCTGGCCTCTGCTATTATGTTTCCTGGTGTTTCTAATATTCCATCAATCCATCTTTTTTGTGGTTCCCCCTTTGTGTCTTTCTTGCAAGTTGTGTTACAGGTTCGTTGTGTTACAGGTTCGTTGTGTTACAGGCTCGTTGTGTTGTGTTTTGGTATTTCTTTCTTATCATGTGGTCAAACCATTTTATCTGTTGTTTATTTATGTACTCTATAATGGGAATTATTTTTTTTTTTAATTTCTTCATTTCTGATCATATTTCTCCGGCTGTTTCCTCCCTTCTCCGGCTGTTTCCTCCTATATCACCGACTGTTTCCTCCTTTCTCTCCTGCTGTTTCCTCCTATATCACCGACTGTTTCCTCCCTTCTCCGGCTGTTTCCTCCTTTCTCTCCTGCTGTTTCCTCCTATATCACCGACTGTTTCCTCCTATATCACCCACTGTTTCCTCCCTTCTCCGGCTGTTTCCTCCTATATCACCGACTGTTTCCTCCTTTCTCTCCTGCTGTTTCCTCCTATATCACCGACTGTTTCCTCCTTTCTCTCCTGCTGTTTCCTCCTATATCACCGACTGTTTCCTCCCTTCTCCGGCTGTTTCCTCCTTTCTCTCCTGCTGTTTCCTCCTATATCACCGATTGTTTCCTCCCTTCTCCGGCTGTTTCCTCCTATATCACCCACTGTTTCCTCCCTTCTCCGGCTGTTTCCTCCTATATCACCGACTGTTTCCTCCCTTCTCCGGCTGTTTCCTCCTATATCACCCACTGTTTCCTCCCTTCTCCGGCTGTTTCCTCCTATATCACCGACTGTTTCCTCCTTTCTCTCCTGCTGTTTCCTCCTATATCACCGACTGTTTCCTCCCTTCTCCGGCTGTTTCCTCCTATATCACCGACTGTTTCCTCCTTTCTCTCCTGCTGTTTCCTCCTATATCACTGACTGTTTCCTCCCTTCTCCGGCTGTTTCCTCCTTTCTCTCCTGCTGTTTCCTCCTATATCACCCACTGTTTCCTCCCTTCTCCGGCTGTTTCCTCCTTTCTCTCCTGCTGTTTCCTCCTATATCACCCACTGTTTCCTCCCTTCTCCGGCTGTTTCCTCCTTTCTCTCCTGCTGTTTCCTCCTATATCACCCACTGTTTCCTCCCTTCTCCGACTGTTTCCTCCTTTCTCTCCTGCTGTTTCCTCCTATATCACCGACTGTTTCCTCCTTTCTCTCCTGCTGTTTCCTCCTATATCACCGACTGTTTCCTCCCTTCTCTCCTGCTGTTTCCTCCTATATCACCGACTGTTTCCTCCGTTCTCTCCTGCTGTTTCCTCCTATATCACCGACTGTTTCCTCCTTTCTCTCCTGCTGTTTCCTCCTATATCACCGACTGTTTCCTCCCTTCTCCGGCTGTTTCCTCCTTTCTCTCCTGCTGTTTCCTCCTATATCACCGATTGTTTCCTCCCTTCTCCGGCTGTTTCCTCCTATATCACCCACTGTTTCCTCCCTTCTCCGGCTGTTTCCTCCTATATCACCGACTGTTTCCTCCCTTCTCCGGCTGTTTCCTCCTATATCACCCACTGTTTCCTCCCTTCTCCGGCTGTTTCCTCCTATATCACCGACTGTTTCCTCCTTTCTCTCCTGCTGTTTCCTCCTATATCACCGACTGTTTCCTCCCTTCTCCGGCTGTTTCCTCCTATATCACCGACTGTTTCCTCCTTTCTCTCCTGCTGTTTCCTCCTATATCACCGACTGTTTCCTCCCTTCTCTCCTGCTGTTTCCTCCTATATCACCGACTGTTTCCTCCTTTCTCTCCTGCTGTTTCCTCCTATATCACCGACTGTTTCCTCCTTTCTCTCCTGCTGTTTCCTCCTATATCACCGACTGTTTCCTCCCTTCTCTCCTGCTGTTTCCTCCTATATCACCGACTGTTTCCTCCCTTCTCTCCTGCTGTTTCCTCCTATATCACCGACTGTTTCCTCCCTTCTCTACTGCTGTTTCCTCCTATATCACCAACTGTTTCCTCCTTTCTCTCCTGCTGTTTCCTCCTATATCACCGACTGTTTCCTCCCTTCTCTCCTGCTGTTTCCTCCTTTATCACCGACTGTTTCCTCCTTTCTCTCCTGCTGTTTCCTCCTATATCACCGACTGTTTCCTCCTTTCTCTCCTGCTGTTTCCTCCTATATCACCGACTGTTTCCTCCTTTCTCTCCTGCTGTTTCCTCCCATATCACCGACTGTTTCCTCCTTTCTCTCCTGCTGTTTCCTCCTATATCGCCGACTGTTTCCTCCCTTCTCTCCTCTACCACATCTCATCTCGGTATAGGTTATTTTTCGAAGATCTGAACGATCTAAAAGATACACTCTACAGGGAGACCCAGCCGTTGGCAGAAATGGGTACCAGGGTATTACCCTGGGAAAGTAAGGAATATCGCCTCGCATCCGAGTTTCGATGCTTGAGGCGACACTATCCAGAAATCTCCGAACACTTCTGGATAGGCGGCCGAGCACATATGGGTGGAAACTCGCGTGCTAAGACGCCGGTTTAAGTCTCGTACTTTACCTTTACTCTACAAGCTCGACCAGCGAAGCACAAGAAATGCGATTCAGTGACTTCCATCTCACTGTACATGGGCTATGCCTATAAATAGTGAAGCATACAAGCTGGTAAAGAAGAGTGGAATATTACACCATCCAGACACTAACTTTTGAGTAGTCCAAGACTACTATAACATTTGAGTAGTCCAAGACTACTATAACATTTGAGTAGTCCAAGACTACTACAACATTTGAGTAGTCCAAGACTACTATAACATTTGAGTAGTCCAAGACTACTATAACATTTGAGTAGTCCAAGACTACTATAACATTTGAGTAGTCCAAGACTACTATAACATTTGAGTAGTCCAAGACTACTATAACATTTGAGTAGTCCAAGACTACTATAACATTTGAGTAGTCCAAGACTACTATACCATTTGAGCAGTCCAAGACTACTATAACATTTGAGTAGTCCAAGACTACTATAACCTTTGAGTAGTCCAAGACTACTATAACATTTGAGTATTCCAAGACTACTATAACATTTGAGTAGTCCAAGACTACTATAACCTTTGAGTAGTCCAAGACTACTATAACATTTGAGTATTCCAAGACTACTATAACATTTGAGTAGTCCAAGACTACTATAACCTTTGAGTAGTCCAAGACTAACCTTTGAGTAGTCCAAGACTAACCTTTGAGTAGTCCAAGAAGTGTGCCAGGGACAAACACACGAACAATTGGAAACCAGAACTCCGTACCTACCTGAAAACTGATGCCTACTGCCAGCTCAACAGAAAGAGCAAATAATAATTGTTAGACTTCCAACATGCCACAAAGATAAGAAGTATAACTTGTCTGCGGCACAGGGAAAATGGTCGCTGAATATCTACCGCAATCATGTCTTACATATGACAGAGAAGGCTCTTGTGGTCATCACCGGCAGTATACCAAGACAAGCTGTATGGAGATGTCACCAACCTTGAGCTAACCAAGACAAGCTGTATGGAGATGTCACCAACCTTGAGCTAACCAAGACAAGCTGTATGGAGATGTCACCAACCTTGAGCTAACCAAGACAAGCTGTATGAAGATGTCACCAACCTTGAGCTGACCAAGACAAGCTGTATGGAGATGTCACCAACCTTGAGCTGACCAAGACAAGCTGTATGGAGATGTCACCAACCTTGAGCTGACCAAGACAAGCTGTATGGAGATGTCACCAACCTTGAGCTGACCAAAACAAGCTGTATGGAGATGTCAAAAACCTTGAGCTGACCAGGACAAGCTGTATGGAGATGTCACCAACCTTGAGCTGACCAGGACAAGCTGTATGGAGATGTCACCAACCTTGAGCTGACCAAGACAAGCTGTATGGAGATGTCACCAACCTTGAGCTGACCAAGACAAGCTGTATGGAGATGTCACCAACCTTGAGCTGACCAAGACAAGCTGTATGGAGATGTCACCAACCTTGAGCTGACCAAGACAAGCTGTATGGAGATGTCACCAACCTTGAACTGACCAGGACAAGCTGTATGGAGATATCACCAACCTTGAGCTGACCAAGACAAGCTGTACGGAGATGTCACCAACCTTGAGCTGACCAAGACAAGCTGTATGGAGATGTCACCAACCTTGAGCTGACCAAGACAAGCTGTATGGAGATGTCACCAACCTAGAGCTGACCAAGACAAGCTGTATGGAGATGTCACCAACCTTGAGCTGACCAAGACAAGCTGTATAGAGATGTCACCAACCTTGAGCTGACCAAGACAAGCTGTATGGAGATGTCACCAACCTTGAGCTAACCAAGACAAGCTGTATGGAGATGTCACCAACCTTGAACTGACCAAGACAAGCTGTATGGAGATGTCACCAACCTTGAGCTGACCAGGATAAGCTGTATGGAGATGTCAAAAACCTTGAGCTGACCAAGACAAGCTGTATGGAGATGTCACCAACCTTGAGCTAACCAAGACAAGCTGTATGGAGATGTCCAAAACCTTGAGCTGACCAGGACAAGCTGTATGGAGATGTCACCAACCTTGAGCTAACCATGACAAGCTGTATGGAGATGTCAAAAACCTTGAGCTGATCAGGACAAGCTGTATGGAGATGTCACCAACCTTGAGCTAACCATGACAAGCTGTATGGAGATGTCAAAAACCTTGAGCTGACCAGGACAAGCTGTATGGAGATGTCACCAACCTTGAGCTGACCAAGACAAGCTGTATGGAGATGTCAAAAACCTTGAGCTGACCAGGACAAGCTGTATGGAGATGTCACCAACCTTGAACTGACCAGGACAAGCTGTATCGAGATGTCAAAAACCTTGAGCTGACCAGGACAAGCTGTATGGAGATGTCACCAACCTTGAGCTGACCAGGACAAGCTGTATGAAGAACTCACCAACCTTGAGCTGACCAGGACAAGCTGTATGGAGATGTCAAAAACCTTGAGCTGACCAGGACAAGCTGTATGGAGATGTCACCAACCTTGAGCTGACCAAGACAAGCTGTATGGAGATGTCACCAACCTTGAGCTGACCAAGACAAGCTGTATGGAGATGTCACCAACCTTGAGCTGACCAAGACAAGCTGTATGGAGATGTCACCAACCTTGAGCTGACCAAGACAAGCTGTATGGAGATGTCACCAACCTTGAGCTGACCAAGACAAGCTGTATGGAGATGTCACCAACCTTGAGCTGACCAGGACAAGCTGTATGGAGATGTCAAAAACCTTGAGCTGACCAAGACAAGCTGTATGGAGATGTCACCAACCTTGAACTGACCAGGACAAGCTGTATGGAGATGTCAAAAACCTTGAGCTGACCAATGTTTACTTGAAACTTATCATGATTGACGTCTAAAAACACACGTGGCATCTAAAAGTGCACGTGGCATCTACAAGTGTACGTGCCATCTACAAGTGTACGTGGTATATAAAGGTGTAAATGGCATATAAGTGCACGTGGCGTCTACAAGTGTACGTGCCATCTAAAAGTTACTTGGCATCTACAAATACATATGACATCTAAAAGTGTACATGGCATCTAAAAGTGTACTTAAAAGTGTACATGGCATCTAAAAGTGTACTTAAAAGTGTACATGACATCTAAAAGTGTACTTAAAAGTGTACATGGCATCTAAAAGTGTATTAAAAGCGTACATGACATCTAAAAGTGTACTTAAAAGTGTACATGGCATCTAAAAGTGTACTTAAAAGTGTACATGACATCTAAAAATGTACTTAAAAGTGTACAAGACATCTAAAAGTGTACTTAAAAGTGTACATGACATCTAAAATTGTACTTAAAGGTGTACATGGCATCTAAAAGTGTATTTAAAAGTGTACATGGCATCTAAAAGTGTACTTAAAAGTGTACATGCATCTAAAAGTGTACTTAAAAGTGTACATGACATCTAAAAGTGTACTTAAAAGTGCACATGAATCTAAAAGTGTACTTAAAAGTGTACATGACATCTTAAAGTGTACTTAAAAGTGTACATGACATCTAGAAGTGTATTTAAAAGTGTACATGGCATCTAAAAGTGTACTTAAAAGTGTACATGACATCTAAAGGTGTACTTAAAGGTGTACATGGCATATAAAAGTGTATTTAAAAGTGTACATGGCATCTAAAAGTGTACTTAAAGGTGTACATGCATCTAAAAGTGCACTTAAAAGTGTACATGACATCTAAAAGTGTACTTAAAAGTGTACATACATCTAAAAGTGTACTTAAAAGTGTACATGACATCTAAAAGTGTACTTAAAAGTGTACATGGCAGTAGTAGGGGTGGCTGTATTTCCATTCCAAAAGTGCACGCACATGCACCGAAAATGCACCAAAGACAATGGATTTTGCATCTCCTGCATATCTCCTGCTGTTTCCTCCTGTCTCACCGGCTGTTTCCTTCCATCTCTCCAGCTGTTTCCACATATCTCCTGCTGTTTCCTCCTGTCTCACCGGCTGTTTCCTTCCATCTCTTTAGCTGTTTCCACATATCTCCTGCTGTTTCCTCCTGTCTCACCGGCTGTTTCCTTCCATCTCTCCAGCTGTTTCCACATATCTCCTGCTGTTTCCTCCTGTCTCACCGGCTGTTTCCTTCCATCTCTCCAGCTGTTTCCTCATATCTCCTGCTGTTTCCTCCTGTCTCACCGGCTGTTTCCTTCCATCTCTCCAGCTGTTTCCACATATCTCCTGCTGTTTCCTCCTGTCTCACCGGCTGTTTCCTTCCATCTCTCCAGCTGTTTCCTCATATCTCCTGCTGTTTCCTCCTGTCTCACCGGCTGTTTCCTTCCATCTCTCCAGCTGTTTCCACATATCTCCTGCTGTTTCCTCCTGTCTCACCGGCTGTTTCCTTCCATCTCTCCTGCTGTTTCCTCCTGTCTCACCTGCTGTTTCCTCCTGTCTCACCGGCTGTTTCCTTCCATCTCTCCTGCTGTTTCCTCCTGTCTCACCGGCTGTTTCTTCATTTCTCTCCTCTACCACATCTCATCTCGGTATAGGTTATTTTTCGAAGATCTCAACGAAGATCTGAACGATCTAAAAGATACACTCTACAGGGGGCCTCGGTAACCTAGTTGGGAAAGCCACCCGACTGGACTACCGACGTTCGGACAACGCATGAGTAGTATATCAGGAAGGATTTGACCCGAATTGTGGCGCTAAATTAACAAAGATATATATAGGGCGGCGCGCGGCGCGCATAAAGCGTGCGGCGCAGGGGAGTTAACCGTGACATTTCGTGTCGGGATGTTGACCGCTAGTCCTGGTTACCCCGGAAGTGACCTGTTTATGTCTGGTGTAGGCTGACTTTGGAGTTTTTGAGCGATAGTGATAGGTTAGTAGATTATACAACATCAATGAAAAACATTAAATATAAAACAAAAGACAAAAGATATATTTTTATTCTTTTATTATCTCAATAGGTGTATAACATACATTGATATTATATATCATTACAAACATATTCAGTACACGAAGTCAATATATAGTACAAGGATAACAATTACTTATAGATAGGTAGTTGGGTGTCTGCTTAGCTATGTGGCGTCGATGAATCATAAGAGGTGAAACTGTTAGAGATTACTGTTTAGTCTAAACTGGTAGTGTAAAGAGTTAAATATCTAGAGGTGTAGTCGAGACGTTATCATCAGCTACCTTTCTTTTTATATAGAAATAGGAAAGAGCATTTCTTGTTTGACTGTAGGAAAATATGGAATTATTTAAGACTTTGAAACCTACATTTTTCCCACCCTTAGCCTTTTGCGTGGCGAGAACCTCTAAAAACATATCTTTATCTAATTTGTTGTGTTGCTTGCTTAGTCCTTTACAACTGATTTTATCATAATCCCCACTACAATGGTACGTCTTACTACATAAGCTAACAAGAGCTGTCCCTTCGTACTCTAGTTTAAAAAGCCCGGGCGTTCGTTTGGTGTACGCTTTAACACCCTTACAGCTTATACAATCTGTCTTGCTAATATGTTCATCGCAAAACTCGGCAGGAAACCAGTCTTTATATACACTATTAAACTCATTCCGCAACCCTGACTTAACTATGTCCTCTAACTTAGGTGCACTTAAAGCCAAGTATAAACTATCAGTATCTGTTTCACATAACTGAAAGTCTGACCTATTTACAAACTTATCTAAGAACTCGAAATAAAAATCTAACATACGAAGTTTTGCATATTGATAGACGAAGAAACCGATTTGTAGGGGTAAGTCCCAAACAGTTTTCTTTTTCTCCATCTCAATTTCAAAAAGAGCCTCCCCTATTTCAGTCATCTTTTTAAATCGGGAATTATTTATCATTTTCGATATCTCATCCCCCTGAACGTACGAGACAGCGCTATGATTGGCCTTATTGGTTAGAGTCTTCCCGTAGGCTGGGTTTCCTAAGAGCTTCATCGTATCGCTTACTATAGATTGATTTTCGTCTAGATCACCAGCCCTCCTAGCATCAGAAACCATTTCCCCAAACTTTTTAAAACAACTAGACGGCTGATATTCTATAACTTGATAAATTTTTGTTACCTCCAAGCCGTGGTCTAAATACCATTTTAACAGTGGTGTTGCCAACAAAATTTTTTCCCCGACATAACTACCGATTAGAGTGCGACGAGGGGTTGACAACAAGTTATGTTTGAGGGCATATTCACCCATAAACGGGCCAATATCATCACGCGTGACGTCAATATTTTTGAAAATTGGAGTCATCTCACTGAAATGGTCCTTCAGGTGAGCGGGAACGTGTAGATCACATTCCACTAAACCAAAACACGTCCCATCTGAAACAGATGTCAGGATGTGTTTATCACTGAGAGGAGCCCTTCTTTAGAGTAAGAGGGTCTAGCTCGAGGGATGGCTTTAGAAAGGAAAGCCCTAATTGTTGGGTCAGACTTTTTCAGAGCCTGCCACTCACATTCCCACATAACTTCTACTGGGACTTTGACCTCCTCGGTTAGGTAGGTGTGTATCTCACATGTTTTTTCAAACAGCTCGAACACGGGCTTATTATTAACAGGGTTTCTATCTTTATCTTTGGTGAGGGGACAGTCTTTGTGACCATGGTACAGACAACCATGAAAATTGTAGCCTCTTCTATTGGATTTATCCCACCCATCCACGGGGATATTTCTAACACCTAACCGAAACTCCCTCCCATTAAACTGAGTTTTCAACTCCACCCCTTTTTGGTGAGCGACCCACGTTAACCACTCTCTACTTTGTTGGACATAATAGTTATCTTTTTCGACCCTAAACCCGGTCTCCATTCTTCTAATAATTGGATAATCTGTTGGCATCGGGTTCATCAGAGCCCAAAGATACAACGCGTTGGCATCGTAACCTTGGATGGATTGGACCAGTTTTCCTCGTCTAATAAACGTTTTGCCTACCTCATGATACCTATGAAAGATTATAGAGGGACCCCCGACGATATTATCTCTAATCATTGTGTGTAGACTCGCCTGTTTGCTCGAACATAAACTAAACATTACACCCCTATCAACGGTCTTAAAAAGATACTTTAAACAAACACCCGGAACCGAAATGGCGTCTTTAAAACAGTCCACACCCCGCTCCCCATAAAAACGAACCTGCTGCTCTAATGCTTCTAAGAATGGGACTACATCTTTGTTATTATACCACACCAAAAAGTCCCTAAGGGTGGTCATGTTATTGTCCTTCCAGACCTTTTTACACAGAGCGTACTCCTCCTTGGAAATATTGGAATTTTTTAACAACGAATAAAACGCTTCGTGTGGGGGTAGTTCTGTCTCCTCCAACTTTTGGGGTCGTCTATATATTCATAACAAAAGTAACCCTTTGTCTCACTAATCTTATAAGCTGCCAGATATTTACTATAGCTAAACCCAGGGGCTAGATAGTTTACTATATCTAAGAATTTTAGAGTCTGTGTTGCAATACACATGAAGTTATTGTTTCTTTTAACTATAAACTTGAACGGTTTTGCTACTTTGTAGTCTACTTCTATTTTATCTTCCTCTTCTTCGATAACATCAGCTTCTTCTTCGTCGTCGTCTTCTTCTTCGTCGCCCACTTGGGCAGTGACATCCATGAAGTGCTTTATTAAATAAGGTTTAATGACGTTGACGTCATATTTCCCCGAGTTAAATCCTATCACTGGAAGCTCTTTTAAATACTCATCAAACTTAGCTATTAGCTTGTCTTTATTCAGAGCATGGAGTTGAGTAAAAATACTTTCAAACCGATCTCGCAACAACGAGTATGCCTTATCAGCTATACCAGTGAGATAATCAAGCATCTGACTAACTAAAACCTGTGGGTCACCCTTGGTTATGAAACATTTTGGGGCCTCCCACCCTGGGACATTTGACGCTATAGAACAGGAGAGGGGCACGTGTTTAGCTACAAAGGTAGTCGAGTGCGTCTCTTTGGGAACATTCCTACTATCAAAATAACATTCATAGTCGAATGTCGCCCTGAATGGGTAAATAAAACACTCCGGAGTACTTATCCCTTCAGCGCTGATCGCGTCCCATACACTTTCAGGTGAAGAATAAACACCACCCTTATATGTCTCTACAGCCATATCCCCATTGCAAGTTTTTTCGTGCTTATCCATACGCCAAAATTCTTTCCACAATTTCCCACATTTTCCACAAGAAAAGCTTTTACTAGCCCTGGAAAGATCGTTTATATAAAAGAAGTGACTTTTGTAAAGTAAAAGACGGAGAGTTTCACTATAACTACTACCACTTCTCAGGACAATACGCAAGGCTTGTTGAGAATCAAAGTAAAAAATATCTATGTTTATTGAAAAACAATTTTCTAAGAGAGGCATTTCGGCAAGAGTTACACCGGGAAAGTTACTTAACATTAGAGACGGGTTAAACTGTTTGAAAAGTAGTCTTAAAACCTTCCTAACATCCTCAACAAAACCACCTCGATGGACAGCTAGACAACGGAAGAAGCAGAGATTGTCATTGTAAACTTTAGAACGGGAATCGGTTTGAAGAGTATTAATGCCGTGGTTCGAAGCAATGTAGGTTGGGATATCTATCAGACACCCTATAGGATAATCTTGAAGTTTATAAACATAAACAATCGTACTGACTAATGCTTCTAAGGTATATTTGGTTGTCGCCCTGTTTTTATTTGCATACCCTAATATATCACTTTCATTTAATCTATCAACAAACGTTTCAAAGTCATTTTTGTTGTTAACTAACAAGGGTTTGTCTAACCCTGTCGCGTTATTCGAGCTGGCGTGAAAGTAACGCAGCCCCTGTGTCTCTCTATGTCTTAAGACTAGATGATGACTATAATTCACATTGAAACGCTTTTTCTGGGCTAGAAAAATTGGGTTTACAAGGGTCTCCCAATCTATAGGAGTATCACCAGACCAGGTGATCAGGAGCTGACCAGGACAAGCTGTATGGAGATGTCACCAACCTTGAGCTAACCATGACAAGCTGTATGGAGATGTCAAAAACCTTGAGCTGACCAGGACAAGCTGTATGGAGATGTCACCAACCTTGAACTGACCAGGACAAGCTGTATGGAGATGTCAAAAACCTTGAGCTGACCAGGACAAGCTGTATGGAGATGTCACCAACCTTGAGCTGACCAAGACAAGCTGTATGGAGATGTCAAAAACCTTGAGCTGACCAGGACAAGCTGTATGGAGATGTCACCAACCTTGAACTGACCAGGACAAGCTGTATGGAGATGTCAAAAACCTTGAGCTGACCAGGACAAGCTGTATGGAGATGTCACCAACCTTGAGCTGACCAGGACAAGCTGTATGAAGAACTCACCAACCTTGAGCTGACCAGGACAAACTGTATGGAGATGTCAAAATCCTTGAACTGACCAGGACAAGCTGTACGAAGATGTCACCAACCTTGAGCTAACCAAGACAAGCTGTATGGAGATGTCACCAACCTTGAACTGACCAGGACAAGCTGTATGGAGATGTCCAAAACCTTGAGCTGACCAGGACAAGCTGTATGGAGATGTCACCAACCTTGAACTGACCAGGACAAGCTGTATGGAGATGTCAAAAACCTTGAGCTGACCAGGACAAGCTGTATGGAGATGTCACCAATCTTGAGCTGACCAGGACAAGCTGTATGAAGAACTCACCAACCTTGAGCTGACCAGGACAAGCTGTATGGAGATGTCAAAAACCTTGAGCTGACCAGGACAAGCTGTATGGAGATGTCACCAACCTTGAGCTGACCAAGACAAGCTGTATGGAGATGTCACCAACCTTGAGCTGACCAAGACAAGCTGTATGGAGATGTCACCAACCTTGAGCTGACCAAGACAAGCTGTATGGAGATGTCACCAACCTTGAGCTGACCAAGACAAGCTGTATGGAGATGTCACCAACCTTGAGCTGACCAATGTTTACTTGAAACTTATCATGATTGACGTCTAAAAACACACGTGGCATCTAAAAGTGCACGTGGCATCTACAAGTGTACGTGCCATCTACAAGTGTACATGGTATATAAAGGTGTAAATGGCATATAAGTGCACGTGGCGTCTACAAGTGTACGTGCCATCTAAAAGTTACTTGGCATCTACAAATACATATGACATCTAAAAGTGTACATGGCATCTAAAAGTGTACTTAAAAGTGTACATGGCATCTAAAAGTGTACTTAAAAGTGTACAAGACATCTAAAAGTGTACTTAAAAGTGTACATGGCATCTAAAAGTGTACTTAAAAGTGTACATGACATCTAAAATGTACTTAAAAGTGTACAAGACATCTAAAAGTGTACTTAAAAGTGTACATGACATCTAAAATTGTACTTAAAGGTGTACATGGCATCTAAAAGTGTATTTAAAAGTGTACATGGCATCTAAAAGTGTACTTAAAAGTGTACATGCATCTAAAAGTGTACTTAAAAGTGTACATGACATCTAAAAGTGTACTTAAAAGTGCACATGAATCTAAAAGTGTACTTAAAAGTGTACATGACATCTTAAAGTGTACTTAAAAGTGTACATGACATCTAAAAGTGTATTTAAAAGTGTACATGGCATCTAAAAGTGTACTTAAAAGTGTACATGACATCTAAAGGTGTACTTAAAGGTGTACATGGCATATAAAAGTGTATTTAAAAGTGTACATGGCATCTAAAAGTGTACTTAAAAGTGTACATGCATCTAAAAGTGTACTTAAAAGTGTACATGACATCTAAAAGTGTACTTAAAAGTGCACATGAATCTAAAAGTGTACTTAAAAGTGTACATGACATCTTAAAGTGTACTTAAAAGTGTACATGACATCTAAAGGTGTACTTAAAGGTGTACATGGCATCTAAAAGTGTACTTAAAAGTGTACATGACATCTAAAAGTGTACTTAAAAGTGTACATGCATCTAAAAGTGTACTTAAAAGTGTACATGACATTTTAAAGTGTACTTAAAAGTGTACATGACATCTAAAAGTGTATTTAAAAGTGTACATGGCATCTAAAAGTGTACTTAAAAGTGTACATGACATCTAAAGGTGTACTTAAAGGTGTACATGGCATATAAAAGTGTATTTAAAAGTGTACATGGCATCTAAAAGTGTACTTAAAGGTGTACATGCATCTAAAAGTGCACTTAAAAGTGTACATGACATCTAAAATTGTACTTAAAGGTGTACATGGCATCTAAAAGTGTATTTAAAAGTGTACATGGCATCTAAAAGTGTACTTATAAGTGTACATGCATCTAAAAGTGTACTTAAAAGTGTACATGACATCTAAAAGTGTACTTAAAAGTGCACATGAATCTAAAAGTGTACTTAAAAGTGTACATGACATCTTAAAGTGTACTTAAAAGTGTACATGACATCTAAAAGTGTATTTAAAAGTGTACATGGCATCTAAAAGTGTACTTAAAAGTGTACATGACATCTAAAGGTGTACTTAAAGGTGTACATGGCATATAAAAGTGTATTTAAAAGTGTACATGGCATCTAAAAGTGTACTTAAAGGTGTACATGCATCTAAAAGTGCACTTAAAAGTGTACATGACATCTAAAAGTGTACTTAAAAGTGTACATACATCTAAAAGTGTACTTAAAAGTGTACATGACATCTAAAAGTGTACTTAAAAGTGTACATGGCAGTAGTAGGGGTGGCTGTATACCATTCCAAAAGTGCACGCACATGCACCGAAAATGCACCAAAGACAATGGATTTTGCACCGTGCAATGGTGCCAAAAAAAAAATTCGCTATTTTTTCGAAATTGAATATTTTTTTAGGGTAATTTTTTTTTTTCTGGGGGGGGGGGGGGGGGGGGAGGGGGGGGGGGGGGGGGTGTTGATCAGTTTGTCGAAACGGTTGGCTTAACGCAGGTAAATTTAAAAGATCGTCGAACGGTCGGTTGCGTCTCAGGTATGCGGATTATCTTGCGCGACACGGTGTGTTAGATGAAAATATTTGTGAAAGAGTATTTTAAAGTATTTTAAAGATGTAAAAGTATATTTGTGAAAGTAAAAATTCAGAATTATTACAAAAAATATGTATTTGTGAAAGTAAAAAGCTCAGAATTATAAAAAATAAAAAATAGGCTCCCACCGATATTGGAACACGGGACCTACGCCGTGACAGAGATATTTGTGAAATATGCGGCTACCCCTCGACGGCTCGCGCGCTCGGGTGGGTGGCGATATTTAATGAATCAAGGCGGATATGGTGTACAGTTTAAAATTTCCGAATTATTAAAAAAATTAAAAATTAAAATAGTCTCCCACCGGGATTCGAACACGGGGTCTACGGCGTGACAGGCCACATTCTTTCCACTATACTACAAGCGACCACAGAACTAGAGGCTAAATGAGACAGGTACTCGTGACGCTTTGTTGGTGCTCGACAGCTATCTCTCGCGGACTATGTAAATATTGTTTCCGATGAAAAAGCGAAGTTGAAATTTAAGAATGTGTTATTTACGTTTAAGAATATTAAAATGAACGATGAATTTATTTAAAATGAACGCGATTTCCGGAGGTGTCCCTCTCGCGGGTGGAGAGATTTTATTGATTGAAGTGGTATCGCTGCTCACTTAACATCATCATGTGTAATGGCGGCTCGGTGGTTTATCTCGGGGCTCGGGCAACATCATCATGTGTTGTGTTTTGTAGTAAGGTGTGCTAACATTAAATAGTGACTCTCTCTCTCTCTCTCTCTTCTTGGGCGGTCTCGCGGATGAAAATATGCTGTCAGTGTTATTAGTGTCTACATTTTTAGTGATCATCATGTGCCACCCTCAACAGCATCATCAACATGTACCCTTCATGTCCTATCACCATGCCACACAAAGTATCAAACCGCGAAATTCTCTCTCTCTCTCTCTCTTCATGGCGGTCTCGCGGATGAAAATATGCTGTCGGTGTTATTAGTGTCTACATTTTTAGTGATCATCATGTGCCACCCTCAACAGCATCATCAACATGTACCCTTCATGTCCTATCATCATCATGCCACACAAAATATCAAGCCGATTATTAGTGTCTGCATTTATCTCTCTCTCTCTCTCTCTCTCTCTCTCTCTCTCTCTCTCTCGGGAAAATAGCTGCCGGCGCGGTGGGGCTTATCGGATTATCTCGTCGAACGTTCTCGCGTGGTCTTAAAAAAATATTTAAGAATATTAAAATGAATATTATCTCTCCCCAGAAAAAATACCAGACTGCTTAAGAGAATGGCTTGGTAGAAGGTCAACAACAGAAATGAAAAAAAAATAATTCTATCCAAATTTTAACAATTCAGAATTATTGATGGAAAAAATGAAATGCTCCCGGGTGGGGAATCGAACACTGGTCTCGCGGGTGGAGAGATTTAATTGATTGTTCACTTAACATCATCATGTGTCATGTCGGCTCGGCGGCTTATCTCGGAGTACCATCATCAACATGTACCCACCATCTCTTCATGTACCACTACCACGTGTAATCAGCATCATGACTTCATCATCATGTTCCGTCCCTCATCAATATGTGCCACCATACTCTCCCCTCCACAGCATCATCACCTGTATCACAGAGAAATTATACCCCCTTCGCCCCGTCAACATTCCGTGTTGATAATATAAAGTATCGTCGTCGTCGTCGTCATGTATCATCATCAATATGGGTCACCATACCGTCCCCCTCCCCTCAACACAAGCCTGTTGGTGTAGAGTGAACATGTCTCGCCACAACTTTCGATCTCGTACTCTAAATAGTGAGAAGGGGAAGGGGTGTAAGTGGACGTGGTTGAGTATTATCACTTAGGGTATCTGCTGCTAGTGTGCTGTTATCGGGTGTGCATAAGGCCAAGTGTGCAAATCTAAATAACGAAGTGGTGGTTGTGATGATTCTAAAAAATGGAGAAAAGGGGTGTTTTCCCTTTTGATTGTTCGTCACAGGGTGTAAATATGTTGTCGGTGTTATTAGTGTCGAAGTTTTTACTATCGCTGACATGGTGACTTGACGTCGTCGGTATCATCATCATCATCATGTGGCGTAGCGGTTGGCGTGTTTTGTAGTAAGGTGGGTAATGTGACCGGTTTGTAAATCAGCTAACTTTGGAAATCTAAGAGTAACTTTAAATAATGACGGTCTCAGAAAGTTGGTAGATCAAGTTATATCTTTGTTGGTTCAGTGTTTGCGTACCGCATTTGAACACCAACTTTTTCTGGAAAACGACAGAGGGAGATCGATTTCTCCCTCGAGCGTTCTCTAACATTGCTTCGATCGTTCTCGGGGTGCCCTCCCTTTCAAGCCCTGCTCACTTGACCAAACTAGACAGGTAGTCTAAACCCCCCCCCCCCCCCCCAAAAAAAAAAAAAAAAAAAAAAAATTACCCTAAAAAAAATATTCAATTTCGAAAAAATAGCGAATTTTTTTTTTTGCACCATTGCAAAATCCAATGTCTTTGGTGCATTTTCGGTGCATGTGCGTGCACTTTTGATGGGTATACATCCACCCCTACTACTCATGGCATCTAAAAGTGTACGTGGCATCTAAAAGTTACTTGATATCGACAAGTGCACGCGGCATCTAAAAGTTACTTGACATCTACAAGTGCACGTGGCATCTAAAAGTGTACGTGACATCTAAAAGTTACTTGACATCTACAAGTTTGTGTGGCATCTAAAAGTTACTTGACATGTACAAGTTTGTGTGGCATCTAAATGTTACTTGACATCTACAAGTGTGTGGCATCTAAAAGTTACTTGACATCTGCAAGTGTGTGTGACATCTACAAGTATGTGGCATCTAAAAGTTACTTGAAATCTACAAGTGTGTGTGGCATCTAAAAGTTACTTGACATCTACAAATGTGTGGCATTTAAAAGTTACTTGACATCTATAAGTGTGTGTGTGTGGCATCTAAAAGTGTACGTGGCATCTAAAGGCGTACCTGGCATATAAAAGCGTATGTGTCATCTAAAAGTGTATGACTCATTTCATCTTTTCAGACGGTCTAGTGGAGGCTATTGTGTATTTTTGTTTTTGAGGTTTAGTTTTTGTCGAACAGCTTCTCTCGTGGCTAATTCTACCAATGTTTGACAAACACACACGGCCACAGAATGAACAAGTCAGGCCCACTGGTCCACATGGTTTTCCATCCTTTTTCATGAGCCTTTTCTCTTCTAAGTTTTGCCTTAGCAGTCTCAAAAGATGTTATACCGTTCCTTATACATGCTCTCCATGTGCGATCACATGCCAGATGTTCCCAGTCATTTTCACAGATGGAGAAGTCATTCAGAGATGATTTACAGATATCTCTATATCTTAGTTTCTGTCGATTTGTCTTTTCCGTGTTTTAGTTCACCATTTAGTATTTGCCTAGGGATGCGCTTTTCTTCTATTTCCTGGACGTGCCCCAGCCATCTTAGTCTTCGACATCTGAGCATCGACATGATTGTTGGAGTCTTAGCACGTTGCTGGACAGTTAAGTTGGTTATTTTGTCCTGCCATTTGATGTGCATTATCCTGCGGAGACATTGCATGTGGAAGAAATGTAGTCTTTTTTCATCATTTGAGTATGTTGTCCACGTTTCAGATCCATATAACAGTGATCTAAGCACGCAAGTTTGATATATTAAGAGTTTGATCTTTAGTGTTAGGTTCGTGTTGTTCCAGGCCCTTTCTGTGAAAAGTCGTAGCTGCCTTACCAATTCAGCTTGATACTCTATCTCTCTCTCTCCGATCAAGACTCAGAGTAGGATTCCAGACTCTCTCTTGAAGGCAGTTGTCTGTTTAAGTGAATCGATATTATATTCAGCTGTTTCTTGAAGCCTTTCCGGTCAGTGGTAGTTTCTATCATAATTAGATCCAGTTTGATTGATTACTTGTTAAAACGGTGCACTGTGTTCTGCGCCAGAGGCCCAGTGCATCCGATTTCAGCCAGCATTTTATTCAGGTTTGCTGTCCTTAGCCTTTGATTGTCCCCAATCATCCTCCAAGGCAGCAGATTGTCTTTTCTGTAGGGGGATTCTGCCTTTAGATGGTCTGCCCTCCCAGGCTTACGAGCACCATCTGCCCAAGCTTGATGGAGTAATTAAGTAGATCATCATTTATACTTTAACGCAGAAAAGTACTACGGAGAACCGAAATTAATCAGATTCCGAATGGACTTTCTGCAGCAATCGATAAAACGTGACCTAGATCCACCATCTTACCGGAAATATCTGCAGCTTGATACTGGAACATTACAAAACATCCCTCTAGTGTCTCATTACTTCAACCATGTAACAAACTTCCAGCATCCATCTTCCACGGAGAGGTCAATCAGTTTTGCTCACATCAGGGGCTGGGTGGTCTAGATGTATGGCGTCGGCCTCAAGACATGAAGGACCCAGTTTTAAAACCCACCAGAAGCGGTGGTCATTTGTCAAAAATTGGAAAAAATTAATCCCTGGTTTCTTTATGACGTTACCTCCCCTGATCTCTTGGCTAGTGAGATCTGATGCCTAGCCCTCTCGGATAACGGCAATAAATAAGAGGTCCCGTGTGCACTCGCGCACGTTAAACAACTTTAGGCAGTTAAATTAAAAAAGAGTCGGTTATAAATAATGTCGCCACCCGGGCAAACTTGTCAGAAAAAGCTGACCTAAACCGTGAATCATAGGCGTTGCTAGGGAGTTCGTGGGCCAGGATTCTCCTCGAATTTTCTCGAAAGGAATATCAGAACACCTATGAGTTCATCCGGTGTGCAGTGACGATGATCCTAACAGCAAACTCAGGAAATCAAGACACAAAAGGCTTCAGTAACAAGAAAAGCTTCAATAACAAGAAAGGCTTCAATAACAAGAAAGGCTTTAGCAGCAAGAAAAGCTTCAATAACAAGAAAGGCTTCAGTAACAAGAAATGCTTCAGTAACAAGAAAGGCTTCAGCAACAAGAAAGGCTTCGATAACAAGAAAGGCTTCAATAACAATAAAGGCTTCAGTAACAAGAAAGGCTTCAGTAACAAGAAAGGCTCCAGTAACAAGAAACGCTTCAATAACAAGGAAGGCTTCAATAACAAGAAAGGCTTCAATAACAATAAAGGCTTCAATAACAAGAAAGGCTTCAATAACTAGAAAGGCTTCAATAACAAGAAAGGCTTCAATAACAAGAAAGGCTTTAATAACAAGAAAGGCTTCAATAACAAGAAAGGCCTCAATGACAAGAAAGGCTTCAGTGACAAGAAAGGCTTCAGTAACAAGAAAAGCTTCAATAACAAGAAAGGCTTCAGTAACAAGAAAGGCTTCAGTAACAAGAAAGGCTTCAATAACAAGAAAGGCTTCAGTAACAAGAAAGGCTTCAATAACAAGAAAGGCTTCGATAACAAGAAAGGCTTTGATAACAAGAAAGGCCTTAATAACAAGAAAGGCTTCAATAACAAGAAAGGCTTCGATAACAAGAAAGGCCTTAATAACAAGAAAGGCTTCAATAACAAGAAAGGCTTCAATAACAAGTGTTTCTGGAATTATTTGATCTTTGCTACCATGGTCAAACCACTAGAAAAAATAGCATCTAAGATTGCGTCGTCGACGTAACTTCCAGCATGACCAGGATTTCCCCCAACAGGCTCATCTTATATTAGGTTTCTTTAGCCGCCAGCTTTATCTAGATTAGATCCTCCAAATTGCCTTCAAACTGGTTTTCCGTATTTCTTGTCCTGGGGCCACCCCTCTCCCTTTTTACCCATTAAAACAATACTCACCTACCATCCTGCCAACTTTGCTGCTGTGAGAATATTCAACCGTTACTGTTCCATTCTCCAGACTGATCCTACCACCCCCGTCTCCCTCGCTCCGACCGTAAACACATGGGTACGGGCCCCTGTGGACGTAACTGTAATACTGTGCTTCACACCGGCTCTTATTCTCAAACGGACGGTTCGAGATCAAGGATGGTTTCACATGTGTCCCGCAATATCAGTTGTGCCATCATAAACCAACGATGTCACATGACTTGTATTGGCGAGTCTGGCAGACGCTTAGTAGAGAGATTTTGTGAACACCTTTGGGACGTTCAACAGAATACTAGTACTCCAGTGGCGTTCCATTTCAATTCCTCAGACTACATGGGCAAAAAAAACGACATCCATATCATGGGTATTGTCATATGCCACTTTGGTAACCGCAGCCAGTTCGCCAAGGAGAATCGCCTTATAGTCCAATTGGGTTCACTGGCCCCACGAGGCATGAATGGCTCACACATCATTTCCCTAAAGCTGCTCCTTCCCTGTTATATATTTACTCTTTTGCTCATGTATGAGCACATTAATATTAATTATTATTTAATAATGATTGTCTTACATGTGTCTCAGCCAAACATCAGTTGTCTTACATGTGTCTTAGTCTAACATCAACAATCTTATGTATGTTTGAGCCTGCGTCCTAGTGTGGGAAAGGTTGCTCTAGGGTCACAAACATGAGCATCGTTGGTAGATTGAGATCACTTTTAAGAACCAACTAAAAAGATTGACCACACTTGATGTCATGTTAGATCATAATGAAACTCACAATTAGTGAACTAGTTTATAATCAAAAGTTCGTGATGTTTTTTTTCTTTCATTTATAAAATATTAGTTCCTTCTCTAACATTCATCCTGTTAGATCTACAACATAACAAAGTTGCTGAAACAAACACAACAATACATGCAAAAATGTCAGTTTGGCTTTTCAAATTTATTTGTTTATTGTTGATATATATTTTTTCATTGAAGACGTGGTCAATTGATGACAAATATATTTATAAGAGAATGATCAAACATGTTTTGAATGAAGACATGAATGTCAGCAGACAACAAAGAGTGGACACATATTAATGAACCGTGGAAACATGAACACAGCATTACATGATCCATGCATCTGAAACCAAAGTAAAACTGGCTCAGTTCAACAATGATAAAGATGGGGAGAACATGAGGTACAGCAGAAACGTGTCAATAAGTTAGGATTGGATGTAACAGTTGACAGTCTGGGTGCTAAAGGTTCAAGATCATTACCAGGGTCGTGTTAACATGTCAATCAACGCGTATAATTCACTGCATTCATCTCATATTCATTATCTCCCTTTCTAGCAACACATCCAGATTAAGATAAAACACACCCACCGGCAGACACACCCCTTTTCATGGCTAGTAATAAAAACAATTTTTTTTGTTAAAAGAGAACGTAATGGAGAAATATGTGTACACGTAATGGATAACGACTACATTACTGAACGTCAGTAAATATAACTTTTACTCCTTCTGTGTACACAAGCATATTATTTCTCTATCTTCTAATTGCTAAAACTGTAAATATTACCAAAACATAGACACTTAATGTTGATCTTGAAAGATGAAAATAAGGCTCTAGAGATGAGATGGTATAGACCATGTCTTACGTAGACCATATCTTATACAAACCATATCTTATATGGAGCATATCTTAAATGGACCATATCTTAAATGGACCATATCTTACATAGACCATATCTTAAATGGACCATATCTTATATAGAGCATATCTTAAATGGACCATATCTTACATAGACCATATCTTAAATGGACCATATCTTACATAGACCATATCTTAAATAGACCATATCTTACATAGACCATATCTTAAATGGACCATATCTTATACAGACCATATCTTACGTAGACCATATCTTACGTAGAGCATATCTTAAATAAACCATATCTTATATAGACCATATCTTATATAGACCATATCTTACATAGACCATATCATATACAGACCATACCTTATATAGACCATACTTTACATAGACCATGTCTTACATAGACCATATCATATACAGACCATACCTTATATAGACCATACTTTACATAGACCATGTCTTACATAGACCATATCATATACAGACCATACCTTATATAGACCATACTTTACATAGACCATGTCTTACATAGACCATATCATATACAGACCATACCTTATATAGACCATACTTTACATAGACCATATCATATACAGACCATACCTTATAAAGACCATACTTTACATAGACCATGTCTTACATAGACCATATCATATACAGACCGTACCTTATATAGACCATACTTTACATAGACCATGTCTTATATAGACCATACTTTACATAGACCATACTTTACATAGACCATGTCTTATATAGACCATACTTTACATAGACCATGTCTTATATAGACCATACTTTACATAGACCATGTCTTATATAGACCATACTTTACATAGACCATGTCTTCTATAGACCATACTTTACATAGACCATGTCTTATATAGACCATACTTTACATAGACCATGTCTTATATAGACCATACTTTACATAGACCATGTCTTATATAGCGGTTGGCTTACCACGGCAACAGCCGGGGTTCGTAATCCTGGCGAGGACACCTGGGTTTTACTAATTCCCTAAAAATTAGTAGGAGCCGCGATAGCTCAGTGGTTAGTGAACTGGACTACTACGGACAAGGGGTAGGGTTCGATCC
Organism: Megaustenia siamemsis; assembly: GCA_032433765.1. Taxonomy (NCBI): domain Eukaryota; kingdom Metazoa; phylum Mollusca; class Gastropoda; order Stylommatophora; family Ariophantidae; genus Megaustenia; species Megaustenia siamemsis. The sequence goes on along the minus strand of JAVIAB010000117.1, from coordinate 4,909,232 downwards.
CAACCGACGGCTCCGGGTTCACCCAGCCTTAAATGGGTACCGGATTTTTTCTGGGAAAGTAAAAGCAGCACGGGCGTAATACCGACCACATTACCCAAAAATCATGTGCTGAAGGTCTGTAAAATATAGGGTCACTAACACCATATTTCCCTATACGCCACTTGGCGTGACGGGGGGTACTTTACTTTTTTTTTTTTTATGTCTTATATAGACCATACTTTACATAGATCATATCTTATACAGACCATACTTTACATAGACCATATCACCAATGAGGAAGTGAGCAACAGAATTCAATGATCCACACAAGCAATTAAAGACTTACTGTCAAGAATGACAATTCTTATAGTCCAGACATGTGTACAAGATATGAGAATATTCTAGAGGAACTAGCTAAAGACAAGGCAGAGAGAAACAGGTGGGAAGATAATATCAGTGAGTAGATAGGAATAACCTTCATCATATCACAGAAAGCAGCTCTTAATTGTGATAGAGTTTGGAGGCATATTGTGAAGATGTTGTCAAGAGTGCCCTAACAACCACTGAAGTGATGGGATTGATGATGGCATTACTTTTTTGTGTGTAAACAAACAATATATTACTGCCCTCCCTCCCTTTCTGTGTACACAAACAATATATTACTGCCCTCCCTCCCTTTCTGTGTACACAAACAATATATTACTGCCCTCCCTCCCTTTCTGTGTACACAAACAATATATTACTGTTCTCCCTTCTGTGTACAAAAGCAGTATATTACTCTTTTCCCTTCTGTGTACACAAGAAAAATAAGTGTTCTCTCTTCTACGTAGTATTAACAAGCAATAAGTACACAAGCAATATATTGCTAATAAGTATATTGTAAGTACACAAGCAATATATTGATGTTCTTCCTGCGTACACAAATATATTAGTATTCCTCTTCCCACCTTTTGTGTACACAATGGTACATACAAATAAGACTGACCCTTGTCTCTACCCACCAGCACCGGGGCTGAGCTGGCCAGTGAATCATAGCAGACTGTTTGTGAACGGATCAGTCAACCAAGGTCATACCTCACCTCCAAACTAACCAGTCTAACCAAGGGAAGGCAACCCAGGACTCAAAAATGCCATGCTGAAGTCTGATGCATTGGGCCAAAAATGTAGGGCAGCTTGCCGTAAATGTGATCATAATTCATCTCTCCCCAAGTAAGGTACCACCTTTATGGAAAATGATGAGCAGCTGACAGCGAGTACAGATAAAGTAGGAAAGAGCACAGGACATCAGAAGAATAGAAGCTTCTACTGATTAGAAAGAAGAAAAACTGGGAACTAATATCTCGTTTAATGTGTTCTTCTCTGATTTTGTTAATGAAAACTAAGCAAAGTCTACATACAGAGACTACATGTGAAACATAAAGTTGGCAAAACCACAGGAGGTTAAATATGACTGGCTAAACATGCATAAGACTCAGTTAATATGACACAGAGTCAATATGACAGCAATATGACACAGAGTCAATATGACAGCAATATGACATAGAGTCAATCTGACAGCAATATGACACAGAGTCATTATGACAGCAATATGACACAGAGTCAATATGACAGCAATATGACATGGAGTCAATACAAGGAAAGAATAGAAAGCAATAGTTGGTTGAATATAAAGGTACTGGTAAAAAGTATTGAATGAATAAACATTTGGACAGATTTGATCACTTGTGGCAGCAAAGAGTGGCTTTCACAAGATAGCAGGACAAGAAGATAGAAGGATAAGAATAAGATATAAGGATAAGAAGAAGATAGAAAGACATAAAATAGAACAGAAAACTGTTTGCTAGCACCTTGATTTGTTATCTCTCTTAATGAAGGATCAATGTGGACACTCATACTACAGCTGTTTGTTACTACAGCTGTTTGTTGACCATTGAGTAATCTCGGTCTCACTTCTGAAACAGGACTTGAGTGTAATTCTCTTAGTAGTAGAACTTATTATTTATTTTACCATAGGTGATGACGCTAGAAGTCACATTTAAAAAAAAAACAATTATGGTTAAATGATGGTTATTTGACACCAGAAAGTGTTATATATGTCAAATTGTTAATATATTTATTCTCATAAACATTCTTGGGCTATCAACAACATACAAATAAATAATTCTAGAATATCCCTACCTTTGTTCAGTGTCACAAATGTGAACCACTCCTTTAAAATACCAATCTCAAGAATGAGTGGAATGTAGTTTCCTCAGGACATCTTCATTGAGGCACATAGCAACATTTGTATGATTACAATTAAAATACCCAACATTGTGCTACCAATGTCAGACCTGGACCCTAGATATAAGAAAAATACGAAAAATAACCACTACTGAAATGAAATGTGTTAGAAGAATGACAGGAAACAGCCAGAGAGATAAGATCAGAAATGAAGAACTGAGAAAAAAGCTAGGAATAATCTCTGCCACGGAGAACATAAAGAAACAACAGATAAATGGTTTGGCCACATCATAAGAGGGAAAGAACAACACAACACAATGAGTCTTCAATAAACGTTGCAAGAACACCAGACCCAAGGGCTGACCATGCAAAAGATGGATTGAAAGAATATTAGAAACACTAGGAAACACAACAGCAGAAGATGCCAATAGAAGAGCAAAGATGAATTGATAGAATATTAGATACACTAGGAAACAGTATGAGATGTCAATAGAAGAGCAAAAGATGAATTGATAGAATATTAGATACACTAGGAAACAGTATGAGATGTCAATAGAAGAGCAAAAGATGAATTGATAGAATATTAGAAACACTAGGAAACACAACAGCAGAAGATGCCAATAGAAGAGCAAAAGATGAATTGATAGAATATTAGATACACTAGGAAACAGTATGAGATGTCAATAGAAGAGCAAAAGATGAATTGATAGAATATTAGATACACTAGGAAACAGTATGAGATGTCAATAGAAGAGCAACAGACCACAAAAGATATTTCCCCTCGATGCTGAAAGGCAAATGAGGAAAGAAAGAGAAATAAGAACTAAAATACTACTTTCAGATAAAAGCAAACACTGGCCAGGTATAACCCTTTCTGTCATGGCCAAAGGAATTCTCAGGTGAAATAAGAGTACACCTGTTACCTAATGCCACAAAGATATGATGGTGACAAGACCAGCAAGACATGATAAACATATCAGAACAAGCCCTCACTTCTCTCTCTTGAACATCTTTAGTACCTGGGTATCTTTAGTACTTGGATATGAGGACAGTTACGATGGTATCTTTAGTACTTGGGTATGAGGACAGTTACGATGGTATCTTTAGTACTTGGCTATGAGGACAGTTACGATGGTATCTTTAGTACTTGGCTATGAGGACAATTACGATGGTATTTTTAGTACTTGGCTATGAGGACAGTTACGATGGTATCTTTAGTACTTGGCTATGAGGACAGTTACGATGGTATCTTTAGTACTTGGCTATGAGGACAATTACGATGGTATTTTTAGTACTTGGCTATGAGGACAGTTACGATGGTATCTTTAGTACTTGGCTATGAGGACAGTTACGATGGTATCTTTAGTACTTGGGTATGAGGACAGTTACAATGGTATCTTTATTACTTGGCTATGAGGACAGTTACGATGGTATCTTTAGTACCTGGCTATGAGTACAGTTTCGATCGTATCTTTAGTACTTGGCTATGAGGACAGTTACAATGGTATCTTTAGTACCTGGCTATGAGTACAGTTACGATCGTATCTGTAGTACCCGGCTATGAGGACAGTTACGATGGTATCTTTAGTACCTGGCTATGAGGACAGTTACGATGGTATCTTTAGTACCTGGCTATGAGGACAGTTACGATGGTATCTTTAGTACCTGGCTATGAGGACAGTTACAATGGTTCTTTTCAATACTTGGTTATAATGGTATCTTTGTGTCTGAGAGGGTGATAAGGTATGCCTGCCATTACACATGTGTTGTCATTGACATGTCACCGTGTCAGCTGTATATAACTTAGTTCCATGTCACAGTTTGTAAACTGTGATGTCACAAATCTGGCCATCATGCTAGTTTGTTAAATGCCTGACACTTACTTGCTGGTATGTCACAGCTTGTCAAGTCTGTTGTTAGAGAGCTAGTTTCCACGTCACAATTTGTCAAGCGCATGATACTGACTTCAATGTCATGTCACAATTAGTCACATTATGATATTTTGTTGCTGCGATGGAGTCAGGACTTCAAGTACACACCTTTATTTCTGCCCTCACCTCCAGAGGGGGATAGTGGTGTAGGTGAGAAGACCACACTTAAACATCCAGCCATGCCAACCTTATCATGCCACACACACATAAACCACTTCATGTTACAAACTTGAGTAAGCCAGTCACTAATTCAAATATATCAATCCATACTCATGACCTATAATGTTAATGACTTCCTGTCAAACTCATGACCTATAATGTTAATGACCTCCCGGCTCATGACCTATAACATTAATGACCTCCCACCCTATTTATGACCGATAATGTTAAGAACCTCCCTACTCATGACTTATAATTAATGTTAATGACCTCTCTCATGACCTAAAATGTTAATGACCTCCCTAAACATGACCTATAACGTTAATGACCTCCTGTCCTTCTTATGACCGATAATGTTAAGAACCTCCCTACTCATGATCTAAAATGTTAATGATCTCCCTCCTCGTGACCTATAATGTTAAGGACCTCCACACACATGACCTAAAATTTCAAGGACCTCCCTAAACATGACCTATAACATTAATGACCTCCTGCCCTGCTCACGATCTATAATTTTTATGACCTCCTAACTCATGACCTATAATGCTGATGACCTCTGCCCTGCTCATGACCTATAATTTTTATGACCTCCTAATTCATGACCTATAATGCTGATGACCTCTGCCCTGCTCACGACCTATAATTTTTATGATTTCCTAACTCATGACCTATAATGCTGATGACCTCTGCCCTGCTCATGACCTATAATTTTTATGATTTCCTAACTCACGACCTATAATTTTGATGACCTCCTAACTCATGACCTATAATGCTGATGACCAAGAAGATATAAAGCATGATTGCCCTATACAAAGACAACATACACCTACAAATCTTCACAGACAGAACTTTAAAAATATGTGGCAGAATCTGCCTCAAATATGATCATTCACCGGTTAACAACACATCATCATACAATTCCCTATCCAGAATTTACTTCATTTAAGCAAAGACTGACACATACACATCTTGAGTGTCACAGCAGGAACATGTCCGCACACTTTTGGCTACACCTAATAAATGCCATCACTTGTACAAACATCAATAATACTTCTTACAAAATAAATATGTTTTTTTGTTCTTCAAGAACTGATCCATCAAAACCAAATTAACAATTACAATGCAACAAGGATCTGTATTATTTCATAAATTTGTATGTGCTTGTTCAGCACGTATATGGCATTTGTAAACATTAACACAAAACAATGAGGCTTGTTGCACATCAGACATACAAAAGTTCTGCCATAATACAAGATTTATTGACAAAACATACAAACAGAAGAGATGTAAATGCCGACAATATAACAGCAAATAATAATACATTCAGAATTTGATTACTTTTTTGTTTTGTGATAAATTTCAATGAAAATATGTGATCTTCAAACAAAACAAAACACAATCTACAAATAAAGTGAGCGGAAACTTGTATCTTCAGCTCATCCATTATCTACCACAAACTTGTATCTTCAACTCATCCATTATCTACCACAAACTTGTATCTTCAACTCATCCATTATCTACCACAAACTTGTATCTTCAAATCATCCATTATCTACCACAAACTTGTATCTTCAAATCATCCATTATCTACCACAAACTTGTATCTTCAGCTCATCCATTATCTACCACAAACTTGTATCTTCAGCTCATCCATTATCTACCACAAACTTGTATCTTCAAATCATCCATTATCTACCACAAACTTGTATCTTCAGCTCACCCATTATCTACCACAAACTTGTATCTTCAGCTCATCCATTATCTACCACAAACTTGTATCTTCAGCTCATCCATTATCTACCACAAACTTGTATCTTCAAATCATCCATTATCTACCACAAACTTGTATCTTCAAATCATCCATTATCTACCACAAACTTTTATCTTCAGCTCATCCATTATCTACCACAAACTTGTATCTTCAACTCATCCATTATCTACCACAAACTTGCATCTTCAAATCATCCATTATCTACCACAAACTTGTATCTTCAGCTCATCCATTATCTACCACAAACTTGTATCTTCAACTCATCCATTATCTACCACAAACTTGTATCTTCAAATCATCCATTATCTACCACAAACTTGTATCTTCAAATCATCCATTATCTACCACAAACTTGTATCTTCAACTCATCCATTATCTACCACAAACTTGTATCTTCAACTCATCCATTATCTACCACAAACTTGTATCTTCAACTCAACCATTATCTAACTAAACTCTATGCTCCAAGTTAACTTCAGACCAACACTTCTATTTCTTGTGTGTGAGAGTCATTCATCTTTCAACAAGATTGAACCACTGTTCAGTTATAGAGGCTTCTATATATCAGTTGTTAGAGAGGCTTCTATATGTCAGTTGTTAGAGAGGCTTCTATATGTCAGTAGTTAGAAAGGCTTCTATACGTCAGTTGTTAGAAAGGCTTCTATATGTCAGTTGTTAGAGAGGCTTCTATATGTCAGTTGTTAGAAAGGCTTCTATATGTCAGTTGTTAGAGAGGCTTCTATATGTCAGTTGTTAGAGAGGCTTCTATATGTCAGTTGTTAGAGAGGCTTCTATATGTCAGTTGTTAGAAAGGCTTCTATATGTCAGTTGTTAGAAAGGCTTCTATATGTCAGTTGTTAGAAAGGTTTCTATGTCAGTTGACAAAACTTTGACCTCAGCACTAGGTAGCAAACGTACAGGGGCTGCAGGAGTTATTTATAGCCCAGAAGAGAATCCCAGGCGCGCCCTAGACCCTAGAAACAGGGTGAAAACAGTAACAATACAACTGTGACTATTTTCAGTTCTGTAGGTTCAATATTTGTCTGCTGCTAGACACACAAACATTCTAGAACTTGACTCAAACTTTTGTCACAGACCAGAAACAGAACTCTTAGACTGACTCAAAATATGTGGTCACAGACCAGAAACAGAACCTCTCAGACTGACACAAACTTGTCATCACAGACCAGAAACAGAACCTCTCAGACTGACACAAACTTGTCATCACAGACCAGAAACAGAACCTCTCAGACTGACTCAAACTTGTCATCACAGACCAGAAACAGAACCTCTCAGACTGACTCAAACTTGTCATCACAGACCAGAAACAGAACCTCTCAGACTGACTCAAACTTGTCATCACAGACCAGAAACAGAATTCTCAGACTAACTCAAACTTGTCATCACAGACCATTAACATAACTCTCAGACTGATTCAAACGTGTCATCACAGACCAGAAACAGACCTCTCAGACTGACTCAAACTTGTCATCACAGACCAGAAACAGAACCTCTCAGACTGACACAAACTTGTCATCACAGACCAGAAACAGAACCTCTCAGACTGACACAAACTTGTCATCACAGACCAGAAACAGAACCTCTCAGACTGACTCAAACTTGTCATCACAGACCAGAAACAGAACCTCTCAGACTGACTCAAACTTGTCATCACAGACCAGAAACAGAATTCTCAGACTAACTCAAACTTGTCATCACAGACCATTAACATAACTCTCAGACTGATTCAAACGTGTCATCACAGACCAGAAACAGACCTCTCAGACTGACTCAAACTTGTCATCACAGACCAGAAACAGAACCTCTCAGACTGACTCAAACTTGTCATCACAGACCAGAAACAGAACCTCTCAGACTGACACAAACTTGTCATCACAGACCAGAAACAGAACCTCTCAGACTGACACAAACTTGTCATCACAGACCAGAAACAGAACCTCTCAGACTGGTTCAAACTTGTCATCACAGACCAGAAACAGAACCTCTCAGACTGACACAAACTTGTCATCATGGACCAGAAACAGATCTCTCAGACTGGTTCAAACTTGTCATCACAGACCAGAAACAGAACCTCTCAGACTGGTTCAAACTTGTCATCACAGACCAGAAACAGAACCTCTCAGACTGACTCAAACTTGTCATCACAGACCAGAAATAGAACTCTCAGAATGATTCAAACTTGTCATCACAGACTAGAATCATTCACAAACAACAGACTTGGACCAGCCTACACAGGGGCACACTTCAAATTGAGGCCACCTGCCCTAAGCCCCACAACGCAGCCTATAGAATTAAGTATGGCTTCCCTCCATGCCCTCAGGCATACAAGAAAATTTATGTTAGTGTACATATTTTGAGGTGACATTAGCATATTTTACGTGGCTGGCATCACTTTCTAAATCTTTGGTACCCATTTTCAGAGAGTGGGTTGGCACTAAAGCGGTGTGTCTGAAACAAAAATTAGTCACTCTTGAGAACTCAACCCAGAAGCTTGTTGTCAGAAGCTAGCATATTTAACTAATTGACCTACAGATTGGCAGTCTACTGTGTAGTGTCCAGTAAAAATCTGTGGGGTCATGAATTGAACAAATAATAAAATAAATATTGCTACAACAACATTACAATAGGACGGACATAAGAACAAATAATTGAATAAAGAAACATAGAACGATTTTCTTCATAATGCAAACTTTGACCAACAAGCACATGTTGAGTAGATACCTCAAGGACCAGGCACAACAAATTGACCAACACACACATGTTGAGTAGATACCTCAAGGACCAGGCACAACAAATTGACCAACACACACATGTTGAGTAGATACCTCAAGGACCAGGCACAACAAATTGACCAACACACACGTGTTGAGTAGATACCTCAAGGACCAGGCACAACAAATTGACCAACATCTACAATCAACATTAAAGGGAACACACCAGGCCAGCCTCATCTCGTTGAGGCCATGATGGTCTCTGGACTACACGTTAGCAGACTACAGGAGGGTGAGAACAAGACAAACAACATATATATGTATTCATATAAAGTTGAAGGAATAGACCTTGAGACAGTTCAGAACTACAACTACCTTGGACATACTATAACCAGTGATGGAAAATGTACAACTGAAATAAACAAAAGAATAGGAATGGCAAAAAGTAATTTTAATGTTATGAAGGACATACTAACATCAAAACAAATAACACCAAAGCTAAAACTAAGAATAGCAAAATGTTACATCTTCTCAATATTCCTATATGGTGCTGAAACATGGACATTAGACAAGAAAACAGAACAGAGAATTGAAGCCTTCGAAATGTGGATTTATAGAAGAATAGGTAGAATTGGATGGAAGGAAAAGAAAACAAACGAAGTCTTAAAACAACTAAAAATGAAAAGAGAACTTCTGAACACAATTAGAACAAGACAAATGCGATTCTTGGGCCATGTTAAAAGACACAACAGCCTACTGAAAGTAATCCTGGAGAGGAAAATACAAGGTAAAAGAGGCAGAGGCAGACCAAGATTAACATGGACGAGTAACATCAAAAGATGGACAAATCAACCGATGACAACCTGCACCATCAAAGCAAGAGATAGAGCAGAATGGCGCTCCATGGTAGCCAACCTTCGTTGCGGAGACGGCACTCAATGATGATAAAGTTACATGACAATGTCAGCAACAAGGGAGCTTTGGTTTGACATATTCCTGTCTTCATCACGGTTGCTACTGTGACTTTGGTTTGACATATTCCTGTCTTCATCACGGTTGCTACTGTGACTTTGGTTTGACATATTCCTGTCTTCATCACGGTTGCTACTGTGACTTTGGTTTGACATATTCCTGTCTTCATCACGGTTGCTACTGTCACTTTGGTTTGACATATTCCTGTCTTCATCACGGTTGCTACTGTGACTTTGGTTTGACATATTCCTGTCTTCATCACGGTTGCTACTGTCACTTTGGTTTGACATATTCCTGTCTTCATCACGGTTGCTACTGTCACTTTGGTTTGACATATTCCTGTCTTCATCACGGTTGCTACTGTCACTTTGGTTTGACATATTCCTGTCTTCATCACGGTTGCTACTGTCACTTTGGTTTGACATATTCCTGTCTTCATCACGGTTGCTACTGTCACTTTGGTTTGACATATTCCTGTCTTCATCACGGTTGCTACTGTCACTTTGGTTTGACATATTCCTGTCTTCATCACGGTTGCTACTGTCACTTTGGTTTGACATATTCCTGTCTTCATCACGGTTGCTACTGTGACTTTGGTTTGACATATTCCTGTCTTCATCACGGTTGCTACTGTCACTTTGGTTTGACATATTCCTGTCTTCATCACGGTTGCTACTGTGTAAAACAGCCTAAGCTTTCCTCTGTATCCTATGGTGTCAACATCTTTCAATGATCAGGGACACTTAATGGGTATAATGACAAGACTTCTTTTCCCATTACCATGGCTGGGTGAACCTAGGAGCCACCAATCAAGGTCAAACCCTAACACCTCCTTTCAATAAGCAGTTCACTAATCACTGAACTTATTGGATATCAGAACAAAGTTGCTATTCTCCTGGTAGCTATAAGGTGATCTACATGACCTAGAACAAATTTATTTGCTATTCTTCTGGTAGCTATAAGGTGATCTACATGACCTAGAACAAATTTGCTATTCTTCTGGTAGCTATAAGGTGATCTACATCACCTAGAACAAATTTGCTATTCTTCTGGTAGCTATAAGCTGACCTACATCACCTAGAACAAATTTGCTATTCTTCTGGTAGCTATAAGGTGATCTACATCACCTAGAACAAATTTGCTATTCTTCTGGTAGCTATAAGGTGATCTACATGACCTAGAACAAATTTGCTATTCTTCTGGTAGCTATAAGGTGATCTACATGACCTAGAACAAATTTATTTGCTATTCTTCTGGTAGCTATAAGGTGATCTACATGACCTAGAACAAATTTGCTATTCTTCTGGTAGCTATAAGGTGATCTACATGACCTAGAACAAATTTATTTGCTATTCTTCTGGTAGCTATAAGGTGATCTACATGACCTAGAACAAATTTGCTATTCTTCTGGTAGCTATAAGGTGATCTACATCACCTAGAACAAATTTGCTATTCTTCTGGTAGCTATAAGGTGATCTACATCACCTAGAACAAATTTGCTATTCTTCTGGTAGCTATAAGCTGACCTACATCACCTAGAACAAATTTGTTATTCTTCTGGTAGCTATAAGGTGATCTTCATCTTCTTCTTCTACCTTTTTAGCTCCCAGTTGAGCATAGGTCTTCAACAAACACTTTCCAAGTGCTGATCTGCACCACCAAGAAAACTGTGCTCTTCTTCTGTTAACTACAAGATTATCTACACCAATCATTCGATGGGAAATGATATTCCTGCTGATACTGATATATCTTGTGATGGGAAATGATATTCCTGCTGATACTGATATATCTTGCTGGCAAAACACATTTCATAATTCACCCACGTACCGGGTCTTTTTGACTTATGTCAAGGTTCTTGATTTCTAACTTCTAAAGTTATATGGTGTCATATCAGTACGTATTTATGATACATTTGATCTTTCCCACTATCTGCAACCACTATATTCTAGTATATAAATAAATTATATCATTAATTTTTCCTGGCTCCTGTAGTTGCAATATTCCTATACATAAAAATGTAATTAATTTTTCTTGGCTTCTGTAGTTGCAATATTCCTATACATAAAAATGTCATTAATTTTTCCTGGCTCCTGTAGTTGCAATATTCCTATACATAAAAATGTAATTAATTTTTCTTGGCTTCTGTAGTTGCAATATTCCTATACATAAAAATGTCATTAATTTTTCCTGGCTCCTGTAGTTGCAATATTCCTATACATAAAAATGTAATTAATTTTTCTTGGCTTCTGTAGTTGCAATATTCCTATACATAAAAATGTCATTAATTTTTCCTGGCTTCTGTAGTTGCAATATTCCTATACATAAAAAAGTCAGTAATTTTTCCTGGCTCCTGTAGTTGCAATATTCCCATACATAAAAATGTCATTAATTTTTCCTGGCTTCTGTAGTTGCAATATTCCCATACATAAAAATATCATTAATTTTTCCTGGCTCCTGTAGTCACAGAATTTTGGACAATCTAACATCAAAGAATTATTCTAAATTGCCTTTTCTATCATTATTAACGCTAAATTATAGTATTAACCCTAGATTATGATTCCTATCTGTGAGTGACGTTTTCATGATATCGTCATAAAAATTATGACTTAAATGTTACATTTGGGTTCCAAAAATAGCATTTTCTATGAAATTTTGCCAAACAGCTGTGTGTTTACTCAAGCATAAACACAAGAATCAGATGCTGTAATCAATCCCTGGGTTATGTTAAATGTAAGGCCTAAAATTTGAACGCATCGTGGTGTGTTACATTGTCTATTCACATGGTCACTGTAAGTCTGTCAATCCAGCAGTATGTTCAGCTCCCTCAAAGCACAGTTTGCTGGCTATTCCATGTTACGAAGGTTTGTTTGAGGTCTCACTGACAGCAGGAAAACAAAAATATTTCTTGAAAACTGGTGAAATCTATAAAAGAAACACCATCCACATCTCCTACAATCACCACTACATTATAACAACTACTCTCTAGTGCTCCACCATCCACATCTCCCACAATCACCACTACACTATAACAACTGCTCTCTAGTGCTTCACAATCATCACTACGCTATAACAAACTACTCTAGTGCTCCACAATCATCACTACACTATAACAAACTACTCTAGTGCTCCACAATCATCACTACACTATAACAAATTACTCTCTAGTGCTCCACAATTATCACTACACTATAACAAACTACTTTCTAGTGCTCCACAATCATCACTACACTATAACAAATTACTCTCTAGTGATCCACAATCATCACTACACTATAACAAACTACTCTAGTGCTCCACAATCATCACTACACTATAACAAACTACTCTAGTGCTCCACAATCATCACTACACTATAACAAACTACTTTCTAGTGCTCCACAATCATCACTACACTATAACAAACTACTCTAGTGCTCCACAATCATCACTACACTATAACAAAATACTCTCTAGTGCACCACAATCATCACTACACTATAACAAACTACTCTAGTGCTCCACAATCATCACTACACTATAACAAACTACTCTCTAGTGCTCCACCATCCACATCTCCCACATAAAACATCTCTGGCCCAAATTACCATTTTAATAGTTGTACCAAAATGCCAACAGCTTTATACTGAATGCAAACAGCTTTACACTGAAGTACAAACAGCTCTACGCTGAAGTACAAACAGCTTTACGCTGAAGTACAAACAGCTTTACGCTGAAGTACGAACAGCTCTACGCTGAAGTACAAACAGCTTTACGCTGAAGTACAAACAGCTCTACGCTGAAGTACAAACAGCTCTACGCTGAAGTACAAACAGCTTTACGCTGAAGTACAAACAGCTTTACGCTGAAGTATGAACAGCTCTACGCTGAAGTACAAACAGCTCTACGCTGAAGTACAAACAGCTCTACGCTGAAGTACGAACAGCTCTGCGCTGAAGTACGAACAGCTCTACGCTGAAGTATGAACAGCTCTACGCTGAAGTATGAACAGCTTTACACTGAAGTACAAACAGCTTTATGCTGAAGTACAAACAGCTCTACGCTGAAGTACAAACAGCTTTACGCTGAAGTACAAACAGCTCTGCGCTGAAGTACAAACAGCTCTACACTGAAGTACAAACAGCTTTACGCTGAAGTATGAACAGCTTTACACTGAAGTACAAACAGCTCTACGCTGAAGTACAAACAGCTCTACGCTGAAGTATGAACAGCTCTACACTGAAGTACAAACAGCTCTACGCTGAAGTATGAACAGCTTTACACTGAAGTACAAACAGCTCTACACTGAAGTACAAACAGCTTTACGCTGAAGTACAAACAGCTCTAAGCTGAAGTACAAACAGCTCTACGCTGAAGTACAAACAGCTCTACGCTGAAGTATGAACAGCTTTACACTGAAGTACAAAAGCTTTATGCTGAAGTATGAACAGCTTTACACTGAAGTACGAACAGCTTTATGCTGAAGCACCAACAGCTTTACAAAGTCTATCTTTGTTTCTCCCTGACTAATTTTAGTAACAGAAAACAATGTCATGCAGGATGTCAACTCAAAGAAATGAGTGTCACATTCACCTAGCTCTAGAACTGCTTAGTTTGCAACTGTGAACTACATTGTGACTTGAAACTCAAGTTGCATTAAAACTGCTACAAGATGATGTACAAATAAAGTGTTGCTGAACACAAAAATACTGATAATGAGGTATAACATAATGTGGGTATAATGCTTTCCTTGGGAGCTAAAAACTTGAACAAAAGTTGGTCACATTTATTTTGTGTTGCAAATTATAATACCAATCACATGATTATATTTACAAGTATAATTGTTTTCATTCTTATTTTAAACACAAGTTACTATGCAGAATATGTTAAAAATTTGCTACACGTTAGGACAACACTTGGCCAGTGTTGACAAAGTCACCCACAAGCTATATGCAGTGTCTAGATATGTCAGAACGTTTCAGCTGAATTCATTAGAAAGAATTCTCACAGTACTCCCCACTATTTACATGCAAATGTTGTAGTCAAGTCTAAGCCACAAAATAACTAAAAACATCAGGCTATGACACTGTCTATTGCCAGTGCTAACTAGAGTTAGTTCCCTTCTATCTGGTAACGATCTTCATATTTCTGCCATCCAAATGAAGGCAATGTTATGACAAATATAGGACACAATATTTTAGTAAAATTATTTCTATTACCTCTTATCTTATTTAGGACTTCTCTGACTCTTCAACTGTTTCTGACTCCCACTCCATAAGATTATATGTAACTGTATCAAAATACTTGACCAACAAATGCTTTGAGAAATAAATCTAAAATATTTGAGTCATTGCAGAATACAACAGCCAGTTGTGCTGATAAATATTCTCAAATAGAATTTTAGTAAACATTTGTGCATGTCAAACATTTTGCCAACACTGTCAACCTCAGACATATGTGCATGTCAAACATTTTGCCAACACTGTCAACCTCAGACATATGTGCATGTCAAACATTTTGCCAACACTGTCAACCTCACACATTTGTGCATGTCAAACATTTCAACAACACTGTCAACCTCAGACATATGTGCATGTCAAACATTTCGCCAACACTGTCAACCTCAGACATTTGTGCATGTCAAGCATTTCACCAACACTGTCAACCTCAGACATATGTGCATGTCAAACATTTTGCCAACATTGTCAACCTCAGACATATGTGCATGTCAAACATTTCGTCAACACTGTCAACCGTAGACATTTGTGCATGTCAAACATTTTGCCAACATTGTCAACCTCAGACATATGTGCATGTCAAACATTTCGTCAAAACTGTCAACCGTAGACATTTGTGCATGTAAAACATTTCGCCAACACTGTCAACCATAGACATTTGTGCATGTCAAACATTTCGCCAAAACTGTCAACCGTAGACATTTGTGCATGTCAAATATTTCACCAACACTGTCAACCGTAGACATTTGTGCATGTCAAACATTTCATCAACACTGTCAACCATAGACATTTGTGCATGTCAAACATTTCGTCAACACTGTCAACCATAGACATTTGTGCATGTCAAACATTTCGCCAAAACTGTCAACCATAGACATTTGTGCATGTCAAACATTTCATCAATACTGTCAACTGTAGACATTTGTGCATGTCAAAAATTTCGCCAACACTGTCAACCATAGACTTTTGTGCATGTCAAACATTTCATCAACACTGTCAACCGTAGACATTTGTGCATGTCAAACATTTCGTCAACACTGTCAACCATAGAGATTTGTGCATGTCAAACATTTCACCAAAACTGTCAACCATAGACATTTGTGCATGTCAAACATTACGAAAATACTGTCAACCGTAGACATTTGTGCATGTCAAAAATTTCGCCAACACTGTCAACCATAGACTTTTGTGCATTTCACATTTCACCAACACTGTCAACCATAGACTTTTGTGCATGTCAAACATTTCACCAACACTGTCAACCATAGACTTTTGTGCATGTCAAACATTTTGTCAACACTGTCAACTTTAAACCACATGTCTATGCAAACATTCATCAACACTGTCAACTTTAAACCACATGTCTATGCAAACATTCATCAACACTGTCAACTTCAACCCATTAATTACCCATTTAATTACACCTTCGTAAAATTTATGAAACTTGAAATACATTTTTTTTTTTAAATTCAACAGTTTGCCACAAGCAAACATTCCCCGCCCTATACCTTCCTAATTATTGCTTCTGGTTACCCCTGAATGTTTGATTTATTTCCTTTCATGTTGGATTATTTTTTCAAGCCCATCATGTTCTCTGTAATATTTGCGAAGGTGTTGTAAGAATGCGGATGTCTTTGTTATAAATTTCGCCAATTTTCAAGAAATTTTTTTTTGGTTCTGTTTTCTCTCATGATAGGGAATTCTCTTCAGCTGTCGTGAGACATCAAACAAACCTTTACAACAAGGGAGAGACAATGAATGATGCTAAGAGGAAGCCAAACATACAGCATGGATGATGGACTGACACCCATCAGACACCTCTGGTGGTCATGGCGCCATGTAGTCAAATTTCAAGTTACAAATCAAACGTAACCCAGGAAATGATTACCACATCCGATTCCCATATCTCTCCTAGTGTAAACACACAGCTGTGCAACAAAAGTTCAAAGAAAATACTATTTTTGGAATTCCAAATGTAACTTTTAGGGTTAATGAATTTTACGAAGGTGTTGTAAAAATGTGATTCGCTGATAGGTGACCTAATTAAGGCCATGTCTATGTAAACATTCATCAACATTGTCAACTTGTAGGCATTCAACTGAAACTAAACATTTGGTCTGATATTTCAATGAGTTCTCTTAACTCACAACATTATTGTTGAAAATAAAAGAATTTTGGCAAACAACAAACTCATGAACAAATAACTGCTCAACAGTTGAAACCACAAGGAATGCACAAAAATAGGGTAGTGAATGAGCTGAACAGATGAAGCTATCAGTATATGAGTGAGGTGATGAGTGAGTGAAAGAGACAAAGCTATCAGAAGATGAGTGAGGTGATGAGCGAGTGGAAGAGACAAAGCTATCAGTATATGAGTGAGGTGATGAGTGAGTGAAAGAGACAAAGCTATCAGAAGATGAATGAGGTGATGAGTGAGTGGAAGAGACAAAGCTATCAGAAGATGAGTGAGTGGAAGAGACAAAGCTATCAGAAGATGAGTGAGTGGAAGAGACAAAGCTATCAGAAGATGAGTGAGTGGAAGAGACAAAGCTATCAGAAGATGAGTGAGTGGAAGAGACAAAGCTATCAGAAGATGAGTGAGTGGAAGAGACAAAGCTATCAGAAGATGAGTGAGTGGAAGAGACAAAGATATCAGAAGATGAGTGGGATGATGAGTGAGTGGAAGAGACAAAGCTATCAGAAGATGAGTGAGTGGAAGAGACAAAGCTATCAGAAGAGACAAAGCTACCATCAGAGATACAGAAACAAGCAAAATAACTCGTATTGTAGAGGTCTAGGAAAGGACAACTTGAGCAATGGAGAGAAGCACAGTATAGGCCAGACTTGGAGCATTCTGGTATCAGAGTGGTGACATTTGTTGACGCCTCGCAAAATGTACCGAGTACAACTTTATTTGATCACTGTTCCCCAAGAAGAATTCGTTGATAAGAACAAAGAACTGAAAGACCTGAGATGACTGCAGTGTTGTGGTAAGGATATGTTCTATGGAACAATCTTCAAATCCTAATTCTAAACCTCACAGAAGATGGAGATCCTATGCCTGGTCTCATGGATGGATGTAAAATACAAGTAAAAATCTTAGCAGCAAAATACCATTTTACATTTGGAGGTAAAGCTGGTCCCAGTTAGACAGTTGGAATTGTTTCACCTCCATAAGGGATGATGGTCTTGTATTATTTTGAGTGTGTCAAAAAACACTTGAATGTTAAAAAGATGATCTGGTGTGTGTATGTCTTTGCTCTAAAATGAGAGGTGAAATGATGGCCATTCTTAAAAGATGAATTCTCGCTATTAATGGCCATTATTAAAAGATTAATTCTCTCTGATGATGGCCACCATTTATAGATGAATACTTTCTAATGATGGCCATTATTAAATAATGAATTCTCTCTGATGATGGCCATTATTAAAAGATTAATTCTCTCTGGTGATGACCATTATTAAAAGATGAATTCTCTCTGATGATGACCATTATTAAAAGATGAATTCTCTCTTATGATGGCCATTATTAAAAGATGAATTCTCTCTGATGATGGCCATTATTAAAAGATGAATTCTCTCTGATGATGACCATTATTAAAAGATGAATTCTCTCTGGTGATGGCCATTATTAAAAGATGAATTCTCTCTTATGATGGCCATTATTAAAAGATGAATTCTCTCTTATGATGACCATTATTAAAAGATGAATTCTCTCAGGTGATGACCATTATTAAAAGATGAATTCTCTCTGATGATGGCCATTATTAAAAGATGAATTCTCTCTGGTGATGACCATTATTAAAAGATGAATTCTCTCTAATGATGGCCATAATTTAAATATGAATTCTCTCTGGTGATGACCATTATTAAAAGATGAATTCTCTCTAATGATGGCCATAATTTAAATATGAATTCTCTCTTATGATGGCCATTATTAAAAGATGAATTCTCTCTGATGATGACCATAATTTAAATATGAATTCTCTCTTATGATGGCCATTATTAAAAGATGAATTCTCTCTGATGATGGCCATTATTAAAGATGAATTCTCTCTGATGATGGCCATTATTAAATAATGAATTCTCTCTAATGATGGCCATTATTAAAAGATGAATTCTCTCTGTGGATGTTCCAAAGACCCTGACTTGTGCTACATGGACTGCGAAGTCTGGGTACATATGGTCACTGTCTGATTGTAGGAATGATGGTTCTATGGTGATGGACAAGAAGACTGGTAAAGGGGAAGAAGTAGCAACAGGATTGTTGACCTGATCTCTTATGAGATGTTTGCTAGGCAGTGTCACTGTCTTCAGTTAACAAATATCCAAAGAGAATTAATAGGACCAGTAGTCCTAGACCCTGATGCTTCCTGTGTCGTTTGATATCACAAAGGACTTGTAGTGTTTTTCACCACACATCTCTATTTTTGGTGAGATGTTGATATTTATCTAATGAGTCTATGCCTGCCAACTTTGCTTCTCTTGTAAGTGTTCTTTTTAGTGTCTTTTTAGGTCTTCCTCTTTTTCTATATTCCTGATGTTTTCCATAGAAGAGCTTGTTTTGGAATTCTCTTGTTGTTTCTTCTCAGCACATGTCCATCTTCTCTTCCTAATTGTAGATGAGATCGTTGGTTGCAAGGCCATTTCTCTTATCTCTATATAAGTCTTGAATTCATTCCATTGTAGACAGAGTATTCTTCTTTGGCATTTGTCTTCAAAAACGTTTAGTTTTCTCTCAATCTCTTTTGTTGTTTTCCAGCTTTCACATGTATAGGTAAGTTTTGATAACAAATAGCATCAGTATTAGATGTTACTAAAACAAGAGTATCTTGGTCTATGCCCTATCGGCCGGCTACAGCTCGAAAGGTCAATAGATAGATAGATAGAAAACAAGAGGCACTGGCATCTCTGAACCATGAATGTTCTATGACCTGATACACATTCAGTGGGTCCAGAGTTTAATGAGATATTTCATTCCTGGAGACAACCTGTCATTTCATCCTGATTGTTTAGTTATCCAAAACCTCCATCTGTTGTTGCTTCTAGATAGATCCATCAAGTTCTAATTCTCCACCCAAAACCTCCATCTGTTGTTGCTTCTAGATAGATCCACCAAGTTCTAATTCAACACCCAAAACCTCCATCTGTTGTTGCTTCTAGATAGATCCATCAAGTTCTAATTCTCCACCCAAAACCTCCATCTGTTGTTGCTTCTAGATAGATCCATCAAGTTCTAATTCTCCACCCAAAACCTCCATCTGTTGTTGCTTCTAGATAGATCCATCAAGTTCTAATTCAACACCCAAAACCTCCATCTGTTGTTGCTTCTAGATAGATCCATCAAGTTCTAATTCAACACCCAAAACCTCCATCTGTTGCTGCTTCTAGATAGATCCATCAAGTTCTAATTCTCCACCCAAAACCTCCATCTGTTGTTGCTTCTAGATAGATCCACCAAGTTCTAATTCTCCACCCAAAACCTCCATCTGTTGCTGCTTCTAGATAGATCCACCAAGTTCTAATTCTCCACTCAAAACCTCCATCTGTTGTTGCTTCTAGATAGATCCATCAAGTTCTAATTCTCCACTCAAAACCTCCATCTGTTGCTGCTTCTAGATAGATCCACCAAGTTCTAATTCTCCACTCAAAACCTCCATCTGTTGCTGCTTCTAGATAGATCCACCAAGTTCTAATTCTCCACCCAAAACCTCCATCTGTTGTTGCTTCTAGATAGATCCATCAAGTTCTAATTCTCCACCCAAAACCTCCATCTGTTGTTGCTTCTAGATAGATCCATCAAGTTCTAATTCTCCACCCAAAACCTCCATCTGTTGTTGCTTCTAGATAGATCCATCAAGTTCTAATTCTCCACCCAAAACCTCCATCTGTTGTTGCTTCTAGATAGATCCATCAAGTTCTAATTCTCCACTCAAAACCTCCATCTGTTGTTGCTTCTAGATAGATCCATCAAGTTCTAATTCTCCACTCAAAACCTCCATCTGTTGTTGCTTCTAGATAGATCCATCAAGTTCTAATTCTCCACTCAAAACCTCCATCTGTTGTTGCTTCTAGATAGATCCATCAAGTTCTAATTCTCCACTCAAAACCTCCATCTGTTGTTGCTTCTAGATAGATCCATCAAGTTCTAATTCTCCACTCAAAACCTCCATCTGTTGTTGCTTCTAGATAGATCCATCAAGTTCTAATTCTCCACCCAAAACCTCCATCTGTTGTTGCTTCTAGATAGATCCATCAAGTTCTAATTCTCCACTCAAAACCTCCATCTGTTGCTGCTTCTAGATAGATCCACCAAGTTCTAATTCTCCACTCAAAACCTCCATCTGTTGCTGCTTCTAGATAGATCCATCAAGTTCTAATTCTCCACCCAAAACCTCCATCTGTTGTTGCTTCTAGATAGATCCACCAAGTTCTAATTCAACACCCAAAACCTCCATCTGTTGCTGCTTCTAGATAGATCCATCAAGTTCTAATTCAACACCAAAACCTCCATCTGTTGCTGCTTCTAGATAGATCCATCAAGTTCTAATTCTTCACCCAAAACCTCCATCTGTTGTTGCTTCTAGATAGATCCACCAAGTTCTAATTCTCCACCCAAAACCTCCATCTGTTGTTGCTTCTAGATAGATCCATCAAGTTCTAATTCTCCACTCAAAACCTCCATCTGTTGTTGCTTCTAGATAGATCCATCAAGTTCTAATTCTCCACCCAAAACCTCCATCTGTTGTTGCTTCTAGATAGATCCATCAAGTTCTAATTCTCCACTCAAAACCTCCATCTGTTGTTGCTTCTAGATAGATCCACCAAGTTCTAATTCTCCACCCAAAACCTCCATCTGTTGTTGCTTCTAGATAGATCCACCAAGTTCTAATTCTCCACCCAAAACCTCCATCTGTTGTTGCTTCTAGATAGATCCATCAAGTTCTAATTCTCCACCCAAAACCTCCATCTGTTGTTGCTTCTAGATAGATCCATCAAGTTCTAATTCTCCACCCAAAACCTCCATCTGTTGTTGCTTCTAGATAGATCCATCAAGTTCTAATTCTCCACCCATCTGTGATTTATCTATCCAGAATCTGTCTTCAGCTATACATTTAGACCAGCTTGGGTCACAAACAAGACGGTGTGTTTGAGGTCATCACAGGTTCCCTATATCTTGTCTTGTAAGGTTGTCTCTGTGGGCCATATTTGTGTTCTTAGGGTGTTGAGAGTGCTACAGTCTTGAAGCATACGCTGTGGAGTTTATCTGGATGCTCCTGTGTTGAGAGTGCTACAGTCTTGTAGCATATGCTCTGGAGTTTGTCTGGATGCTCTGCAGTCACATGTTACAGCATCACTGAGTCCTATCTTGTGTAGATGTGCTCTGAGGCCACAAAGACCTGTTCTGAGTCTGAATATCTTGGTCTGCTCATGTCTGCTAAGTTTGTTTAGGCCATCATGTTCTGGCTCATATTTTCCATGCAACTCTCTCCATTCTGTTTTCCTAGCTTGTTTCAGGATTGTTTTTATTTGTTTGAGGCTCTGGGGTTGGGTGGAATGTTGAAGGCTCCCACCTGCTTTAGTGAGTTCATCTGCTTTCTCATTTCTTGGGATGCCACAATGTGCTGGCATCCACCAGAATCTGTCAGTTTTCCTAGACTTGTCTTTATGTCAATATGTTATTACTGTCACTTTAAACTTGTATTGTTGGCATTCATTTTTTTGTTGACAAAATAGAAACCTGATAAATCTGTGCTGGACTAGATAAAAGAAGATCTGTTCAACAGATCCAGCAAATTATGTTTCTGGATATCCCAATTGAAGGACAAGACAACTCATTATCTACAAGTTTAGTTCAGAACCAAACAGATGAATTGTAAAAGAAATAAGAGGAGATGATGATGATGATGTGGCTGCTTCCAGTGTGTATTTCCTCCCAGGTACACAATAACGGTTCAGTCAAAATAGAGTGCTGTATAAACTGGCAACATATTATACAAATTTACAGCACTCATATTCATGTAAATGGAACAATTTGAGCCAGACAAAAGTACAAAATGCTTTACAGAAAACATGATTTACTTTTATTTAACTAACATTATGACAAATGTAGTTGCATGCCATACGATCAATGTTCATAGCAGAGATGCAGCACACATGAAGTGATGCTGCAGGCTGAATGTTGGATAACTGTTCTGTGAATGCACTAAAAGTGTGTTCAAGTCCGTCAAGTACACATCTCAACATAGAACAATGCGTTGTGAAGGATGAGATGTTCCTAAAGGTCAGGCAGCATTTTCTCAGTCCCTGGTCGCTTCACTTCTAGTGATAAAGGTGATCTTGCCCGCATGTCGGGAGAGCTTGGCAGATTGTTATGTGGCGGAGACCTAAAGAAGGACATGGGAAGGGACAGTGGAGATGGGGGTAGGTAATAGGGCATGTGCACAGGTGGTGAGGGGTAGAGAAATGAATCCACGCTGTGAGGCGTCAGTCGTCTCATTGGTGGCACAGGAGATGAAATAGGTACTGGTGATGAGACTCCAGAGCTGATCAGGCTAACAGGCAGAGGATGGAACAGCCTGGAGTTTTGCACTTCACTCTTCACAGCTTCAACTTTGATCAGAGAAAATAGTGAATCCATTTTGGTCGTCTCAAGTGCAAGATGCAAGTTTTCCTCTGAGCATTTCTCTTTCGCAACACTTGAACCTTGTTGCAAGTCTATCTCTTTCGCAACACTTGAGCCTTGTGATTCACACCACTGTCTAGCTGGGGCAGGACTGTTCACACAACTGGCCGAATGAGACTCACAACCAGACAGAAGTGAACAATCCATGCTTTGGTCCCTCAGCAAAGCCTCCTCGTCCTCCTCTTCTTCATCCTCCTCGCTGCTGCCATATTTATAACGGATGCACTTCTTCTTTCGTCTGGAAAGATTGAAGGGAAAAAAGTAATCCATCAAAACAAAATAAACATCAACAAGGAACACATCAACAAGATCTTGCAACCACCCATTGTTCTGAGCTAAAATACGAACATATAAATGAACAAACTGTCAGTTCGCAGTGTTCTTAACGTTTCTAGCACAAACACTTGCTGTCATTCCAAGAACAAAAATCATGTGTGAACACTTTGCTAACTATATTTACAAGTCATTTTAAAACAATCATTTTAACTTTAGATTACGTATGTATGTAAGAAGTATGTGACACTTTTATTAAGTAAAGTAAACATAAAGAGCCCTGTCATGTCATGGGATATATAAAAAAATATGGTGTTAGTGACCATAATTTTTATGGACATGATTTTTGGGGTAATGTGGTCGATATTATGCCAGTGCCACTTTACTTTCCCAGAAAAAAAATCAGATGCTCATTTTTTTTTTTTTCATTCGCCAGCTTTGACCTCTGAAGAAGTCCCTAGAGCTTAGGAAATGTATTTTGCGTGTTAATCCGTTTTTCCCTGGCAGTCGTGTGCACAGGGATATCTCGCCAGATGCCCATTTAAGTCTGAGTGAATCTGGAAGCCTCTTGTCCTGAGTAGTCTAATTCACTAACCAGTGAGCTACTGCATCTGCCTACATCTGTTAACCAACTAGATAATGTAAAAGTTGTTTGTGTCACTTCTGTAAACTATCGGGTGCAGTTGATGATCAGTGTAGTCTTGTTGCAACAATGTAACCAACATAAAGTGATATGGTTGATTCAAAAATGTAAGACAAGAGAGTAGTTAAGAACAGACCCACATTCAGAGACAGCAGTCTCAAATTTGGACATCAATCAGTTGAATGACATTACTGGAAATGACACGAGGCACAAGTGTAAACCTGCTCTGTACATGAGTCTATGACACCAGGCTCAAGTGTAAACCTGCTCTGTACATGAGTCTATGACACCAGGCTCAAGTGTAAACCTGCTCTGTACATGAGTCTATGACACCAGGCACAAGTGTAAACTTGCTCTGTACATGAGTCTATGACACCAGGCACAAGTGTAAACCTGCTCTGTACATGAGTCTATGACACCAGGCACAAGCGTAAACCTGCTCTGTACATGAGTCTATGACACCAGGCACAAGTGTAAACCTGCTAGGTACTTGAGTCTATGACACCAGGCACAAGTGTAAACCTGCTCTGTACATGAGTCTATGACACCAGGCACAAGTGTAAACCTGCTCTTTACATGAGTCTATGACACCAGATACAAGTGTAAACCTGCTAGGTACATGAGTCTATGACACCAGGCACAAGTGTAAACCTGCTCTGTACACGAGTCTATGACACCAGGCACAAGTGTAAACCTGCTAGGTACCTGAGTCTATGACACCAGGCACAAGTGTAAACCTGCTAGGTACTTGAGGAGTCTACATCTACATGCGGTTCTCTTTTGATTTTGTAGCTGGCATCTATGACATATATTCTTGTTATGCATCCAGAAGCCTGTGAGCTGAAGCCCTATGACCCAATGCCATGTAATGATATCTGCAGGTATTTCTGAGTTCGCTTGAAGTTCCGTAACAAGGTGTCCCATTCATTGGGTTTTTGAGGAAGTATAGTTGCTCTGATGTCAGTGAGCTTTGGACAGTCAAAAAGGTGATGTTCTACTGTTTCATGTGGGTGTTCACAGAGTGGACATGCTGGAGTTAGGTTTCCTTGTATTCTGTTGATATGGTTGTTCAGTGGTACATGACCACCTCTCAGTCTGAAGATGGTGGTTTGGTCTCTTCTTTTTATGTTTGTTAATGTTGTCATGGGGTTTGGCCTTGACATATATTTAAAAAGATCTCTCCCTGCTTTCCCCATGGCCCATCCATTCAGACAATCTTCTCTACTGTTGGAGTTTATGATTTGTTTGGCTGTGTTTAATGAGATGGTGTTAAATTGTGCCTGTCTGGATCCTGTCTTAGCTAATGTACCTATCTTATAATTTTCTGGCGTGTTGGAGCATCCTGAGATTTATTGCATCACTAACCTTATCCCATGTGTGCCAGAATAGTACTGAACCAACTTGGAGACAGTGACCATAGAACAGTCAAACTTTCAGTGAATCTTGATCTCAAACAGAAATGCAAAACCACTCCCCTGCTGGAACTACAAGAGACCCGACTGGGAAAAGTTTGCCAAGCTCACAGATGCCTACACTGCACCCATGAAAAGAAAGTCAATAAAATGATAGAAGAGTTAACAAAGGGAATCGTGAAAGCTGCTAAAGAATCCATTCCTAGAGGAGCAAGAAGAAACTACAAGCCATACTGGAGCAAGGAAATACAAAGACTAGAAGAGGAACTGGACTCTGCCAGAGAACTAGCTGAAACATCACACAGCACAGAGAGCAACATTGCCTACAAAGCAGCCTCGGCCAAATACAGACGTGAGGTCAAGATATCACCAAGACAGAGCTGGAAAGACAAAACAGAGAGACTCAATCTAGATAAAAATGGACACAAACTGTGGCAACTTGTTCTGAGCGATGAAATCAACAGCCGATCTACAATAACATTAGCACACAATCAGAACATCCACACAGGCATAAGGGCTGCAAATATACTGATAAAAACTTACAAAAACATAAATAGGATAAACACTCCAAAAGACCAACAGAAAGCTGCAAGAAAGGAAAAATGCAAAACACATGCCTTTAGCACCAGAAGAGCACCAGACGAACACCTTTACACCAACAGAACTAGATGTAGCACCCAAAGGATTGAAGCTCAAGAGTTCCCCTGGAAAAGATGGAATCACCAACAAAATGCTCATAAAACTGGGACAGAAATCCAAGGGCCAGCTCCTAAGGATAATGAATGCTAGTTGGAAGAGAAGGCATGTGCCGGCAACCTGGAAAGAAGCCATTATGGTGCTCACCTCAAACATGGAAAAGACCCACTGGACCCAAGTAGCTACAGACCAATTAGCCTACTGAGCTGCCTGAGCAAACTCATGGAAAGGCTGGTCAACAGAAGGCTCATGTGGCATTTGGAGACAAAACAACAAATCATACCACAACAAAGTGGTTTCCATCAGCACAGATCAACTGAAGACCTCATTACCTACATCGCACAGGAAATTGAGGATGCTCTGCAAGAAAGGAAACACACACTGACAGTGTGGGTCGACATGGAGAAGGCTTTTGATACTAGAGAAAGATTAAAGCACAAGCTTCTCAGACTTGGTATCCGAGGCCACTTATTAACAGAACAGCTAGAGTACAAAGACAACTAAGTAAAAAAAAAAAAAAAAAAATTGAACAAGGCATCCCACAAGGTGGAGTACTATCCACAACGCTTTCTCTAATATTAATAAATGACTTTGTAGATGACATTTCACCCAGAAAACACTCTGCAATGTACGCAGACGTCCTGATAATATGGGCACGTGAAGAATCTATGTCAGTGGCTAGCTCCAGAATGCAAGATGCCCTAGAAAAACTTGATAAATGGACGAACATCTGGTTACTACCAATTAACACACACAAAAAAAATAAAATAAAAAAAAGTACATACACAAATTTCAGCCTATCAAGAAACATACACTCTGCAAATTTGAAGATAAAAGACCACACACTTCCTTTTGACCAAAAACCCAACATATCTTGGCGTCACCATTGATCTCAGAATGACATGGATGAATCAGATAGACAAACAAAAGAGCCAGAAAACGAACAGATATTATGAAGAAATTAGCAGGAACAGACTGGGGAGCAGACAGCAATATATTGAAACGACTACACGTAGGAAGAGCAAGACCAGCTCTAGAGTATGGAGTCACAACCTGGGCTACAGCTTCCAAATCACAGCTTAGCAAAATTACCAGAACACAAAACCAGGCTGTCTGTATCATCACTGGTTCTATGACATCTACACCTATAGAGACTCTAGGAAAAGTAATTGGTCTACAACCTTTGGAAGACTGATGGAAAACTAAAGTAATGCAACAAGCGGAGAAATACAAAAGGATTCCTAATCACCCCATGCACCAAAGAATAACTGGTTTAGGAAAAGGAAGACTAAAGAGGAGCAACTTCATGACAATCTCCAAAGAACTGACAACTAGTGATCCAGTACTGTCCCAAACTAAGCCAAAACCCATTATGTCTATCCTGTATGACCCCCACATGGGAAATATAAAATACCAGAACTTAAGAAAGACAATAGGCATCATGAAAAAAAAAAGTACCCAAACAGACAGAGATAAAAGCACATAGCAGAAAAATGCATAGATGACAATTATCCACAGAACTCCTGGTCTCACATATACATGGATGGCTCTGATACAAATGCCGCCATAAATAAAGGAGTGTTCTTGAAGCTGAATAACCAGGAAGAGATCACCAAGTCAATAGCTACTGGGAAATTATCAAACAACTGTAAAGCAGAAACTGAAGCCCTCAAAGACGCTGCAAAACTATCCAACACATAAATAACGTGCACTAGAAACTGCTGATACTGATCGATGGACTGTTAGTCCTAACGTGCACTAGAAACTGGTGATGCTGACCGATGGACTGTTAGTCCTAACGTGCACTAGAAACTGGTGATACTGATCGATGGACTGTTAGTCTTAACGTGCACTAGAAACTGGTGATACTGACCGATGGACTGTTAGTCCTAACATGCACTAGAAACTGGTGATACTGACCGATGGACTGTTAGTCTTAACGTGCACTAGAAACTGGTGATACTGACCGATGGACTGTTAGTCTTAACGTGCACTAGAAACTGGTGACACTGACCGATGGACTGTTAGTCCTAACGTGCACTAGAAACTGGTGATACTGACCGATGGACTGTTAGTCCTAACGTGCACTAGAAACTGGTGATACTGACCGATGGACTGTTAGTCCTAACGTGCACTAGAAACTGGTGATACTGACCGATGGACTGTTAGTCTTAACGTGCACTAGAAACTGGTGATACTGACCGATGGACTGTTAGTCCTAACGTGCACTAGAAACTGGTGATACTGACCGGTGGACTGTTAGTCTTAACGTGCACTAGAAACTGGTGATACTGACCGATGGACTGTTAGTCCTAACATGCACTAGAAACTGGTGATACTGACCGATGGACTGTTAGTCTTAACGTGCACTAGAAACTGGTGATACTGACCGATGGACTGTTAGTCTTAACATGCACTAGAAACTGGTGATGCTGACCGATGGACTGTTAGTCCTAACAGCTCTAATAACCTCAGAGAACAGCAAGCTAGATGACCTGAGAACAACCATCAACTGTGCCATAACTTTCAGAGAGTGGTCATCCAGTGGATACCATCACACACAATTTCAAGGAAACAAAAAGGATACAAAGAAACAAATGTGCAGACAAACTAGCTAAGGAGGGAAGGTGATTACCACAAGAGAAGCCAAATAAATCATTAAAGGCCAGTATTATGAAAAATGGAAACAAGAACATCCAAAGTATAACGAGAGGGAAGGATACCTCCAACTATCAAGGAGGGATCAAGTTATCATACTTCATCTATCCACTGGCCACATCAGAATGAAAAAACACATGTTCATCAAACTCAAAATAGGAACTACCAGCCAATGCCACTGTACCCTGGATAACATGATAACAAAACATGTTCTACAGGATTGCCCCAGTACACAGACCTGTGGAGGACAATGTGGCCCATGTCCACCACCATGAAAAAGAATCTACAGGGCAACAACATCACTAAAACAGATAGCTGCCTTCATAAGAGAGTCTGGAGTCCTAGTCTGAATGAGCCATGATCACAGCAGAAGAAGATGAATGGCATGTGTGAGTTCATGAGGTTATCTATGTCTATGGTGAGCTGTGTGAGTTCATGAAGTTATCTATGTCTGTGGTGAGCCATGTGAGTTCATGAGGTTATCTATGTCTGTGGTGAGCCGTGTGAGTTCACAAGGTTATTTATGTCTATGGTGAGCTGTGTGAGTTCATGAAGTTAGTCTGTGGTGAGCTGTGCGAGTTGTGAGTTCACAAGGTTATTTATGTATATGGTGAGCCGTGTGAGTTCACAAGGTTATTTATGTCTACGGTGAGCCGTGTGAGTTCAGAAGGTTATTTATGTCTATGGTGAGCCGTGTGAGTTCATGAGGTTATCTATGTCTATGGAGAGCTGTGTGAGTTCACAAGGTTATCTATGTCTATGGTGAGCCGTATGAGTTCATGAAGTTATTTATGTCTATGGTGAGCCGTGTGAGTTCATGAGGTTATCTATGTCTATGGAGAGCTGTGTGAGTTCACAAGGTTATCTATGTCTGTGGTGAGCTGTGTGAGTTCATGAAGTTATTTATGTCTATGGAGAGCTGTGTGAGTTCATGAAGTTATCTATGTCTATGGTGAGCTGTGTGAGTTCACAAGGTTATCTATGTCTATGGTGAGCCGTATGAGTTCATGAAGTTATCTATGTCTATGGAGAGCTGTGTGAGTTCACAAGGTTATCTATGTCTATGGTGAGCCGTATGAGTTCATGAAGTTATTTATGTCTATGGAGAGCTGTGTGAGTTCATGAAGTTATTTATGTCTATGGTGAGCAATGTGAGTTCACAAGGTAATTTATGTCTATGGTGAGCTGTGTGAGTTCATGAAGTTATTTATGTCTATGGAGAGCTGTGTGAGTTCACAAGGTTATCTATGTCTATGGTGAGCCGTATGAGTTCATGAAGTTATTTATGTCTATGGAGAGCTGTGTGAGTTCACAAGGTTATCTATGTCTATGGTGAGCCATGTGAGTTCACAAGGTAATCTATGTCTATAGTGAGCTGTGTGAGTTCATGAAGTTATTTGTGTCTATGGTGAGCCATGTGAGTTCACAAGGTAATTTATGTCTATGGTGAGCCGTGTGAGTTCATGAGGTTATCTATGTTTGTGGTGAGCTGTGTGAGTTCACAAGGAAATTTATGTCTGTGGTGAGCCGTGTGAGTTCATGAGGTTATCTATGTTTGTGGTGAGCTGTGTGAGTTCATGAGGTTATTTATGTCTGTGGTGAGCAGTGTGAGTTCCCAAGGTAATTTATGTCTGTGGCGAGCCGTGTGAGTTCATGAAGTTATTTATGTCTGTGGTGAGCCGTGTGAGTTCATGAAGTTATCTGTCAGTAGTGAGCTGTGTGAGTTTATGAAGTTATCTATGTCTGTGGTGAGCTGTGTGTGTTCATGAAGTTATCTATGTCTGTGGTGAGCTGTGTGAGTTCATGAGGCTATCTATGTCTGTGGTGAGCTGTGTGAGTTCATGAAGTTATCTATGTCCGTGGTGAGCTGTGTGTGTTCATGAAGTTATCTATGTCTGTGGTGAGCTGTGTGTGTTCATGAAGTTATCTATGTCTGTGGTGAGCTGTGTGTGTTCATGAAGTTATCTATGTCCGTGGTGAGCTGTGTGTGTTCATGAAGTTATCTATGTCCGTGGTGAGCTGTGTGTGTTCATGAAGTTATCTATGTCTGTGGTGAGCTGTGTATGTTCATGAAGTTATCTATGTCTATGGTGAGCTGTGTGTGTTCATGAAGTTATCTATGTCTGTGGTGAGCTGTGTGAGTTCATGAAGTTATCTATGTCTATGGTGAGCTGTGTGAGTTCATGAAGTTATCTATGTCTGTGGTGAGCTGTGTGTGTTCATGAAGTTATCTATGTCTGTGGTGAGCTGTGTGAGTTCATGAAGTTATCTATGTCTGTGGTGAGCTGTGTGAGTTCATGAAGTTATCTATGTCTGTGGTGAGCTGTGTGTGTTCATGAAGTTATCTATGTCTGTGGTGAGCTGTGTGAGTTCATGAGGTTATCTATGTTTGTGGTGAGCTGTGTGAGTTCATGAAATTATTTATGTCTGTGGTGAGCTGTGTGTGTTCATGAAGTTATCTATGTCTGTGGTGAGCTGTGTGAGTTCATGAAGTTATCTATGTCTGTGGTGAGCTGTGTGTGTTCATGAAGTTATCTATGTCTGTGGTGAGCTGTGTGTGTTCATGAAGTTATCTATGTCTGTGGTGAGCTGTGTGAGTTCATGAAGTTATCTATGTCTGTGGTGAGCTGTGTGAGATCTGCTTTGCTTATGTTACTTTCCAGATCCTGCAGGACTGATTTAGAATCAGTAACGATGGCTGTGTTTGTTTCTTTTGATGGTGTGTTATCAAACAGAGTTTTCAGATGGGACACTGCTGTTCCTGTGTTTGTTTCTTTTGATGGTGTGTTATCAAACACAGTTTTCAGGTGGTACACTGCTGTTCCTGTGTTTGTTATTTCTGCTTCAAAATTGTTGCAGACTTCACCACATGGGCCACATAACTCTTCTACTGCACCATCTGGATAATGTTTCAAAATTTCATATCTACCAGGTAGATGCTGCACCATCAGTGTGCACATGTATCCAATCATTTGGATAAGTGTCAATGGTTTTCCTTGCTGCGGATGCTATTGATACTGGATCAACATTTTTGCTTGTTCTGTCATACATTTCTGTACAAGATTCCTGGGTTTACATAATCCAAATTTGGCAACAGTTCTTTGATCACTCTTGATGCTTGTAGATGTATATGATATGTGGTAAGATCGGTGCAAGGATAAACCCACACACGTAGACTACAATAGTAAAAGCTAAGTTAATACAAGTCAAAGAGTGGAGAGAGTTGTATGGCAAGTGTATTGATGTTAATAGTACCTAGTGCTCATATTATTTATATATGTGTGTTGTTATAATAGCAATAACATATCAACAGTATTATCAAATGTCATGATACCAAGTACCCTTTCTACTGTTCATGCATTACAAACACTGCTATACACAAGCAGTTTCTATCACAATCTAGTAGCTTGTACAGTTTGTAGACAAAATAATGATTAATTGATACCTCTCTTAATGTAAACATAATAATATATGAGAAGAAATTCAATAAATAAAAAAAGCTAGTGTATATATTGACGCACAAATATATATTGTATACATGAAATAAATATCAATACATATAGAAAACAAACTAATAGGCATTCAGCATTCAAAGAAATGAAGGCAATGCTAATGACATGGACACAAGGCGCATGCACAACAAGGAGTCGCAGCTGACAAGGTGAAACATGGATACAAGCACAAATATAAAATCAATAAAATATTAAACACTGTATGGGGGCAGAGCTGCACAGAACATGTAAAATAAACATAGCATTGTATCACGCAGCTAAACTAGTAGAGAGACATAAACATAACATTGTATGAAGCAGCTAAACTAGTAAAGAGACAGGACAGACCATGATGTTTTAGCAAAAACCTTCGTCAGGTGCCACCAAACAAAAAAATACATTAAAATAGTATTTGCCTATTGCGTTCATCGTTGTGTTTTTTTTGTTTTGTACCTGAAGACTTTTTGAAACATCGTTGTTTGTTTTGTCTCTCTACTAATTTGCCTCTGTTGATACCATTTTGTTGATTTAACAAAGTGAAACACAGCAGCATGGATATTTGCTGAAAATTGGGAAATGGAAGTTCATCCAAATTGAAGTACAGTTAAGCAGGACTGAGAATGTGTGTTTGAGTTTTATAAGTAACTAATGGCACTACAGGCACACACACAGGTGTCCTGACTGTGCATTCTCTGAAATGTCCCTTCCAACTTGTGCCATGCATGTTCTACAATCCTAAAATTTTCTGAGAGCCAAGAACTTATTAACCAGAGAATGATCACTACCAAAGACTTTATATGTTAGGTCTGTCTCACTGTGGACGAGGGTCAACATACATGTACAATCTCACGGCCTGCATTATGTTATTGGACAAGAGCAACAGATTAGAAAAAGTTTATGTGTACACAAAGTTAGATGCATATGTACATGGAATGAAAAACGATGTATGTGATTACACATAAAGTTAGACGTGTGTACACAGAATAAGAAAGATGTGGCTACGCATAAAGTTAGACGTGTGTACACAGAATAAGAAAGATGTGGCTACACATAAAGTTAGATGGGTGTGCACACATAATAAATAAAGACATAAGCGTACAAAAAATGAAGATAGATGTATAATGTATTCAACATTAAGAAAAATAGATCTATGTGTACAGCTAAAAGTAGCATGTACATCTCAAATAAAGCACATGGTTTTAACAAGGACCACAACTACAGAAGCTGCTAAAGCATGCAGCACTTACAGGCAAATAGGGACGCACAAACAAGTTGCTGTTATGTACACTGAATACATCAAGCAGAATAGAAATAACAAACTATATAGTGGAATGTTAAACATAAAACTATATAGTGGAAAATTAAACATAAAACTATATAGTGGAATGTTAAACATAAAACTATATAGTGGAAAATTAAATATAAAACTATATAGTGGAATGTTAAACATAAAACTATATAGTGGAAAATTAAACATAAAACTATATAGTGGAAAATTAAACATAAAACTATATAGTGGAATGTTAAACATAAAACTATATAGTGGAAAATTAAACATAAAACTATATAGTGGAATGTTAAACATAAAACTATATAGTAAATATAGTAAGAGGATTTATCGTAGTACATTTAACTGTAGGTTACGAATCCATCGTAAAAATTATCGCCTCAAAATAAAAATTCTTGAAATTTGACAGTTTGCTGTGGGCAAACTTTCCTTCCTAATTACATAAATACCCTTCCTAATTACATAAATACCCTTCCTAATTACATAAATACCCTTCCTAATTACATAAATACCCTTCCTAATTACATAAATACCCTTCCTAATTACATAAATACCCTTCCTAATTACATAAATACCCTTCCTAATTACATAAATACCCTTCCTAATTACATAAATACCCTTCCTAATTACATAAATACCCTTCCTAATTACATAAATACCCTTCCTAATTACTACTTCTGGTGACCCCTGAGTGTTGGATTTTTTTTTTTTTCCCCCTAAAGTGCCGTGTAAAAATTAAATTAAGACAGCATTGTAGAGAGGGAACTGGATTTTTTTTTTTTTCCCCCTAAAGTGCCGTGTAAAAATTAAATTAAGACAGCATTGTAGAGAGGGAACTGGATTTTTTTTTTTTCCCCCCTAAAGTGCCGTGTAAAAATTAAATTAAGACAGCATTGTAGAGAGGGAACTGGATTTTTTTTTTTCCCCCCTAAAGTGCCGTGTAAAAATTAAATTAAGACAGCATTGTAGAGAGGGAACTGGATTTTTTTTTTTTCCCCCTAAAGTGCCGTGTAAAAATTAAGACAGCATTGTAGAGAGGGAACTGGATTTATTATTTTTTTTTTAAATTTCGTCAATTTTCAAGAAATTAGTTTTCTTTTTTCTCCCATATGATGGGTGAAATCTCCTTGGCCATCGGCGAGACATCAAACAAATCTTTATAACACAGGATAGCCAGCGAACAACGCTTTGAGGGAGACGAACACATGGCTGGATTGATGGACTCGTGGCAACCATAAGAATAGACAACGTAAGCCTATGGTAGCCACGGCGAGATGCATTTGAATTTCAGGTCATAAATCTAACGTAACCGAGGAAATTATTACAGTATCTGATTCTCGTGTATTCTTGGGTAAACACACAGGTTGTGTAGTAAAATTTGAAAGAAAATACTATTTATGGAACCTAAATGTAACATTTAAGTTGCAGTAATTTTTACGACAGTATTGTGAAAAAGTCACCCACAGATATGTAATCGTAATCCAGGATTAAATCAGCAAAATTCTGCCTCTTCTTGTACACTTATAGAGTTGAGATGAGAGACAAAAGTTCTTTGCTCCTACTCCTGGCAGATTCAACCATTGTCATGGCAGGTTTGTCATGGCAGATTCTACCATTGTCATGGCAAGTTTGTCATGGCAGATTTGTCATGGCAGGTTCAACCAATGCCATGGCAGGTTTGTCATGGCAGATTCA
The DNA here is from genome assembly GCA_032433765.1 of Megaustenia siamemsis. Taxonomy (NCBI): domain Eukaryota; kingdom Metazoa; phylum Mollusca; class Gastropoda; order Stylommatophora; family Ariophantidae; genus Megaustenia; species Megaustenia siamemsis. The sequence goes on along the minus strand of JAVIAB010000117.1, from coordinate 4,873,410 downwards.
ACCATTGTCATGGCAGGTTTGTCATGGCAGATTCTACCATTGTCATGGCAAGTTTGTCATGGCAGATTTGTCATGGCAGGTTCAACCAATGCCATGGCAGGTTTGTCATGGCAGATTCAACCATTGTCATGGCAGGTTTGTCATGGCAGATTCAACCATTGCCATGGCAGGTTTGTCATGGCAGATTCAACCATTGTCATGGCAGGTTTGTCATGGCAGATTCAACCATTGTTATGTGGTTATTTTGTCCCTGGGTCTGCCTCTACTTCTTTCTTCTTGTCCTCTAATGCAAATTTTCAAATGTATGGGATCTCAAGATATTCTCTCACAGTTGGTAACAACTGTTGTCTCTGTGCGAAGTTTAGCATTTTTTTAATTCCTTGATTGCTTCTTTTGCTGTTTCGTTTCTTATTTTGCTTCTTTTGCTGTTTCATTTCTTATTTTGCTTCTTTTGCTGTTTCCTTTCTTATTTTGCTTCTTCTGCTGTTTCATTTCTTAATTTGCTTCTTTTATTGTCTCATCTGGTCACTAAAGTTGCCTTCCTTTTCATGCTGATGGTGACAAAATTTTCTTGATTTATATTTCCACAATTTGTGGCAGGTTTAGATGAGTTGACTGGTCATCTTCATTGCACATTGGACAAGTCCATTAGTTGAGTTGACTGGTCATCTTCATTGCACATTGGACAAGTCCATTAGTTGAGTTGACTGGTCATCTTCATTGCACATTGGACAAGTCCATTAGTTGAGTTGACTGGTCATCTTCATTGCACATTGGACAAGTCCATTAGTTGAGTTGACAGGTCATCTTCATTACACAATGGACAAGTCCATTAGTGAGTTGACTGGTCATCTTCATTGCACATTGGACAAGTCCATTAGTTGAGTTGACTGGTCATCTTCATTGCACATTGGACAAGTCCATTAGTTGAGTTGACTGGTCATCTTCATTGCACATTGGACAAGTCCATTAGTTGAGTTGACAGGTCATCTTCATTGCACATTGGACAAGTCCATTAGTTGAGTTGACAGGTCATCTTCATTGCACATTGGACAAGTCCATTAGTTGAGTTGACAGGTCATCTTCATTACACAATGGACAAGTCCATTAGTTGAGTTGACAGGTCATTGTTGTTGCACTTTGGATAAGTTCATTAGTTGAGTTGACAGGTCATTGCTGTTGCTCATCGGACCAAGTTTATTAGTTGAGTTGACAGGTCATTCCTATTGCACATCCGCCAAGTTCATTAGTTGAGTTGACAGATCATTCCTATTGCACGAATGATGACGTCATGGGACGCACCAAAATGGCAGCTTATTTATATTCGAGCTATGGACCAAGCAATGTTTGCATTGAACAACACGATAAATGTTATTGCTGCGAGTTGGCAGATTTTTGAAAATGTTTTCAGGGGTTTGAACATAAATGTTTGTTCACAGTTCGTTAACCTTCGCTGTAGATAAAGTCGTTAATTGGATGGCTTCGTTTCAGACATTTTAGACGTTGGTAGCTAAGGACCTAACTTGTGCAAGCGGATGGCATTGGCAAGGATCATTTTGAATCTATGAAGTGGGCTCATTGTGTGTTTAACTCAAACGCATATGTGCTTTTTATCCAAAGACCTTTTTTTGGGGGGACTCAATGCAGATATCTCCGATGGAAGAATAAATTGTACTATTGGTCCCATAAATGATTCGCTTCCAGAGGTTTATGATGTAGTAAACAAAGCAGTTTTGTCATTGCAAGTGAATAATGTCCACACCTATAATTGGTCAGGATTGTGTGGCAGCAGCAGCTTTATAGCGAGCACAGAAGGCATCACAGGATTGTGCTATTCTGAAACAGCTATGCCATGCTACCCTGGAATTGCCTTTAATGGGATTACTGTGACCACAAACCACTCTCCATGTGTGTGCCACATATTTACACCCCAGAAAGAAATACTGAATATAACAGCACCATGTGCTGTCTGTGATATTAATGACCACAGACCAGGAGCCTCCAGTATGATTGATACAACTGTTGCACCAAGCACTTCATCAGCAGAGCCATATCTATGGAATGTTAATCTGACATTGTTCTTGAATGATGTCCAAGTTAGTGAGACATCAGAATCGTGTGGCGGCGGCTACAAGAAGTGGAGAACATCAAGTTCTGCTGCTATAAAGGAGACTTGCCTTGCTATCCCAGAATTGCCTTAAATGGAATCACTGTAGTTGAAAACTTCTCCTCTTGTGTAAACTACACATTCACATCTAAGAGTGAATCAGTGAAGGTCACAAAATCATATTCTCTCTGTGGTTTTACTAACTACAGGTCATGTGGCTTCTGTTGGATTGGAAATGACAAATTACCACCACTGTGTGTCTATATGTTTGGAATTGGAGTCATCAATGACGGCCTAACATCATCAAGTGCTATGACGATCATCATTTTCGGGAGGACGTGAACTCCCATGGTATATGGTGGATAGGCGGCAGGAACCATTGAAGGCTATGTCTGAAAAGTGTTCCTTCTTGCAGTTTCCTCATATTCCAAGTCCGGCTTGTTGCAGGAGCTACTGAGTTAAGTGCTCTGTGCACACCGTGAGCTGTGTGTCTCATCCGTTTTGATCCTGCTTCGATATCCCGCTTGTTTACGATGAATGATGATATCGTATGACAGAGAACAGTTGGCTGTGTTCACTTTCTGCGCGGTTTCGCCTTATGTCTTTTGGCGTGTGCTGAGACTGCTACGATGGGGACTACAGTTACCTTTCTTTGTTTGGGAGATGAGTTGGTAATTCGGATGATTCCACTGGCACGGGCGGTTGAGCAATTATGGATTTTAATTCATTTGCTGTGATGCCGAGGCCTTCCATAACCATAACCAATCCTATTGCACATCCAACAAGTCCATTAGTTGAGTTGATAGGTCATTCCTATTGCACATCCGTCAAGTTCATTAGTTGAGTTGACAGGTCATTCCTATTGCACATCCAACAAGTCCATTAGTTGAGTTGACAGATCATTCCTATTGCACATCCAACAAGTCCATTAGTTGAGTTGATAGGTCATTCCTATTGCACATCCGCCAAGTTCATTAGTTGAGTTGACAGATCATTCCTATTGCACATCCGCCAAGTTCATTAGTTGAGTTGACAGATCATTCCTATTGCACATCCAACAAGTTCATTAGTTGAGTTGACAGATCATTCCTATTGCACATCCGCCAAGTCCATTAGTTGAGTTGATAGGTCATTCCTATTGCACATCCGCCAAGTTCATTAGTTGAGTTGACAGATCATTCCTATTGCACATCCAACAAGTTCATTAGTTGAGTTGACAGGTCATTCCTATTGCACATCAGCCAAGTTCATTAGTTGAGTTGACAGGTCATTCCTATTGCACATCAGCCAAGTTCATTAGTTGAGTTGACAGTTCATTCCTATTGCACATCAGCCAAGTTCATTAGTTGAGTTGACAGGTCATTCCTATTGCACATCCAACATGTTCATTAGTTGAGTTGACAGGTCATTCATATTGCACATCCAACATGTTCATTAGTTGAGTTGACAGGTCATTCCTATTGCACATCAGCCAAATTCATTGAGTTAACAGGTCATTCCTATTGCACATTAGCCAAGTTCATTATTTGAGTTAACAGGTCATTCCTATTGCACATCCAACAAGTCCATTAGTTGAGTTGATAGGTCATTCCTATTGCACATCCGTCAAGTTCATTAGTTGAGTTGACAGGTCATTCCTATTGCACATCAGCCAAGTTCATTAGTTGAGTTAACAGGTCATTCCTACTGCACATCCGACAAGTTCATTATTTGAGTTAACAGGTCATTCCTATTGCACATCCGACAAGTTCATTATTTGAGTTGACAGGTCATTCCTATTGCACATCAGCCAAGTTCATTAGTTGAGTTAACAGGTCATTCCTACTGCACATCCGACAAGTTCATTATTTGAGTTAACAGGTCATTCCTATTGCACATCAGCCAAGTTCATTAGTTGAGTTAACAGGTCATTCCTACTGCACATCCGACAAGTTCATTATTTGAGTTAACAGGTCATTCCTATTGCACATCAGCCAAGTTCATTTGTTGAGTTGACAGGTCATTCCTATTGCACATCCGACAAGTTCATTATTTGAGTTAACAGGTCATTCCTATTGCACATCGAACAAGTTCATTAGTTGATAGTTGAGTTAACAGGTCATTCCTACTGCACATCCGACAAGTTCATTATTTGAGTTAACAGGTTATTCCTATTGCACATCGAACAAGTTCATTAGTTGATAGTTGAGTTAACAGGTCATTCCTACTGCACATCCGACAAGTTCATTATTTGAGTTAACAGGTCATTCCTATTGCACATCGAACAAGTTCATTAGTTGATAGTTGAGTTAACAGGTCATTCCTATTGCACATCCGACAAGTTCATTATTTGAGTTAACAGGTTATTCCTATTGCACATCAGCCAAGTTCATTAGTTGATAGTTGAGTTAACAGGTCATTCCTACTGCACATCCGACAAGTTCATTATTTGAGTTAACAGGTCATTCCTATTGCACATCCGACAAGTTCATTAATTGAGTTAACAGGTCATTCCTATTGCACATCCAACAAGTTCATTATTTGAGTTGACAGGTTATTCCTACTACACATCCAACAAGTTCATTATTTGAGTTGACAGGTTATTCCTACTACACATCCAACAAGTTCATTATTTGAGTTAACAGGTTATTCCTACTACACATCCAACAAGTTCAGAAGTGCTCAAAAACCTCCCTCATGCAAACCCTCAACATGAAGCTACTAACGGCACCTAAAACCTCCTCATCCAAACCCTCAACATGAAGCTACTAACGGCACCAAAAACCTCCCTCATGCAAACCCTCAACATGAAGCTACTAACGGCACCTCTATTGTGCTGTCTAACAGATCTTTTGTGGCTCCCTGCGTAGAGCTCTCGTCTGACATCCCCCACCTATCCTCACATATCCGTGCATGGCTGCAGATCCAGTTATGTCTTGAGTTGGTTTTTCAACATAACGTTGGCCAAAACCTATTTGGTAAAATTAGACCACTATCAAATAAATTCTAAAAAAAATAATGAAAACAATAGATCACTATATGGAGAATGGTTAAAAAGAGTAGAGATATCAAGTATAAAACTATATGGTTAAGAATTTAATTGAGTGGAAATAGCAAAAAAAAAAGGAAAAGGGGTAAATATAAAGTATAAAGTGAAGGGTTAAAAAGAGTTGAAGCAGCCAAGAAGATACCAACCAAGTTATCCATGCAATACTGAAGCTGAAACACCCTCTATCACATTGTCTGTCTACCAAACTGACAATTCAGTGATAAGTTATTTATTAATTCAGTCATTGACTCATTTATTCACAATTTGTGTATGTTATTGCTCTAGGATGTGACTTGACTGCTGTCATGACTTTATCAATTATAAATCAGTTATATATATAGTATCAGTTTATATTTTTGTCACTGAGTTCTCATAATTATTGCCATATTCATTAATCTATTACTCTATAAATGACATAAACACATAATCTTCAATGTATATTTCTGACAAGACTGGAAGTATTTGGATAGTTTTACCAATTTTTTATGATGAAATATTTCAACAACTGATGGGTATAAACAGATAATGGCTGTGTTGGTGAACAGGAAATGAGTGGGACACATGGTAATGCTTTACACAGGAGAACAATATAAAAACATGATGTATAGGCACACTGAAATGGCATGGTTTTGTACTGATCTCCTTTGTAAAGCTGTCCCAATGCACTGGTAGGTATCTAAGTTGTTCTATGTAAAGCTGTCCCAATGCACTGGTAGGTATCTAAGCTGTTCTGTGTAAAGCTGTCCCAATGCACTGGTAGGTATCTAAGCTGTTCTATGTAAAGCTGTCCCAATACAATGCTACGTATCAAAGCTGATCTCCTTTGTAAAGCTGTCCCAATGCACTGCTAGGTAAGCATTGGTCTTCAACAAACACTTTCAGCTCCCTGTGGAGCATTGGTCTTCAACAAACACTGTCAGCTCCCTGTGGAGCATAGGTCTTCAACAAGCACTCTTTATGCTGTTCTGTTTCTTTCCATTTTTTTAAGATCATTCCATGTCTTCCCCATCATCTTCATCTCTGCTTACACCTGTCTTCTCCAAGAATATCTTGCCTCTTTCCCTGGGAATTCAAAAAAAGGGCCTGCTGTGTAATACTCAATCGGCTTCTGCAGTGTGTGTACTATCCTGTACCATCATCATCTCCAATGTAACTCATTTGTCTACTGTATTTGACTGGTACTTTCCCATTGTTCAAATTTAGTCATTTTGTCCTGCCATTTCCTTCCTTCTATTCTGCTCAAGCATCCGCTAATGAAGGTCTGTATCTTTGTGATTGTCATTTTTGTTGTTCATGTTTTACAGCCATATAATAGGACTCATTTAACATTGGATTTAACTTTTTAACCTAATTTCTTTGTATTTCCATATATTTCCTAGTGCAACGAAGGCTCCTCTTGTTTTTTTTATCTCTATTTTAGTATCATTGTTCCTCCCTCTTTGTCTATATTACTGCTCAGAAGTATGTAAGATTGTATAGTAGAGCTATTTCTCCTATCATTATTTGGTTATTGCCAACTGCATTCATTCTCAAAATTGTTGTCTTATCTCTATTTATTTTTAGTCCCAGCTGTTGAGATCTCTCATCAAGTATACTCATTTTATCTTGCATGTGTTGATGATTATGTGATACGAGAGCTATGTCATCAGTAAAGTTTAAGCCATACGTTACTGTCAAGCTTGCAACAAATGTTCACATAAGAGCTTTATTTAAAACATAAAAAAAGGCTTATGTTTGAAAGTGACCCCTATGACCAAACTCCGTACTCATAACCATGCCTATAACAGTTATAAAAGTTACAAATAAAAAGAAAGCCTTAGTCCAAGGTTTGCGTACAAAGATATGCAGGACAGGAAAGTATCACTGTGCTCACAGACATGGTCACTGCTGTTAAAAGTTCACATCTTTAATATCCAATATTCTACCTCATCCTGATATAGTCAACCAGTTGGACTGATATCTGTTTTTAATTTGCTGAATGTCAGTTTTGATTTTCATTGTTTGTGTTTGGTTTAAATCAAAATGCCATAAAAGCAGTTAAATTACAGACAAATGTGACTTCAAACAAGTGACTGATGACTGTTGCTACAAGTGAACACACATAGCAATGGCAGGCAGGAATATATATACACAAATATATATATATATATATATATATATACAGGCACAAGGATGCTGATGCTAGCATACATAAGGCATGGGGATGCTGCAAGTCTCGTAGGTACCTTGACAAGCAAGAAGTTTTTCTGGTCTGTCTCAAGCATTGCCTGGTCAGACTTTTCATGCAATGACCTGAAAAGTCAAGACTTTCATTAGAAACAAACATCCCAGGCATTGACATCAGTTGCCACATAGCTTTCACACTAACCTGCAGGCCTCACGTGACCTCCCTGACATCTCACTGATGAATCACATCAAGAATATTATAAATCACACATGTGAATTTGTAAAATTATGTACCAAAATGGCAGTCAGGGCACTTTTCCAACAAACATGGAAAACAGACAAGAATTTTAACAACAATAAGAATTTTAACAAAATTGGAACATGGTCAACAAGATTTCAAACACGAAACACAGTCAATAAGAACTCTAACACGAAACACAGTCAACAAGAATTCTAACATGGAACACAGTCAACAAGAATTCTAACATGGAACACAGCCAACAAGAATTCTAAAACATGAAAGTCAACAAGAATTCTAAAACATGAAAGTCAACAAGAAATCAAGGAAAAGATCAAGAAATGAGATGGAGACAATGTGTGTGTGTAGGAGAGGCTAGAGAAAGGAAACAAGAATGATAAGGCTACCCATAAGAAATCAATCCCATGAACCCATACATCTTGTGCACCAATCAGTGCTACATTTGGCAGGAGATGTACATATATATATGTGTGCGTATTTTCCCAGTAAAAATGTAGCTGAGATGATGTATTTATCAACTGGTTCTATAAATAGGGACTACCCACAACATCTGGATCAACACTTTCTTAATGAACAGATTAGTACTTGTAATATAAAAGGATAAATGAAACATGTTCATGCCAGCCTTCTAAAGAGTGCCTAGTGTTGTCAGCTGTGCCTTCTTGAGGTAGTAGACAATGCTGTCCTTCTGGAACAGAAGCCATTCTTGAATTATGTGTCCGAAATTGTTTCAAGTTTTTTATAGTTTGAACCCCTTTAGAAGCTGAAATACTGAGCCCCCAGAAGCTGAAATACTGAGCCCCATTAGAAGCTGAGGTGTGCGTGGCCGTGTGGCTAAAACCACTGTTCTGCTGGCTGAAAAGCTGATGTACGGTGTTCACAGCCCGCGGCAGACAGAAAGGATTTTTTCTATCAGGGGTGAAATAAAAATCCTGAGTAGTCGCACACGTCGTGGCAACTGCTTTGACCAAGCGGCTTTTATCCCTCTGGTTCTATCGTTGCGCCCCCCCCTCTGACATACACCAGCAATGGTACTATGTGTCGTAAAGATAGTTTTTTTAAAAATCAGAAGCTGAAATACTAACCCCCCCATTAAAAGCTGAAATGCTGAGCCCCATTTGAAGCTGAAATACTGAGCCCCATTTGAAACTGAAATACTGAGTCCCATTAGAAGCTGAAATACTGAGCCCATAGAAGCTGAAAACTGAGCCCCATTAGAAGCTGAAATGCTGAGCCCAATTAAAAGCTGAAATATTGAACCCCATTAGAAGCTGAAACACTGAGCCCCATTAGAAGCTGAAATACTGAGCCCCATTTGAAGCTGAAATACTGAACCCCTAGAAGCTGAAATACTGAGCCCCTTTAGAAGCTGAAATACTGAGCCCCTTTAGAAGCTGAAATACTGAGCCCCTTTAGAAGCTGAAATACTGAGCCCCTTTAGAAGCTGAAATACTGAACCCCTAGAAGCTGAAATACTGAGCCCCTTTAGAAGCTGAAATACTAAGCCCCTTTAGAAGCTGAAATACTAAGCCCCTAGAAGCTGAAACACAAGTCTGTCTTTGATACAACCAGCAGTGAGAGCAACCTTCAGCACTTGCAGTATTTTGTCTCTTCTTCCACTTTTTCTGTTTCTTTGAGGATTCTTCAAGAGATGGTTATTTCCTGCTGTTTATGCAAGTGTGTTCTTGATTTTCTTTCAGTCTCTGATTGTGAGTCCCGTCTTGGTCTCATCAGGACCCTACCTACTTCAGGCAAGTTCATATTGTCTTTGTCTCATCTTTCATCACTATTGAGCTGTCAAAAAAACATTTGTTTCTACATCTTTATCCTTTCCATTGTATTCAACATCTCTCTGCTGTCCCCTATATTCAACAACTCACTGCTGTCCCCTATATTCAACATCTCTCTGCTGTCCCCTGTATTCAACATCTCTCTGCTGTCCCCGGTATTGAACATCTCTCTGCTGTCCCCTATATTCAACAACTCACTGCTGTCCCCTATATTCAACATCTCTCTGCTGTCCCCTGTATTCAACATCTCTCTGCTGTCCCCGGTATTGAACATCTCTCTGCTGTCCCCTATATTCAACAATTCACTGCTGTCCCTCCTCTCGCTAACTCCCTTCAGACTAACTGGTCTAAAGACCGGTACAGAAGTTACCCTATTCTATCTCGCCGTTGTCCCCTATCTCCAACTGTTGCTGTGTAAACATCTGCATAAACAAACTCATTAAACAGGCGCTCATTCTCCACAATTCTGCAGCTGATGTAACAACAACAACATAAAAACATCACATCATGGTAGATGATTGTCAACACATGACATATAACTATAACCAGACCCCGCAATAACTGACAAGCACCCGAGGAGGTAGTTGAATCCTACCTGCAAGGCTTACACCATCTCGACTGTTGGTCCATCCCATAACGTGCACGACATTTTTTTTCATTTGGACATTCTCCTGAACAAGAAAATATGTTTGTCAGTGCACAAGAAGAAGTGTTAACAATATACATACATCTTTATGTGTTAAACCTCAAAGAAACATTTGCTGATAAATCACCTTGCTACCCGAATACATTTGACATTTTTCATACATTTAGTTACCACATTTTGTTTCACATTTTTTTACGTTCGCAAACTTTCATCTCTGGCCAAGTCCCTAGAGACTAGGAACTGAATTTAGGGTGTTAATTCATTCTTCCCTGACAGCCGTGAGCACAGTGGTCCCTGGCCGTATAGGCAGATAACTCCGTCTTCAGGGGTACTCATTTTTTCCATCAATGAGTAATTGACATTTCAAGCTAGGTCTCGCTGCTGAGACCAGGGGTGGTTGCCGCAGAGAGAAATCACAAATAAAAATCCCAACTAGTGTAGCCAGAATTTGAATCCACAATCTATCTGTCTCGAGATCAGCATCTTACCTCGAGACCAACCAATACCCTAGCATTACATTTAAAGACCTTATTTTTTCATGACATTTAAAAAACCATACTTTATATTACATTAAAAATATTTTATATTACATTTAACAACTTTATTTTGTATTACATTTAAGAACACTCCACATACAAATAAACAATTAAATTTGCCATAAGAAATAACAGCTGCTACAACTCAACTATATTATAATACTTGTAACAGACCAATCACAACAACTCAACTATGTTATAATACTTGTAACAGACCAATCACAATAACTCAACTATGTTATAATACTTGTAACAGACCAGTCACAACAACTGAACTATGTTATAATACTTGTAACAGACCAATCACAACAATTCAACTATATGTTATAATACTTGTAGCAGACCAGTCACAACAACCCGACTATGTCATAATACTTGTAACAGACCAGTCACAACAACCCGACTATGTTATAATACTTGTAACAGACCAAATCACAACAACCCGACTATATTATAATACTATTATTATGGATTTTAATTCGTTTGCTGTGATGCCGAGGCCTTCCATAACCAATAACAATAACAATATGTTATAATACTTGTAGCAGACCAATCACAACAACTCAACTATGTTATAATACTTGTAACAGACCAATCACAACAATTCAACTATGTGTTACAATACTTGTAGCAAACCAATCACAACAACAAATAGGAAACATAAAAGCAGGAGAGGCCAACAGATGAGCAAAAGATAGTAAATTATATCTCCTAACACTGAGTCAAATGAGGAAGAAAAGAAGAAATATAATAGACAGACCAATCACACACAACTATACTCTACATAACAATAATCAGAGCAATCACACACAACTATACTCTACATAGTGATTAACAGACCAATGACAGCACTTGACACAGGAAATAATGGTTGAATGATAACTCACCTGGCTTGTTTTCTAAGTCCACACACAGCTGACCACTCCCCCCTATTGCACTGTGTCCACTCATTGGACTGTGTCCACTCATTGGACTCACAGGGCCTGACCCACCGGACCCCATGCCACCCATGATGTTCCCACCTCCATCACTCTGGCCATCCTTTTTCCGCTTCTTCTTCTTCTGATGTGCTGCGTAGTTGTCCCTGGCGCTCCAGCCTGGGTACAACTGTAGGTGGAGCTCTTTCTCCTTTCTGGCCATCTCATAATACTTGGCCTGCTCTGACCTGTCCAGGGCATGCCACTGTCAACAAAATATAACAAGTTACAATCACCATATGTAACTACATATGTTCTCAAGCTAACATCTCATTTAATGTTATCATCTGATTTAAGATTAACAACTCACTAATGTTATCATCTGATTTAAGATTATCAACTCAATAATGTTATCATCTGATTTAAGATTATCAACTCACTAATGTTATCATCTGATTTAAGATTATCAACTCAATAATGTTATCATCTGATTTAAGATTATGAATCTCAAAAATGTTATCATCTGATTTAAGATTATCAACTCAATAATGTTATATGATTTAAGATTAACAACTAATTAATTTCACCATTTGTTTAATAATTATAGCCCTCACAAATGTTATCATCTATGTTATAACTATCATCATCATCAAGTATCAAGCGTGCTGGCATAAGTGATCATGTCTCTCCACAACTTTCGATCTCGACAGTTATTTATCATTTCTGTTGTTTTCTGTTGTTAACCTTCTGCTAAGCCATTCTCTTAAACTGTCTGGTATCTTTTCTCTTTGCTTCCCTCTATCTCTTCGCGCCCCCCCCCCCCCCCCGATTTTTACAGTTGTCACAATATATTCCAGCTGTTCCCTTCTCATTTCATGGCCAAAAAATTATGATTGTTTCTCCCTAATATTGGATATTAGCTCTCTTTTTGCTAACTATTTATTTTATATTATTTTATAACTATATCATTCACAAATGTTATCATCTATTTTATAACTTTATCACTCACAAATGTTATCATCTATTTTATAACTTTATCACTCACAAATGTTATCATCTATTTTATAACTATATCACTCACAAATGTTATCATCTATTTTATAACTATATCACTCACAAATGTTATCATCTATTTTATAACTTTATCACTCACAAATGTTATCATCTATTTTATAACTATATCACTCACAAATGTTATCATCTATTTTATAACTATATCACTCACAAATATTTGCTGTTATTTAAAAATGTCTATCTCAACATTGGTGAAGTAAAAGTGCTTGAACATACATATTGATACCATCGTCAACCTTTACATCAGAATTTGTTCCCTCCTATCATGAAATTAGTAATGATTTTGTTGAGATCTACAAATTATCAGAATCCTTACTTGGTTACTATCTTAAAGTTTTACAGGCCATGATGTAGTGGCTTTCATCTGACCATTCAAAATAATATAATTCATATTTCTTTTAAGAAAATCCTGAACGATCTTGAACTTAATAAATGTGAATTCACAACTGTGCTGTAATTCGATGTCAGTGCCTTGTTTTTGAATTCTGTGTTGCAGTGAACGGAGGTGTTTGATAATTCAAAATTTGAGGTTTCACTAAACACAATCACATGTGTGGATGTCAAGCATAAAGTAGAATTTTATAAAGAATGTTTTGTGTGAGAAAGGGTTTGTGAAAGCAGTGTCTTGAGAAAATTAATGCTCATTTCTTATGAGTTAAAATGCTCATTTCTTATGAGTTAAAATGGACTTAATATCCAGTGAGGAACAATTGCATATACACCTTTGGTTTGTAAAATAAAACAAAACTACTGTAATACAATTGTTGATAAACCAATAATTATGAAACTGATAGGAATAACAAAGAAAATGACGGTTTTGATAATTATGTGCTGTCAACATAACATATGTGATGTTGAAAATAATATTAGGGTTGGGACAAAAATAAGATCCAGTGCAAAATAAAAAGTTTTCTAAGAAAAGTCATTGCTGAGAAATGAAATAAATTGCAAGGACAAACATGTGTGAATACGCTATAAGATTGCACTCATGTATTACAGTGTGATTGGGAGCTAACATCTCTCTCCTCTTATAATGTTTTATTCAGACAACAAAGAGGCAAAGGTGCCTCGCAGCAGCAGAGTTGGAAGTTGTCAGTGTCCCACAGCTGATGGCTTGTGCCAGGATCGGTGAACCAAAACCATCCAGAAACTGCTCCATATCTCTGTAGTGCCTCCAGAAAGAGGCTAGACTAACCTGTCTAGTCTGGCCAAGTGAGTAGGGATCAAAGAAGGAAGACAACCCAGTACTCAAAAATGTTGTGCTGAAGTCGGTTGTGTTGGGTCAAATGGCGCAAATATCACAGTTATACTGCAAACCACAACACAACACAGACACACAACCTTAACATCCTTTTAAGGGTGGATGACGAAGAGGTGTGCTTCTTTAGTCATCAGGCGAACGCATGCAAGACAACTCCATTATGCGCAGATAACAACTGTGATACTTTCCATAATTTTTCCCTCAACTTGTTGGACTCTCAACTTAATGTTGCACAATTTTTGGTGATTGGAAACAGCATCCTCTGATTGGCCTCCAGGTGATTGGAAACAGCATCCTCTGATTGGCCTCCAGGTGATTGGAAACAGCATCCTCTGATTGGCCTCCAGGTGATTGGAAACAGCATCCTCTGATTGGCCTCCAGGTGATTGGAAACAGCATCCTCTGATTGGCCTCCAGGTGATTGGAAACAGCATCCTCTGAATGGCCTCAAGTGATTGGAAACAGCATCCTCTGAGTGGCCTCCAGGTGATTGGAAACAGCATCCTCTGAGTGCCCTCCAGGTGATTGGAAACAGCACCCTCTGAGTGCCCTCCAGGTGATTGGAAACAGCATCATCTGAGTGGCCTCCAGGTGATTGGAAACAGCATCCTCTGATTGGCCTCCAGGTGATTGGAAACAGCATCCTCTGAGTGGCCTCCAGATGATTGGAAACAGCATCCTCTGAGTGGCCTCCAGGTGAATGGAAACAGCATCCTCTGAGTGGCCTCCAGGTGATTGGAAACAGCATCCTCACAAACTTTGTATCACGGCCTGGGATCCACAGTGTGGGTAGTTTTTGCTGACAATTTTACCTGGGCAGCGGCCATATTTATGGGGGCCTACTCTTTTGAATTTTAACTGCCAAGAGTTCTTTAAGGTACACGAGTGCACACATGACCTCCTGTTTATTGCTGTTATCTGAGAGGACTAGACAACAGATCTCACTACCCAAGAAATCAGGGGAGAGTAACGTCACAAAAAAATCATGGACTAATTTTTCCTATTTTTGAAAAATCACCACCGCCTCTGATGGGCTTTGAACCCATTTCCTTCCTGTCCTGAAGCCGACGTTGTACCTCTAGACCACCCAGCCCCCTGATGTGTATCCAGGCAACAACTACTTTATCTGGTCATCAGGAAATACTCCTTGTTAACACTATTCTATGGAATCATTAAATAGAGACACCAAGCATTGGAGCACAAATTTCTAGGTTTGTTGCCATTTCTAACAGTCTGTAAAAAGTAGCGTTAATATCTTTTCCTTAAAGCCACATTTCAAATACTGGCTAAAGGGAAGGTTTTGTTTGTGTGCGTGCTTGTGTGTTCATAAATGTAGAATATGGCAAAAAGTTCACTACAAAACGTTTATAAAATGAACAGAAAAAACACATATTAACAAAGTAATAACAATGCAGTCACAAGTATAACTTTGCTGCTGCTTCATCTCACTGTATTTTTGTTACTGGAAGAATTCAATTCAGAAGATAACATTTTATAATTGGAAGAATTCAATCCAGAAGATAACATTTTATAATTGGAAGAATTCAATTCAGGAGATAACTTTTTATAATTGGAAGAATTCAATTCAGAAGATAACATTTTATAATTGGAAGAATTCAACCAAGAAGATAACATTTTATAATTGGAAGAATTCAATCCAGAATATAACATTTTATAATTGAAAGAATTCAATCCAGAAGATAACATTTTATAATTGGAAGAATTCAATCCAGAAGATAACATTTTATAATTGGAAGAATTCAACCAAGAAGATAACATTTTATAATTGGAAGAACTCAACCAAGAAGATAACATTTTATAATTGGAAGAATTCAACCAAGAAGATAACATTTTATAATTGGAAGAATTCAATTCAGAAGATAACATTTTATAATTGGAAGAATTCAACCAAGAAGATAACATTTTATAATTAGAAGAATTCAACCAAGAAGATAACATTTTATAATTGGAAGAATTCAATCCAGAAGATA
This sequence comes from Megaustenia siamemsis, assembly GCA_032433765.1. Taxonomy (NCBI): domain Eukaryota; kingdom Metazoa; phylum Mollusca; class Gastropoda; order Stylommatophora; family Ariophantidae; genus Megaustenia; species Megaustenia siamemsis. Next base: position 4,857,635 of record JAVIAB010000117.1, on the reverse strand, counting down.
ACATTTTATAGTTGGAAGAATTCAACCAAGAAGAAAACATTTTATAATTGGAAGAATTCAATCCAGAAGATAACATTTTATAATTGGAAGAATTCAATCAAGAAGATAACATTTTATAATTGGAAGAATTCAATCCAGAAGATAACATTTTATAATTGGAAGAATTCAATTCAGAAGATAACATTTTATAATTGGAAGAATTCAACCAAGAAGATATTTTATAATTGCAAGAATTCAATCCAGAAGATAACATTTTATAATTGGAAGAATTCAATCCAGAAGATAACATTTTATAATTGGAAGAATTGAAACCAGAAGATGACATTTTATAATTGGAAGAATTCAATCCAGAAGATAACATTTTATAATTGGAAGAATTCAATTCAGAAGATAACATTTTATAATTGGAAGAATTCAATCCAGAAGATAACATTTTATAATTGGAAGAATTCAATCCAGAAGATAACATTTTATAATTGGAAGAATTCAATTCAGAAGATAACATTTTATAATTGGAAGAATTCAATCCAGAAGATAACATTTTATAATTGGAAGAATTCAATCCAGAAGATAACATTTTATAATGGGAAGAATTCAATTCAGAAGATAACATTTTATAATTGGAAGAATTCAACCACCAAGAAGATAACATTTTATAAGTCCAATAAAAGAAGTTCATGACTTGAGGCAGAAATGTTCAATTTGACAAGTTTAGTGTCACAGGTTTAGTCTGAAACATGAAAACATTGTGTACAGAGTTGACATCTTGAACAAGAAGATATGTTCTTTGGTAAGGGTTGGTACAGCAATCTAGAATAAGAAGATATAATTGTGTACATAGTTGGTAGAGTGATCTAGAACAAAATGATATAATCGCGTACATGGTTGGTATAATGATCTAGAACAAGGAGATATAATTGTGTACATGGTTGGTAAGGTGATCTAGAACAAGGAGATATAATTGTGTACAAGATTGGTATAATGATCTAAAACAAGAAGATATAATTGTGTACATGGTTGGTATAATGATCTAGAACAAGAAGATATAATTGTGTACACGGTTGGTATAATGATCTAGAACAAAGAGATATAATTGTGTACAAGGTTGGTATAATGATCTAGAACAAGGAGATATAATTGTGTACAAGGGTGGTATAATGATCTAGAACAAGGAGATATAATTGTGTACATGGTTGGTATAATGATCTAGAACAAAAATGGGTAGCTCGTTGACAAAAACAGAAGGAATTGAAAGAGAATGACAATTTGACATGGCAATATGGTTAATAAGGAACGAAGAGAGTCAAGCAACTGCACACACGTGCTTCTTAGGTTTAGTGGGGATGGTCCCCGACTGGGACACACAAGGCGGTTGTTACTCACCCTACGGCCCAGGATCTGGTTTATGGCCGCTGACTCCTTCAGGGTACACTCAGAGATAACTTTGGGCCTCATTTCTTTCATAAACAACATAAAGGCATTTAAGGGTTTCTTTACATAAGGCTTTTTTCTGGCGTCTTCACCCACCCCGCTGTGGTTGTTGTGGTGATGGTGCGAGGACTTACAACTAGAGTTCTCGTCACCATGCGACGAGTTTAGCTGCCTGCAAAAAGGACCAAACAGAAAAAGGGGAATGCATAACCACATAGTAAACATTGTGTGAAGAGCCAGTCTTGTTTAAGTTACTGTCACCCTAGCTGTGGTAGTTCCTGCAGTAGGATGTGACTAACCAACGACAGCGGACCACAGAGAGAAAATATGTACAAACTCAACAATTTGGCCGAACTTACCCTCCGGCCCAAAATCTGGTTGATAGCCGAGGACTCCCTCAGCGTACACTCGGCAATGACCTTGGGCCGCTGTTCTTTCATAAATAACATAAAAGCGTTTAATGGTTTCTTTATATGATTTTTTTTCTTGTGTGGGGGCTCAGCGGTGTGGCCAGGGGTATGACTGGAAAGAAACAAGGGGACACAAATGGAGAAATCACAAGAGGTTATCTGCTCTTGTCAGCATGCAAATGTAAGTCAAGAGACACAGACAAATGGGAATCATTGGTTTTACCTATGGGACCACACAGATGTAGGAACATGACAATTGTTAACTATAACATGTTGGACACATGGTCTATATCAGGAATGTCAGGCTGGAGAAAACTGTCATGATTTGAGTGTAGTTAATACATGTGATCACATTGAGCTTTCATTGCTGGTTTCCTGACATTTGAGTTATCACTGTATACATTGTCACAGTGAATCACATAGTTACCTGACATCTGAGTTGTCACTTTGTGCATTGTGACAGTGAATCACATAGTTACCTGACATCTCAGTTGTCACTTTGTGCATTGTGACAGTGAATCACATAGTTACATGACATTTGCATTGTCACTTTCTGCATTGTGACAATCAGCGTAACCGATAGTCTCCTGAAATTGTTGTCACTAGGTGCGTTGTGACAGTGAATTCCATACAGACATGAACAATTCAAGATTGCTGGCACTGGAGTGTCCTGATGGAAGCAGTCCATTCCTAAGACTGGTCTTTCTCCAAAGAGGTGTTAACAACGTGCTTGTCTATACTTTATGTCTTTATTGATCAAATGAGACATTAGCTATCAAAGAACTCTTCATCTACTGAGACATTAGCTACCAGCAACTCTTCATCTACTGAGACATTAGCTATCAGCAACTCTTCATCTACTGAGACATTAGCTACCAGCAACTCTTCATCTACTGAGACATTAGCTACCAGCAACTCTTCATCTACTGAGACATTAGCTACCAGCAACTCTTCATCTACTGAGACATTAGCTATCAAAGAACTCTTCATCTATGAGACATTAGCTACCAGCAACTCTTCATCTACTGAGACATTAGCTACCAGCAACTCTTCATCTACTGAGACATTAGCTATCAAAGAACTCTTCATCTACTGAGACATTAGCTATCAAAGAACTCTTCATCTACTGAGACATTAGCTATCAAAGAACTCTTCATCTACTGAGACATTAGCTACCAGCAACTCTTCATCTACTGAGACATTAGCTATCAAAGAACTCTTCATCTACTGAGACATTAGCTACCAGCAACTCTTCATCTACTGAGACATTAGCTATCAAAGAACTCTTCATCTACTGAGACATTAGCTACCAGCAACTCTTCATCTACTGAGACATTAGCTACCAGCAACTCTTCATCTACTGAGACATTAGCTATCAAAGAACTCTTCATCTACTGAGACATTAGCTACCAGCAACTCTTCATCTACTGAGACATTAGCTATCAAAGAACTCTTCATCTACTGAGACATTAGCTACCAGCAACTCTTCATCTACTGAGACATTAGCTACCAGCAACTCTTCATCTACTGAGACATTAGCTATCAAAGAACTCTTCATCTACTGAGACATTAGCTACCAGCAACTCTTCATCTACTGAGACATTAGCTACCAGCAACTCTTCATCTACTGAGACATTAGCTACCAGCAACTCTTCATCTACTGAGACATTAGCTACCAGCAACTCTTCATCTACTGAGACATTAGCTACCAGCAACTCTTCCTCTACTGAGACATTAGCTACCAGCAACTCTTCATCTACTGAGACATTAGCTACCAGCAACTCTTCATCTACTGAGACATTAGCTACAGCAACTCTTCCTCTACTGAGACATTAGCTACCAGCAACTCTTCATCTACTGAGACATTAGCTACCAGCAACTCTTCATCTACTGAGACATTAGCTACCAGCAACTCTTCATCTACTGAGACATTAGCTACCAGCAACTCTTCATCTACTGAGACATTAGCTACCAGCAACTCTTCATCTACTGAGACATTAGCTACCAGCAACTCTTCATCTACTGAGACATTAGCTACCAGCAACTCTTCCTCTACTGAGACATTAGCTGCCAGCAACTCTTCCTCTACTGAGACATTAGCTGCCAGCAACTCTTCATCTATTAAGACATTAGCTACCAGCAACTCTTCATCTATTAAGACACTAGCTACCAGCAACTCTTCATCTATAAGACATTAGCTACCAGCAACTCTTCATCTATTAAGACATTAGCTACCAGGAACTCTTCATCTATTAAGACATTAGCTACCAGCAACTCTTCCTCTACTGAGACATTAGCTACCAGCAACTCTTCATCTATTAAGACATTAGCTACCAGCAACTCTTCATCTATTAAGACACTAGCTACCAGGAACTCTTCATGTATCAAGGCAGTAGCCTTCTGGAACTCTCCCCATTTTAAACACATCACTAGTGCTGTGCCCATCCATACCACATATCATCATGCAGCTCTATACATCACCAATCTGACAGCTCTTTGCTGTCTAATGTTCTTGTCTTCTTCAGTCTGTAGGCTATCCTTGATGTCCTGTTATCTGTAAGGTCACCACTTCTCTATTTCCCAAGAGCTACAATGATTCCCAATTTGAAAATTGGTCTTTCAAGGCTATGACACTGTCAAGTGACATTAAGTCATATTCATGTGACACACATCAGTCATTTGTGCCTCATTGCCAAGTCTGATGTCATATCATCTATGGTAATCTTATATTCTAAGGTGTATCTTGGTCTACGTCCTATGGGCTGGCAATGGCTCGAAAGGTCAATAGATAGATAGATAGAATCTTACATTTACATTGTCCCACCAAACAAATGATGTTGTCACATTATGGCCCTAATCATGGGCAGTAAGAAAGTGATATCTAATGTAGAAGACATGAACAGAACAAGTGCATCAACATGGAGATAGGCAGGGAATGGAAACCACTCAGACCAAGTGAATGTCTCATTGAAAGTCACAAAGAAAGTATGGGCATGGGCAGTAGGGCAGACAGCGAAATACAATTTGTGAGAGACAGCTGATGTGAGAAATGACAGATGAGTGACAGCTGATAGTAGAATGCTGCAAAAAGACATGTGTGGTCCTGTCTCCTAGCAGGTGAAATGCTCTCAGCAGGGCACCTGTACAGCTCTGGTCAGACACCTGAAGCAAAGTTTATAGCATAGAGGACACTCACCATCATCATCTACCAAAGTTTGTAGCATAGAGGACACTCACCATCATCATCTACCAAAGTTTGTAGCATAGAGGACACTCACCATCATCATCTACCAAAGTTTGTAGCATAGAGGACACTCACCATCATCATCTACCAAAGTTTGTAGCATAGAGGACACTCACCATCATCATCTACCAAAGTTTGTAGCATAGAGGACACTCACCATCATCATCTACCAAAGTTTGTAGCACAGAGGACACTCACCATCATCATGTACCAAAGTTTGTAGCACAGAGGACACTCACCATCATCATGTACCAAAGTTTGTAGCATAGAGGACACTCACCATCATCATGTACCAAAGTTTGTAGCATAGAGGACACTCACCATCATCATGTACCAAAGTTTGTAGCATAGAGGACACTCACCATCATCATCTACCAAAGTTTGTAGCACAGAGGACACTCACCATCATCATCTACCAAAGTTTGTAGCATAGAGGACACTCACCATCATCATCTACCAAAGTTTGTAGCATAGAGGAAGCTCACCATCATCATCTACCAAAGTTTGTAGCATAGAGGAAGCTCACCATCATCATCTACCAAAGTTTGTAGCATAGAGGACACTCACCATCATCACTGACCAAGCAAAATTGTCTCAGACTGCACTCCACAAATGGTAGCATCTACCTGCTCAAGTAACACCAGCAACATGTACTGCTATCCTTGCACCATCTCAACAATAACCATCCACTCAGTAATTGTTCGGTCACTCATCATCAACACCACAAACAGACTGTGTGTGTGTGTCACTTCAAGTCCTCCACCACCTCCTCCACAGATGTCCTCAGTTTTGGAAGCTGTCAGTGCCAGTCATCTTGCTAAGTTCTCTATCTTCTTTCACTGTAGTCTTCTTTACATCTGTAGAATCTCTGGTGCATCTTACAAACTGACTAGACTGGAACTGCTATCCTCTTGCTTCTTCTTCACCAATCAGACACTGTGATGCATTTCGACCAGCTTGGGTCATGAACGAGACGATGAGCTTCAGGTCTTCACCATTTCCACATAATGTCAATTGTTTCTGTGGGCCATATGTTGAGAGTGATGCAGCCCTGTAGGATATGTTCTTTATAGTTTATCTGGATGCTCCACAGTCACATGTTACAAAGTCAATGAGTCATGTCTTGTGTCAGTATGCTCTGAGGTCACAATGACCTGTTCTGAGTTTGAATATCCTGGTCTGCTGAGTTTGTCAAAGCTATTAAATATCATCTCAATGTGGACACTGTTACAGGGAAATACAAATCCTGACTGTGAACATTTCTACAGCTACTGATACTGTTGACAGTTATCTCCTCATGCATCTGTAGGCTGCCAACGCTTAGTACAGTGCCAGACCCCACCCACCTACTCTACCACAGAGCCACCACTTGTATGCTACTCTCTGTTGTCTGTCCCTTGCGTTCTTGGCTTAATGGCCTTTAATATACTTCTGAACATTCCTCTATACAACATAACATTTGTTACAGGCTGTCTCTGGACAACTGCAGCCAGTAGAGACAAGCAGCCAGTAGAGACATGCAGCCAGTAGAGACGTGCAGCCAGTAGAGACGTGCAGCCAGTAGAGACGTGCAGCCAGTAGAGACGTGCAGCCAGTAGAGACGTGCAGCCAGTAGAGACGTGCAGCCAGTAGAGACGTGCAGCCAGTAGAGACGTGCAGCCAGTAGAGACGTGCAGCCAGTAGAGACGTGCAGCCAGTAGAGACGTGCAGCCAGTAGAGACGTGCAGCCAGTAGAGACAAGCAGCCAGTAGAGACGTGCAGCCAGTAGAGACGTGCAGCCAGTAGAGACGTGCAGCCAGTAGAGACGTGCAGCCAGTAGAGACAAGCAGCCAGTAGAGACAAGCAGCCAGTAGAGACGTGCAGCCAGTAGAGACGTGCAGCCAGTAGAGACGTGCAGCCAGTAGAGACGTGCAGCCAGTAGAGACAAGCAGCCAGTAGAGACAAGCAGCCAGTAGAGACGTGCAGCCAGTAGAGACGTGCAGCCAGTAGAGACGTGCAGCCAGTAGAGACGTGCAGCCAGTAGAGACAAGCAGCCAGTAGAGACGTGCAGCCAGTAGAGACAAGCAGCCAGTAGAGACGTGCAGCCAGTAGAGACGTGCAGCCAGTAGAGACGTGCAGCCAGTAGAGACGTGCAGCCAGTAGAGACGTGCAGCCAGTAGAGACGTGCAGCCAGTAGAGACGTGCAGCCAGTAGAGACAAGCAGCCAGTAGAGACGTGCAGCCAGTAGAGACGTGCAGCCAGTAGAGACAAGCAGCCAGTAGAGACAAGCAGCCAGTAGAGACATGCAGCCAGTAGAGACAAGCAGCCAGTAGAGACAAGCAGCCAGTAGAGACATGCAGCCAGTAGAGACATGCAGCCAGTAGAGACATGCAGCCAGTAGAGACAAGCAGCCAGTAGAGACAAGCAGCCAGTAGAGACAAGCAGCCAGTAGAGACGTAGCAGCCAGTAGAGACGTAGCAGCCAGTAGAGACAAGCAGCCAGTAGAGACAAGCAGCCAGTAGAGACGTGCAGCCAGTAGAGACAAGCAGCCAGTAGAGACGTGCAGCCAGTAGAGACAAGCAGCCAGTAGAGACATGCAGCCAGTAGAGACAAGCAGCCAGTAGAGACAAGCAGCCAGTAGAGACAAGCAGCCAGTAGAGACGTGTAGCCAGTAGAGACGTGCAGCCAGTAGAGACATGCAGCCAGTAGAGACAAGCAGCCAGTAGAGACAAGCAGCCAGTAGAGACATGCAGCCAGTAGAGACGTGCAGCCAGTAGAGACGTAGCAGCCAGAAGAGACAAGCAGCCAGTAGAGACAAGCAGCCAGTAGAGACAAGCAGCCAGTAGAGACATGCAGCCAGTAGAGACAAGCAGCCAGTAGAGACATGCAGCCAGTAGAGACAAGCAGCCAGTAGAGACAAGCAGCCAGTAGAGACATGCAGCCAGTAGAGACAAGCAGCCAGTAGAGACAAGCAGCCAGTAGAGACAAGCAGCCAGTAGAGACAAGCAGCCAGTAGAGACAAGCAGCCAGTAGAGACAAGCAGCCAGTAGAGACAAGCAGCCAGTAGAGACGTGGCAGCCAGTAGAGACGTGGCAGCCAGTAGAGACGTAGCAGCCAGTAGAGACGTAGCAGCCAGTAGAGACAAGCAGCCAGTAGAGACGTGTAGCCAGTAGAGACAAGCAGCCAGTAGAGACGTGCAGCCAGTAGAGACGTGCAGCCAGTAGAGACGTGCAGCCAGTAGAGACGTGCAGCCAGTAGAGACGTGCAGCCAGTAGAGACAAGCAGCCAGTAGAGACATGCAGCCAGTAGAGACAAGCAGCCAGTAGAGACAAGCAGCCAGTAGAGACAAGCAGCCAGTAGAGACATGCAGCCAGTAGAGACAAGCAGCCAGTAGAGACAAGCAGCCAGTAGAGACAAGCAGCCAGTAGAGACGTGCAGCCAGTAGAGACAAGCAGCCAGTAGAGACAAGCAGCCAGTAGAGACGTAGCAGCCAGTAGAGACTAGCAGCCAGTAGAGACATGCAGCCAGTAGAGACAAGCAGCCAGTAGAGACAAGCAGCCAGTAGAGACATGCAGCCAGTAGAGACAAGCAGCCAGTAGAGACATGCAGCCAGTAGAGACAAGCAGCCAGTAGAGACAAGCAGCCAGTAGAGACAAGCAGCCAGTAGAGACAAGCAGCCAGTAGAGACAAGCAGCCAGTAGAGACAAGCAGCCAGTAGAGACAAGCAGCCAGTAGAGACAAGCAGCCAGTAGAGACAAGCAGCCAGTAGAGACAAGCAGCCAGTAGAGACAAGCAGCCAGTAGAGACAAGCAGCCAGTAGAGACGTGTAGCCAGTAGAGACGTAGCAGCCAGTAGAGACGTAGCAGCCAGTAGAGACGTGTAGCCAGTAGAGACAAGCAGCCAGTAGAGACGTGTAGCCAGTAGAGACAAGCAGCCAGTAGAGACGTGCAGCCAGTAGAGACGTGCAGCCAGTAGAGACAAGCAGCCAGTAGAGACAAGCAGCCAGTAGAGACAAGCAGCCAGTAGAGACGTAGCAGCCAGTAGAGACGTAGCAGCCAGTAGAGACGTAGCAGCCAGTAGAGACGTGTAGCCAGTAGAGACAAGCAGCCAGTAGAGACAAGCAGCCAGTAGAGACAAGCAGCCAGTAGAGACGTAGCAGCCAGTAGAGACTAGCAGCCAGTAGAGACATGCAGCCAGTAGAGACATGCAGCCAGTAGAGACAAGCAGCCAGTAGAGACAAGCAGCCAGTAGAGACATGCAGCCAGTAGAGACAAGCAGCCAGTAGAGACATGCAGCCAGTAGAGACAAGCAGCCAGTAGAGACAAGCAGCCAGTAGAGACAAGCAGCCAGTAGAGACAAGCAGCCAGTAGAGACAAGCAGCCAGTAGAGACAAGCAGCCAGTAGAGACAAGCAGCCAGTAGAGACAAGCAGCCAGTAGAGACAAGCAGCCAGTAGAGACAAGCAGCCAGTAGAGACAAGCAGCCAGTAGAGACAAGCAGCCAGTAGAGACAAGCAGCCAGTAGAGACAAGCAGCCAGTAGAGACAAGCAGCCAGTAGAGACGTGCAGCCAGTAGAGACGTAGCAGCCAGTAGAGACGTAGCAGCCAGTAGAGACGTGTAGCCAGTAGAGACAAGCAGCCAGTAGAGACATGCAGCCAGTAGAGACAAGCAGCCAGTAGAGACGTAGCAGCCAGTAGAGACTAGCAGCCAGTAGAGACATGCAGCCAGTAGAGACAAGCAGCCAGTAGAGACGTAGCAGCCAGTAGAGACGTGTAGCCAGTAGAGACAAGCAGCCAGTAGAGACATGCAGCCAGTAGAGACAAGCAGCCAGTAGAGACGTAGCAGCCAGTAGAGACTAGCAGCCAGTAGAGACATGCAGCCAGTAGAGACAAGCAGCCAGTAGAGACAAGCAGCCAGTAGAGACATGCAGCCAGTAGAGACAAGCAGCCAGTAGAGACAAGCAGCCAGTAGAGACAAGCAGCCAGTAGAGACAAGCAGCCAGTAGAGACAAGCAGCCAGTAGAGACAAGCAGCCAGTAGAGACAAGCAGCCAGTAGAGACAAGCAGCCAGTAGAGACAAGCAGCCAGTAGAGACAAGCAGCCAGTAGAGACAAGCAGCCAGTAGAGACAAGCAGCCAGTAGAGACAAGCAGCCAGTAGAGACAAGCAGCCAGTAGAGACGTGTAGCCAGTAGAGACGTAGCAGCCAGTAGAGACGTAGCAGCCAGTAGAGACGTGTAGCCAGTAGAGACAAGCAGCCAGTAGAGACGTGTAGCCAGTAGAGACAAGCAGCCAGTAGAGACGTGCAGCCAGTAGAGACGTGCAGCCAGTAGAGACGTGCAGCCAGTAGAGACAAGCAGCCAGTAGAGACAAGCAGCCAGTAGAGACAAGCAGCCAGTAGAGACAAGCAGCCAGTAGAGACATGCAGCCAGTAGAGACGTAGCAGCCAGTAGAGACGTAGCAGCCAGTAGAGACTAGCAGCCAGTAGAGACATGCAGCCAGTAGAGACAAGCAGCCAGTAGAGACAAGCAGGCAGTAGAGACATGCAGCCAGTAGAGACAAGCAGCCAGTAGAGACATGCAGCCAGTAGAGACAAGCAGCCAGTAGAGACGTGCAGCCAGTAGAGACAAGCAGACAGTAGAGACAAGCAGCCAGTAGAGACAAGCAGCCAGTAGAGACAAGCAGCCAGTAGAGACGTGCAGCCAGTAGAGACAAGCAGCCAGTAGAGACATGCAGCCAGTAGAGACAAGCAGCCAGTAGAGACAAGCAGCCAGTAGAGACATGCAGCCAGTAGAGACAAGCAGCCAGTAGAGACATGCAGCCAGTAGAGACAAGCAGCCAGTAGAGACGTGTAGCCAGTAGAGACAAGCAGCCAGTAGAGACGTAGCAGCCAGTAGAGACGTTTAGCCAGTAGAGACGTTTAGCCAGTAGAGACAAGCAGCCAGTAGAGACGTGTAGCCAGTAGAGACGTGCAGCCAGTAGAGACAAGCAGCCAGTAGAGACAAGCAGCCAGTAGAGACAAGCAGCCAGTAGAGACGTGTAGCCAGTAGAGACAAGCAGCCAGTAGAGACAAGCAGCCAGTAGAGACGTAGCAGCCAGTAGAGACTAGCAGCCAGTAGAGACATGCAGCCAGTAGAGACAAGCAGCCAGTAGAGACAAGCAGCCAGTAGAGACATGCAGCCAGTAGAGACAAGCAGCCAGTAGAGACATGCAGCCAGTAGAGACAAGCAGCCAGTAGAGACAAGCAGCCAGTAGAGACAAGCAGCCAGTAGAGAGAAGCAGCCAGTAGAGACAAGCAGCCAGTAGAGACAAGCAGCCAGTAGAGACATGCAGCCAGTAGAGACAAGCAGCCAGTAGAGACATGCAGCCAGTAGAGACGTGTAGCCAGTAGAGACAAGCAGCCAGTAGAGACAAGCAGCCAGTAGAGACGTGCAGCCAGTAGAGACGTGCAGCCAGTAGAGACGTGCAGCCAGTAGAGACGTGCAGCCAGTAGAGACGTGCAGCCAGTAGAGACGTGCAGCCAGTAGAGACGTGCAGCCAGTAGAGACGTGCAGCCAGTAGAGACAAGCAGCCAGTAGAGACATGCAGCCAGTAGAGACATGCAGCCAGTAGAGACAAGCAGCCAGTAGAGACATGCAGCCAGTAGAGACATGCAGCCAGTAGAGACATGCAGCCAGTAGAGACAAGCAGCCAGTAGAGACAAGCAGCCAGTAGAGACAAGCAGCCCGTAGAGACGTGTAGCCAGTAGAGACGTAGCAGCCAGTAGATACAAGCAGCCAGTAGAGACGTGTAGCCAGTAGAGACAAGCAGCCAGTAGAGACGTGTAGCCAGTAGAGACAAGCAGCCAGTAGAGACGTGCAGCCAGTAGAGACGTGCAGCCAGTAGAGACAAGCAGCCAGTAGAGACATGCAGCCAGTAGAGACAAGCAGCCAGTAGAGACAAGCAGCCAGTAGAGACAAGCAGCCAGTAGAGACAAGCAGCCAGTAGAGACATGCAGCCAGTAGAGACAAGCAGCCAGTAGAGACATGCAGCGAGTAGAGACGTGTAGCCAGTAGAGACAAGCAGCCAGTAGAGACCTGCAGCCAGTAGAGACGTGTAGCCAGTAGAGACGTGTAGCCAGTAGAGACGTAGCAGCCAGTAGAGACAAGCAGCCAGTAGAGACGTGTAGCCAGTAGAGACAAGCAGCCAGTAGAGACGTGCAGCCAGTAGAGACGTGCAGCCAGTAGAGACAAGCAGCCAGTAGAGACATGCAGCCAGTAGAGACAAGCAGCCAGTAGAGACAAGCAGCCAGTAGAGACAAGCAGCCAGTAGAGACATGCAGCCAGTAGAGACGTAACAGCCAGTAGAGACGTAGCAGCCAGTAGAGACTAGCAGCCAGTAGAGACTAGCAGCCAGTAGAGATATGCAGCCAGTAGAGACAAGCAGCCAGTAGAGACATGCAGCCAGTAGAGACAAGCAGCCAGTAGAGACATGCAGCCAGTAGAGACAAGCAGCCAGTAGAGACATGCAGCCAGTAGAGACAAGCAGCCAGTAGAGACGTGCAGCCAGTAGAGACGTAGCAGCCAGTAGAGACATGCAGCCAGTAGAGACGTGTAGCCAGTAGAGACAAGCAGCCAGTAGAGACATGCAGCCAGTAGAGACGTGCAGCCAGTAGAGACAAGCAGCCAGTAGAGACATGCAGCCAGTAGAGACATGCAGCCAGTAGAGACATGCAGCCAGTAGAGACAAGCAGCCAGTAGAGACAAGCAGCCAGTAGAGACAAGCAGCCAGTAGAGACATGCAGCCAGTAGAGACATGCAGCCAGTAGAGACATGCAGCCAGTAGAGACAAGCAGCCAGTAGAGACAAGCAGCCAGTAGAGACAAGCAGCCAGTAGAGACAAGCAGCCAGTAGAGACAAGCAGCCAGTAGAGACAAGCAGCCAGTAGAGACAAGCAGCCAGTAGAGACAAGCAGCCAGTAGAGACGTAGCAGCCAGTAGAGACGTAGCAGCCAGTAGAGACGTAGCAGCCAGTAGAGACGTGTAGCCAGTAGAGACGTGCAGCCAGTAGAGACGTGCAGCCAGTAGAGACGTGCAGCCAGTAGAGACGTGCAGCCAGTAGAGACAAGCAGCCAGTAGAGACAAGCAGCCAGTAGAGACAAGCAGCCAGTAGAGACAAGCAGCCAGTAGAGACATGCAGCCAGTAGAGACGTGTAGCCAGTAGAGACAAGCAGCCAGTAGAGACGTGTAGCCAGTAGAGACATGCAGCCAGTAGAGACAAGCAGCCAGTAGAGACAAGCAGCCAGTAGAGACAAGCAGCCAGTAGAGACGTGTAGCCAGTAGAGACAAGCAGCCAGTAGAGACAAGCAGCCAGTAGAGAGAAGTAGCCAGTAGAGACAAGCAGCCAGTAGAGACAAGCAGCCAGTAGAGACAAGTAGCCAGTAGAGAGAAGTAGCCCTAGTTAATTCCCATAAAGAAGGAAGTGAGCAAAGCTCAGGTGAGGCTGTAGATCTTACCTGTGGCTTTCTTGTAAGAGTTGCTGGGACATGAGCTCAGTCTTTGGACCTGGTCCCAGGGATGCTGGGTGTGGAATGCCTGGGTGGCCTAGGCCTGGGTGTGACAAAAGGCCTGGAGGCCCATACCGACTTAATGATGATAGTGACGGCGGGAAAGAGCCCGCGAAGGCACCTGAGGTGAGGGGGTAACTTGGTCTATGCCTGCAAGATGATACAGTTTTTGATTAACATGGACTGGAAGTGTTTGATTTCATTAACATGGACTGGAAGTGTTTGATTTCATTAACATGGACTGGAATGATTTCATTAACATGGACTGGAAGTGTCTGATTTCATTGATATGGACTGGAAGTGTCTGATTTCATTAACATGGACTGGAAGTGTCTGATTTCATTAACATGGACTGGAAGTATCTGATTTCATTAACATGGACTGGAAGTGTCTGATTTCATTAACATGGACTGGAAGTTTTTGATTTAATTAACATGGACTGGAAGTGTCTGATTTCATTAACATGGACTGGAAGTGTTTGATTTCATTAAACTGGACTGGAAGTGTTTGATTTCATTAACATGGACTGGAAGTTTTTGATTTCATTAACATGGACTGGAAGTTTTTGATTTCATTAACATGGACTGCAAGTGTTTGATTTCATTAACATGGACTGGAGATGTCCATTTGTTACAGAAGTGTCCATTAATTTGTTACAGAAGTGTCCATTTGTTATAGAAGTGTCCATCTGTTACAGAAGTGTCCATTAATTTGTTACAGAGTGTCCATTTGTTACAGAAGTGTCCATTAATTTGTTACAGAAGTGTCCATTTGTTACAGAAGTGTCCATTAATTTGTTACAGAAGTGTCCATTAATTTGTTACTGAACAAAATGTTCATTCAATGAGACAATCTGAATGTCAGTCAGCAAGCACCCCACACTCCCTCCCCTCTGGAATTACTTCCCAACTGTCGCACTTCTGCTCATCTAGTTATCTATTTAGGTAGGAGACAAATAATAATAAATAAATATTATTATATAGGGATTGTTTGTCATTTTTTCTGAGTGCTAACGCATACCTCTTCCTTCTATGATTATCTATTTAGGTAGCCTTGTTAACACAAAGGGACACCCTTGGGCAAGGTGGAGCTCCCGTTTAGCCCCCGTATCAGGGTTATGTGAGGCCATTGGAGCAGGTGGTGGATGGTGTTGTGGGAGCAGCCGACAAGTAGTGCCGGTTATGGTCCCCACACCGCGATGGCAGGCAGAGGATCCCATGTATAGAAACAATAGCTGCGATCTCCGACTAGTACAGTCACTGCCAAGAAGGAAAGGAATGGCAAACTACCTTCTTATATTGCCTGGACTAATCATGGAAAATCACGACCTTATATTTACAGCTAACGACGTTAATGGGGAAGAAGCAATTAACATTTTTCGGGCACATCATGAGAAGAGGAAAGTTGGAATACTTGGTTACAACTGGCAACATAAAAGGAAAGAGAGATCGCGGACGACAAAGAGAGAAAATATACTGGATAGCTTGGTGTCATGGCATGGAAAACAGTCAACAACAGAACTGATACGATGCACTATCGATAGAAGATTGTGGAGGGACATGGTTGCCTACGCCAACCGGTATGGCACATGATGTTAACACACTAACCTGCATGGCTGAGTATGGCTCCTAATATTAAAAGCATGTAGGCGGAGATAAATCATAAGGTTAATACATGCACAGATTTTGTTTCGGGGGGGGGGGGGCGTTGTGTGCGGTACACACGTGAAATAACCAATCAGAATTCAAATCACGAGAGCCAATCTTCCAGCTGTCACTCAATACGGCCGTGACATGGCATAGGGAGGGTAACTCCCGCCAAAGGCCATTTCAACCCAATTATACCCCATCAAGGCCAGCTCCTTGTCGTGGGATGGGGCTTAACAGTCACCAGGGACTGAAAACCAAGACTGGCCAGGCCTTCCTACACCCGTGCAAGACCACAGTCTGCTCTAGCAATTTTAAGTGCTGAAGTCGGAGGCAACCAGCCAAAAGGCGCACTACAAAAATCAGGATGCCACGCACTCACGCCAATGGGAAGCATGCCTATAACTGCAAATCGATATGGCACTCGCCCTGTGATGGACACTCAGGCAGGTGCAGCGCCGGGCCCTCAGCCTCGAAAGGGCCCAACCTATATTACTGGATGTCCTTCTCAATCGCTCTGTGGAGTCAGGGGGCGAGAGAATAGAGTTACTGGCCAACCCAAAATAAGACCACTCAAAATAATGCACTGGAATGCTGAAGGCATCAACAGCAAAAGAGATGGGTACAGTAAAAAGATAGAATTAGAAAATATCCTGCATGAAGAACAAGTAAGCATATGCTGTTTGCAGGAAACCCATCTAAACAACGACATAGCCTTGAAGATTAGGGGATACCAGTGCTACCGATCTGACAGGAAAAACAGACAAAAGGGCGGAATACTGACTCTTGTAAGGAACAACATTAATGCATGTCAGATTGAAGTGTATATGGATGGGCGGAATATCAAATACTGCACCTCAGGACAGGAAATACAGACTTCCATCTACTAAACTACTACTGTCCGAGTGACCGCCCACTAGCACTAGACACAATTACATTAAAAGAAAGAATAATTGTATGTGGAGACTTTAACAGCCATTCACAGAGCTGGGGCTATGAAGATATGGACAAAAGAGGTGAAGAACTTGAAAATTGGCAGGATGACAATGGGCTTATACTATTAAACCAGGCAACAGATCCACCAACATTCTATTCCAGATCATGGCATACCACATCTACACCAGACCTTGCTTTCCATTCACCAGACCTGGATTGGAATATCACACGTATTGTTGGGAAACAACTTGGAGGCAGCGACCACCGACCTGTCTTTTTAGTGGTGCAAAATGAGGCCGTCAGGGAGAGCAGCACTCTCTCCAGATGGAATTACAAAAGGCAGACTGGAAAATGTATCAACATTACACCAGTGTACTGACTAAAGATCTAAATACAGACAGAGACATCAACAAAATAGTTGATGAATTCAGTAGACTAATAATACAAGCTGCCAGTGAAACAATACCCAGAGGGGCACGGAAACACTACAAACCATACTGGAATAGTGAACTAGAGCAACTGCACAATGACATGGAAACATCTCGAAAACAAGCAGAAAATAACCCCTGCCAGGAACACCACAATAACTATCAGCATGCTAAAGCCAAATTTCAATGGGCTAAACTACAAGCCAGACGGAGAAGTTGGAAAGAGAAAACAGAGTACATGAATCTAGAACGAGACACAAGAAAAGTGTGGAAGCTTGTAAAACAGCTGAATGATGAGGGTACAGAAGGGAACACAAAAATTACACTGAAGAAGGATGGAAACATTCTAACAGGTAAACATGCAGCAAATCACTTTGCAGACTCCTTTGCAAATGACAACAATATTGAAATTAGCCTAGAGAAACGTCAAGAGACCCGTCTAAAACAACAAAATGCAAGACAAGAAGAGACTGCACATGAAGTCATGGAAATACCCATTACACAAAGAGAGCTAGAGCTGGCAATATCCAAATTAAAAATGAAAAAGTCACCAGGTAGTGATGGAGTGTCTAATGAAATGATTAAGAACTTGGGAACTGCAGCTAAAGCAAAACTACTGCAGATCTACAACATTTGCTGGATCACAGGTAAAGTGCCACAGGCATGGAGAGAAGCAATTATGATACCATTACTAAAGCCAGGAAAAGATGGTTCAATGACATCCAGCTATAGACCAATCAGCCTTACAAGCTGTTTGTGTAAAACAATGGAACGTATAATCAATCTCAGACTGCAGTGGTACCTGGAAAGTGAAAATCTCCTTGTCCCACAACAAGCAGGCTTTAGACAGTGTTACTCTACCGAAGATCAGGCAACCTATCTTTCCCAGGAAATTGAGGATGCGTTTCAAGAAAAGAAACTGGTACTAGCAGCATGGATAGACCTAAAGAAAGCATTTGATAAGGTATGGAAGGAAGGGCTTTTGAAGAAACTGAGAAATTATGGAGTAAATGGCAGGATGTACAAATGGGTCAAAGCATACCTGCATAACAGGAGAGCCAGAGTGCAACTGGATGGTCTTAAGAGTAAGAAGGTCTTACTGCGCCAGGGCGTTCCACAGGGAGGGGTACTATCTCCAACACTTTTTCTGATCTACATCAATGACCTAGTTACTGAACTACCACATGGTATCAAAGTGGCAATGTATGCAGATGACTTGGTAATGTGGTGCACAGAGGAGTATGCAACAGTGGCCTCCAAATTGTTACAAAGAGCTATGAATGCACTGAATTCATGGACAAATAGATGGTGTATCAGCATCAATACAGACAAATGCAGTACTACACTTTTCACTCTTTCCCCAAAACAAAAAGCAGGAGCCATCTATATAAACAATGAGCCTGTGAAAGAAGACATACAGGCTACGTATCTCGGAGTTACATTTGATAACAAACTATCTTGGAAACAGCAGATAAATAAGGCAACCCAAAAAGCAAGGAGAAAATTGGCTATTCTAAGAAAGCTGTGTGGAACTACGTGGGGTGCGAGTGGGAAAATACTCAGTAAAGTTTACCAACAGAGTATACGCCCACATTTAGAATATGGATCATCTGCATGGTGTTCAGCATCAAACACCACACTTCAAGAACTGGATAAAGTACAAAACCAGGCACTTAGGGTCATCACAGGAGCATGAAATCAACACCAATATTAGAGATGGAGAAATTGTGGAGGATACCAGCACTGAGAGAACGGAGGGACACAAAGGTGCTGATACAGGCAGAAAAATTTGCTTGCATGCCGAGACATCCAATGAAGGACCGATTCCAAAATCTTGCATTGGGACGACTTAAGAGAAGCAGTTTTATCCACCAAGCCAAGCGTATTAGTAGACAAACACCAGACATGCCAAGAGCTGTTAACCCCTACTGCCCATACCAGAACAGACTCCCTGGACAGAGGAATCTGGATTATCAGTTCAAATACGGACAGAAGTGAAAGGAATAGTTGATAAAGAGGAACAGAATAGTCTACAGCGAAAAACAATAACTCTCAGTTTCCTGGATGAAGAATACCCACAAGACCTATGGATTCGTGTGTATACAGATGGATCAGCACAGAATGCAGTAAAAAATGGGGGAGCAGGTGCATATATAGAATACCCAAATAACACTAGGGATATGAATAAAATAGCAACAGGGAAATATTGTCACAATTATGATGCAGAAATACAAGCAATAAAGTTAGCAATAGAAAAACTGCTGAACATTAATCTTAGCCCGCAGCCTGTAGTGTTTTTGACAGATGCAAGATCAGTACTCCAGGCACTACAATCCAGAAAATTACCACATCTGCAGACCTTATTGACTGAACTCTGCAAGCACCACAGGGTTGCCCTGCAGTGGATCCCATCTCACTGTGGAATACCAGGAAATGAGAAAGCAGATCAGTTGGCAAAGGAAGGTTCAACAGGCACACAACTAGATACACCTGTTACATACCATCATAAGAAACAGATAATCAAATCAATCAGAGGACCACAAGCCCCAAATCAGGATGCCTTTTATAATATGAATAGATATGAACAAGTTATCATTATACGTCTCAGAACAGGACACAATCGACTCCATAGTCACATGTATACAAAATTCAAGATCGGCACCTCAACTACTTGTACATGTGGACAGGCGCCCCAGACTGCTGAACACATACTTCAAGACTGCACTGAATATAGTAGACTGAGGAAAATCCATTGGCCCATAGATACAACACTACAGACAAAACTATATGGGCCACTGCAAGAATTACAAAAGACAGTAACATTTATACAGGAAACGACATTGCAGATATAGACAATGCTTCAGGCGAACGAAAGATAGATAGATAGAACCCAATTATATTCAACAATAGGCTCGTGACCACCTTCGGGTATTCCGAAAGACATCTAAGGGAGGCTACAAAAAAGAACAATACAGACAAGCAACATATGAGCACGTTAATTGCTTCATTTAAACTAAAAATAAAAATAATTCTGACAATGGAGAGAAGACTAGATTGATAACGGCGTGTCCTACAAATGAAAACATTACATAGCTTCCAATCGGTGTGACGACACAAATAGGTTTATTTTCATCCGGGGATCCTATCAGCCCTGCGGCTATGCTCCTGCCTGTAGGAATCAAGCGACCCGACATTATCTTGTGCTATACCGACTGGCGTGGGTGATCATGTTGTTCTACACTTATCTGTACATGGTGCATCGTATCAATTCGTTGTTGACTGTTTACTGTGCCACGAAACAAAGCTATCAAGTCTTCTCAACTTGTCCGCAATCTCGTTCCCTGTATTTTGCCAGTTGTAACCAAGTATTCCAAATTTCCTCTCCTCATGATGTGCCCGAAAAATGTCGATTGTTTTTTTCTGATGTTTTTTTTTTACTCTGTATGTATGTCTGTACAACGAGCACACCATGGTTAACTCCTCTCTGTTTGTCTGTCTGTACAACGATCACGCCATGGTTAACTCCTCTCTGTATGTCTGTCTGTACAACGAGCACACCATCATTAACTCTTCTCTGTATGTCTGTCTGTACAACGAGCACACCATCATTAACTCTTCTCTGTATGTCTGTCTGTCTGTACAACGAGCACACCATGGTTAACTCCTCTCTGTATGCCTTTCTGTACAACGATCACACCATCATTAACTCTTCTCTGTATGTCTGTCTGTACAACGAGCACACCATCATTAACTCTTCTCTGTATGCCTGTCTGTACAACGAGCACACCATGGTTAACTCCTCTTTGTATGTCTGTCTGTACAACGATCACGCCATGGTTAACTCCTCTCTGTATGTCTGTCTGTACAACGAGCACACCATCATTAACTCTTCTCTGTATGTCTGTCTGTACAACGATCACACCATGGTTAACTCCTCTCTGTATGTATGTCTGTACAACAAGCACACCATGGTTAACTCCTCTCTGTATGTCTGTCTGTACAACGAGCACACCATCATTAGCTCCTCTCTGTATGCCTGTCTGTACAACGAGCACACCATGGTTAACTCCTCTCTGTATGTATGTCTGTACATCAAGCACACCATGGTTAACTCCTCTCTGTATGTCTGTCTGTACAACGATCACGCCATGGTTAACTCCTCTCTGTATGTCTGTCTGTACAACGATCACACCATCATTAACTCCTCTCTGTATGCCTGTCTGTACAACGAGCACACCATGGTTAACTCCTCTCTGTATGTATGTCTGTACATCAAGCACACCATGGTTAACTCCTCTCTGTATGTCTGTCTGTACAACGATCACGCCATGGTTAACTCCTCTCTGTATGCCTGTCTGTACAACGATCACGCCATGGTTAACTCTTCTCTGTATGCCTGTCTGTACAACGATCACTCCATCATTAACTCTTCTCTGTATGCCTGTCTGTACAACGATCACACCATGGTTAACTCCTCTCTGTATGTCTGTCTGTACAACGAGCACACCATCGTTAACTCCTCTCTGTATGTCTGTCTGTACAACGATCACACCATCATTAACTCCTCTCTGTATGTCTGTCTGTACAACGATCACACCATCATTAACTCCTCTCTGTATGCCTGTCTGTACAACGATCACACCATCATTAACTCCTCTCTGTATGTCTGTCTGTACAACGATCACACCATGGTTAACTCCTCTCTGTATGTCTGTCTGTACAACGATCACACCATCATTAACTCCTCTCTGTATGTCTGTCTGTACAACGAGCACACCATCATTAACTCCTCTCTGTATGCCTGTCTGTACAACGATCACACCATGGTTAACTCCTCTCTGTATGCCTGTCTGTACAACGAGCACACCATGGTTAACTCCTCTCTGTATGCCTGTCTGTACAACGACCACACCATGGTTAACTCCTCTCCGTATGCCTGTCTGTACAACGACCACACCATGGTTAACTCCTCTCTGTATGTCTGTCTGTACAACGAGCACACCATCGTTAACTCCTCTCTGTATGTCTGTCTGTACAACGAGCACACCATCGTTAACACACTACTAAACACAATTAGAGCAAGACAAATGAAATTTTTTGGTCATGTTAAAAGACACAACAGTCTTATAAAAGTAATACTAGAGGGAAAATACAAGGTAAAAGTGGCAGACCAAGACTAACATGACGAGTAACATCAAAAGATGGACAAGTCAGCCTATGACAATCTGCACCATCAAAGCAAGAGACAGAGTGGAATGGCGCTCCATTGTAGCCAACCTTCGATGCGGAGAAGGCACCCAATGATGAATGATGACAACACTAGGCGTGGTCATCTTGGACCATTTAACAAACGATACAACAGTAGACGTGGTCATATTGGACCATTTAACAAACGATACAACAGTAGAAGTGGTCATATTGGAGCATTTAACAAACGATACAACAGTAGAAGTGGTCATATTGGACCATTTAACAAACGATACAACAGTAGAAGTGGTCATATTGGACCATTTAACAAACGATACAACAGTAGAAGTGGTTATATTGGACCATTTAACAAACGATACAGCTGCAGACGTGGTCATATTGGACCATTTAACAAACGATACAACAGTAGAAGTGGTCATATTGGACCATTTAACAAACGATACAACAGTAGAAGTGGTCATATTGGACCATTTAACAAACGATACAACAGTAGAAGTGGTCATATTGGACCATTTAACAAACGATACAACAGTAGAAGTGGTCATATTGGACCATTTAACAAACGATACAACAGTAGAAGTGGTCATATTGGACCATTTAACAAACGATACAACAGCAGACGTGATCATATTGGACCATTTAACAAACGATACAACAGTAGAAGTGGTCATATTGGACCATTTAACAAACGATACAACAGTAGAAGTGGTCATATTGGACCATTTAACAAACGATACAACAGTAGAAGTGGTCATATTGGACCATTTAATAAACGATACAACACTAGACGTGGTCATATTGGAGCATTTAACAAACGATACAACAGTAGACGTGGTCATATTGGACCATTTAACAAACGATACAGCAGTAGAAGTGGTCATATTGGAGCATTTAACAAACGATACAACAGTAGACGTGGTCATATTGGAGCATTTAACAAACGATACAACAGTAGACGTGGTCATATTGGAGCATTTAACAAACGATACAACAGTAGAAGTGGTCATATTGGACCATTTAACAAACGATACAACAGTAGAAGTGGTCATATTGGACCATTTAACAAACGATACAGCAGTAGAAGTGGTCATATTGGACCATTTAACAAACGATACAACAGCAGACGTGGTCATATTGGACCATTTAACAAACGATACAACAGCAGACGTGGTCATATTGGACCATTTAACAAACGATACAACAGTAGAAGTGGTCATATTGGACCATTTAACAAACGATACAGCAGCAGACGTGGTCATATTGGACCATTTAACAAACGATACAACAGTAGAAGTGGTCATATTGGAGCATTTAACAAACGATACAACAGTAGAAGTGGTCATATTGGAGCATTTAACACACAGGATCAAGTATAAAAAGAAAACAAACCGACGCACTATTTCTGTAAACAAGATATAAGATGGCGGTCACTTTCAATTGTGTATTCAGACAGGACGTAGCTGACACAGATTTCTGCGGCAGAACTCACTCGTCTGTTAGCATAGTCAGATTTAGTTCAACCAACCCCCCCCCCCACACACACACACACACACTTATCGTATTCTGCGTTGTCTACCGCCACTGTCCAGGCCTAAGAGACAACACCGCAGCAGTAACTGCAGTTTACAATTTGTGTAGAAAGTGTTCCACATTAATTAGGCTCAGTCTCAGTAGCGACAGTGAGGTCCAGTGTCAGGAAAGTATGTCCACGTTAGTTCAATCGCGTTGCCCAACGTAAACCAACAAGTGGCGGTTTAAAGCCACGAAAGATCTGATGGCGGGTACCACAGACTATATGGGACTAGACACTTGAACGAGTGTATCTTGACTAAGTAGTACCTCACCGAGTGTATCTGGATTAAGAACCTGAACGAGTGTATCTTGACTAAGTAGTACCTCACCGAGTGTATCTGGATTAAGTACCTGAACGAGTGTATCTTGACTAAGTACCTGACAGAGTGTATCTGGATTAAGTACTTGAACGAGTGTATCTTGACTAAGTACCTGACAGAGTGTATCTGGATTAAGTACTTGAACGATTGTATCTGGACCAAGTGCTTGATTAAGTGCACGTCTCAAGCTGTCAAATATGTCATGTCACTTTCATAACCATTTTGTGTACGTCTCAAGCTGTCATCATGTCATTCCCATAACCGCCATGTCACTCTTGTCTATGACAACTTATCAGGTAGACAACCTTGCCACCTATACACTTGATATAACAGTAGAGACTAGACTCTAGTGTTGGCCGAACGCCTATGCCTCGGAAACGTTCCCTTCATATTTATATTCATTTATTATTATTTGCCTCCACTATTCTAGTGGCGTCCCCTATAGCGATGCTTTCTCTAATATTCTATCAACCAATATTCTCACGACTGTATCTAGTGTTCACAATACGCGTGATGATGACGGCTGTCATGTTTTGTTATTTCTATTGATCCCATACAGCTATCTTGGGCGTATTAGAAGAAATAAAGGAAAAAATATAAGAGAAATAAACAAAGAATAGGAATGGCAAAATGCAATGTTAACAACATTGACAAATATACTCACATGAAAGCAAACAACATCAGAACTAAAACTATGAATAGCAAAATGTTATATTTACTCAACATTCTAGTGTGGTGAAGAAACATGGATAGATAAGTAAACAGAGCAGAAGTCTTTGAAATGTGCATCTATAGGAAAATGGGGGGGGGAATTGGGTGGAAGGAAAAGAAGACAAGCAAGGAAGTTCTGAATCAACTGAAAATGGGGCTCCATGGTAGCCAACCTTTGATGTGCCGACGGCACTCAATGAATGAATGAATGACGCTCCATGGTAGCCAACCTTTGATGTGCCGACGGCATTCAATGAATGAATGAATGACGCTCCATGGTAGCCAACCTTCGATGTGCCGACGGCACTCAATGAATGAATGAATGACGCTCCATGGTAGCCAACCTTCGATGTGCCGACGGCACTCAATGAATGAATGAATGACGCTCCATGGTAGCCAACCTTTGATGTGCCGACGGCACTCAATGAATGAATCGCGCTCCATGGTAGCCAACCTTCGATGTGCCGACGGCACTCAATGAATGAATGACGCTCCATGGTGGCCAACCTTTGATGTGCCGACGGCACTCAATGAATGAATGACGCTCCATGGTAGCCAACCTTCGATTTGGAGACGGCACCCAATGAATGAATGATGCTCCATAGTAGCCAACCTTCGATTTGGAGACGACACCCAATGAATGGATGAATGATGCTCCATGGTAGCCAACCTTCGATTTGGAGACGGCACCCAGAGAATGAATGACGCTCCATGGTAGCCAACCTTCGAATTGGAGACGGTACCCAGAGAATGAATGACGCTCCATGGTAGCCAACCTTCGATTTGGAGACGGCACCCAAAGAATGAATGATGCTCCATGGTAGCCAACCTTCGATGTGGAGACTGCACCCAATGAATGAATGACGCTCCATGGTAGCCAACCTTTTATGTGCCGACGGCACCCAATGAATGAATGACGCTCCATTGTAGCCAACCTTTGATGTGGAGACTGCGCCCAAAGAATGAATGACGCTCCATGGTAGCCAACCTTCGATGTGGCGACGGCACCCAAAGAATGAATGACGCTCCATAGTAGCCAACCTTCGATGTGTAGACTACACCCAATGAATGAATGACGCTCCATAGTAGCCAACCTTCGATGTGTAGACTACACCCAATGAATGAATGACGCTCCATGGTAGTTAACCTTCGATGTGGAGACTACACCCAATGAATGAATGACGCTCCATAGTAGCCAACCTTCGATGTGGAGACTACACCCAATGAATGAATGACGCTCCATAGTAGCCAACCTTCGATGTGGAGACTACACCCAATGAATGAATGAATGACGCTCCATAGTAGCCAACCGTCGATGTGGAGACTGCACCCATTGAATGAATGACGCCCCATAGTAGCGAACCTTCTATGTGGAGACTGCACCCATTGAATGAATGACGCTCCATAGTAGCCAACCTTTGATGTGGAGACTACACCCAATGAATGAATGACGCTCCATAGTAGCCAACCTTCGATGTGGAGACTACACCCAATGAATGATCACACAACCAAAACCATTATATGTTAAAATCACCTATGTATTTTGCCCCTTCATCTTGTCTATTTTTAGTTCAGGCAAACACCTTAAGTAGAACCGCAAGTGTCCGTGCTATCTGGGGCCGACTCTACACTTCGACGTGTCTCGAGACTCCTCATCAAATGTCACGGCTGTAAACAGAGGCGTGCCGTGCTACCCTCCACTCTGGCCGTGGGACCCCGTGATCAAGCCTGGAGGGCAGTGCCATACCCCAACAGCAAGCGGAGACCAGTCTCACGGTGAAGGATAACAGAGACAAGAGGGCTGCTAGGACACAATCATGGCCGCCTTGACTGCGGACAGAAACGAGCACCGACAGCGGTAAATGTCTCTCAGCTTCCAGTCCGCTGACAAGCTATACATTTACAGCTTCTCTCCTACCCCACACTTCTCCCCCACCGTCTCCTCTCGACTTTCTCACCCAATGCATTCTCTTAAATTCCTGCTCTCAGGTACTTGCACATCACCCCCCTCCCCTCATCTTCTCACACTTTTAACATCCCCCCCCCATCTTATCACACTTTTAACATCCCCCCCCCATCTTCTCACACTTTTAACACCCCCCCCCCCACATCTTCTCACACTTTTAACATTCCCCCCACACATATTCTCACACTTTTAACATCCCCCCCCACATATCTTCTCACACTTTTAACACCCCCCCCCCACATTTTCTCTCACTTTCAACACACACTCACCCCCATTATTTCCTCACACTTGCAACATTCCCCACATTTCCTCACACCCACACATTCAAATATTACATCTAAATCTTTCTGCTGGATGTTTCACACAATTCCCCACACATTTTGGTAGCAAACTTCGCTAACGTTATAAACAATTGTAAATATACAAGTACAAATGGTATCAAAATAATGTATGTGGAACGTGACACATAACACATATTTGAAATAAAATTTGCCAAACTCATTCGCTAAAAGACATATTCAATAGAATGTATTTGCTCTTGTATTTTAGTAGAACTTCTTCCTAGAGCTTGTCGCTCACAAATAATTGTAAGATCTTGCCATCTATTGTTGTCATTGAAGCAGTTTAGAAATTCTAAACACATCATTCGGTTAACATGTCAATAAATATAATACTAGAAGAATAGAATAGAATATTAGATGAATTAGAATACTATCAAAAGATGTGGGGAGATTTAGAATACTAGCAAAGATCTTGGGAGATTTACAATTCCACCAAATATGGGAGGTTTAGAATTCTATCATAGATGTGAGATTTATAATACTAGCAAGATGACATAAAAACAAAGCTATGATCTAACAAAAAAATGACTATATTATGACAATATTTGGAAGAGCCCGACAGCTGTGAGTCCACTACACAGACGAGAGTGTGCGTGGTAACCACTGCTCTCTCTCTCTCTCTCTCTCTCTCTCTCTCTCACACACACACACACACGCACGCACGCACGCACGCAACGCACACACGCACGCACGCACGCACGCACACACACACACACACACACGCACGCACGCACGCACGCACACACACACGGTACTAGTCAATGGAGACAAATAATAATAAATAAATATTATTATAGAGGGAAACTTCCGAGGCGATAATCAGCGAATCAAATCAGAGGAAGAGGTATGTTTACAGCACTCGGACAAAATTGACAAATAATCAACAACAGAAAAAAAAACAGAACAATATATGGACCAAAGCAGGATCGAACCCGTACTCAGTGTCACAGCGCCACGAAAAGCCAAACGCTAGGGAACACTGCCACTGCGTACGGGTCGATCCTGCTTTGGACTATATATTGTTCTTTGTTGTTTTTTTCCGTTGATTATTTGTCATTTTTTCCGAGTGCTATAAACATAGCTCTTCCTCTGAATTGATTCGCTAGTAATGGATACAGCTGCAGCGGAAAGCAGGAAGACCAACAGTGTGAGCCAGATATAGGGTACCCAGTGAAGAATGAGCACCGACAGTAAGAAGTGGAAGAACTGTGTTGCCATACAGTGGTGTATAAGATCTGTTGCATCTAGAGTCTGTTTCATTTACAAACAGCAGAAATAAGACTCAATGTGCAACAAAGCTTGTCAAATCGTCAGACAGATATCACCACTATTGTCCAACAAGGAAATAACTCTTAGAGGCAAAACGGGCACTCTACAATACAATCTTCATCCCAACGTTGTGCTACCAATGGACCATGTATGCCAGAACAATAAGACAAATAACCGCTACTAAGATTAAATGACAGGAAACAGGCTGAGAGATACGACCAGAAATAAAGAAGTGAGAAGAAAGTTAGGAATAATTCCAGCCATCGAGTACATTCAGAAACACATTGTCAATGGTGGATGTACCCACAATGCTTGGCATTACTGCTAGAAAGGAAAAAAAAAAAACGCAGCCAGGGCGAACGAGCACCGTGACATCGATGCAGAATACTTAAAATTCGGTTGACATGGCACAACGATAGGAAGGGGACTGGCGGACAGGCGACAGGAACTGTTGAGGCATTGTCTAAAAAGTGTTCCTTGTTGCAGTTTGCTCATATTCCAAATCCATCTTGCTGTCGGAGCTACTGAGTTAAGTGCTCTGTGCACACCGTGAGCTGTGCTTTTCTTTCGAATGGTGTTTCTATATTCAGATTGCTTACGATGAATGATGATATCGTGTGACGAATGACAATTCTGCTGCGTTCACTTTCGGTGCCGCTTGGCCTTATGTATTTTGGCGTGTGCTGTAACGGCTATGATGGGGACTGCATTTGCCTTTCTGTGTTTGGATATTCGATGAGATGTTAATTCGGATGATTCCACTGGCACGGGCGGTTAAACAATTATGGATTGCCATTTCGTTTGCAGTGATACCGAGGCCTTCGAATAAGTATAACGATATGAAAGAAGTGAAAGTAATCGGCGCTGCATAAATCCAACGACGGTTATTGAACAGCTCTCACAGTCATAACGTAAAACGCATTGATCTCATGAAGGGGGAAGGTCGAATTCGCACCATCTAATTCGCCAAAAAAATCCCGCTGCCAGTGCACGAGCTTCACAATTCACAACACCGGCGTGAACCCGTAAAGTGGAATATCCAGTTGATTTTAACGCAGCTATCTACATTAGGGGGGTGAAATTAATCTCCAAACGCAAATCCTGCAGCAGTCGATGAAACTCAAACTCTAATCAACCATCTTGGAACAAGTAGTTCACGTGACACATGACAGACTGCGTAAAGCCAGAAGACAATCGCTATCCAAGTGCCCATGACGTCATTAATAACATTTGTCCCTCTGTTTCGATGTAGCCAAATATATTCTCACAGTATCAACGAACATCAATGCCAGTTTCTTCCTGGTGATCTGTCACAAATAGAAGGTGCTTATAAGACATCCAAAAAACCTTGAACATAACACAAGAAAAAGCAAGAGATCTGACTAGAGACAGAGATTCTTTCAGATCGACTGTGATGAATGCAATATTCTATTGGAGATATGACTAGAGTTTGTAAGACAACACCAAAGAAGTGCATGGGCATTTACAGCACGCTCGGCAGGATAGTCAAAGAAGACTGGTGCATACGTCATGACCACGAGTAGCATGACAATGGAGGTGGTGGCAGTGACCAAGGTATTCAAATGGTTAGAGTCACAAGACTACACCCACGCCTGTATACTGAGTGATTCGATGAGCATGATTAAAAAGTGGAGGCGGGCTCTGTACGCATGCAATGGGTAGTGTCATTGCAGAAATCCAAAATACGTAAGGTCACCTTTGTCTATGTCCCTGGACATGCGGGAGTACGGTGAAATGAAAGAGCGGACAGGTTGGCTAGCTGTGCTGTCGTTGAGGACGGGCAACCAATGGATCGAGCGGACATCATCAATGCCCTCCGAGATGTGGGAAGAGCACAGGACTTCGACAAACACAGATCCACGTCACTTCTTCGGATGATGGAAATGGGAGTTAAGATGGGCACAGCCAGAAATGAGAAACTTGGTGGCCGTGTAAGAAGACTTATCAACCAACACAGAACTGGAGTCGTCAGTCGCTGAACACTGCGCGACTTGCTGAGGAGGGGATCTGAGCACCTATGGACATGTTCGGAGTGCAATGATGATGACCCGCAAATAACTCAATATGACTAAAGACAGATTCTTTCAGACGGGCTGTGGTAAATTAACCTTCCAAAGGCCATGCGACCTGACGATGATATGTGAAAGTTTAGTTACTGACAATCGATCAATCAGCCTATGGTTTATCATTCTGGTTCAATGAAATATGGTATGGCCTTTTTTCTAACCTGGGGAACCTGCGGATGATGTAGCCACTAGGTTTCTAGAGTCAGGAAAGAAAGTATTCATGTTAAACCACCAAATCGAGGGCCAATGTTTCTAAATTATATCTATAGCAAGACATCATGAATATTTATCAGTAACAAACCCGCCAACAAAGCCTTGCCCATCGACTGCGAAAGTACAACTCATAGAGACGCACGCTACAGCTGGGGTACGCTTCTGAAAGCCTGGCATTGTTGCAGCTCGATCTGTGTTATTTCAATGGGAAATCTCTATCCTGGAGAATTGAGCACTCCAAGAAGCTGGTATGCACGATTGGTTTCACTTGCTTCCTTCACTCACCAACTCACCGATACAAATATTCTAGTCAGAAAGTTGGTGAACCATCCAGGGAAAAAGACTAGAAGATAAAAGCTTGTCTTTGGAGGACGTGAACGGACGTGACTGTTGTCGGACATAGCGAAGCAAACATTGCATGAACTGGAAACATAGAGAAGACTGTCACATGAACAGTTGGAAACATACAGAAAACTGTCACATGAACAGTTGGAAACATAGAGAAAACTGTCACATGAACTGTTGGAAACATACAGAAAACTGTCACATGAACAGTTGGAAACATACAGAAAACTGTCACATGAACAGTTGGAAACATACAGAAAACTGTCACATGAACTGTTGGAAACATAGAGAAAACTGTCACATGAACTGTTGGAAACATAGAGAAAACTGTCACATGAACTGTTGGAAACATAGAGAAAACTGTCACATGAACTGTTGGAAACATAGAGAAAACTGTCACATGAACAGTTGGAAACATAGAGAAAACTGTCACATGAACAGTTTGAAACATACAGAAAACTGTCACATGAACAGTTGGAAACATACAGAAAACTGTCACATGAACAGTTGGAAACATACAGAAAACTGTCACATGAACTGTTGGAAACATAGAGAAAACTGTCACATGAACTGTTGGAAACATAGAGAAAACTGTCACATGAACTGTTGGAAACATAGAGAAAACTGTCACATGAACAGTTGGAAACAGAGAAAACTGTCACATGAACAGTTGGAAACATAGAGAAAACTGTCACATGAACAGTTTGAAACATACAGAAAACTGTCACATGAACTGTTGGAAACATAGAGAAAACTGTCACATGAACTGTTGGAAACATAGAGAAAACTGTCACATGAACTGTTGGAAACATAGAGAAAACTGTCACATGAACTGTTGGAAACATAGAGAAAACTGTCACATGAACAGTTGGAAACATACAGAAAACTGTCACATGAACAGTTGGAAACATACAGAAAACTGTCACATGAACTGTTGGAAACATAGAGAAAACTGTCACATGAACAGTTGGAAACATAAGAGAAAACTGTCACATGAACAGTTGGAAACAGAGAAAACTGTCACATGAACTGTTGGAAACATAGAGAAAACTGTCACATGAACAGTTGGAAACATAGAGAAAACTGTCACATGAACAGTTGGAAACATAGAGAAAACTGTCACATGAACTGTTGGAAACAGAGAAAACTGTCACATGAACAGTTGGAAACATAGAGAAACCTGTCACATGAACAGTTGGAAACATAGAGAAAACTGGCACATGAACAGTTGGAAACATACAGAAAACTGTCACATGAACAGTTGGAAACATACAGAAAACTGTCACATGAACTGTTGGAAACATAGAGAAAACTGTCACATGAACAGTTGGAAACATACAGAAAACTGCCACATGAACAGTTGGAAACATACAGAAAACTGTCACATGAACTGTTGGAAACATAGAGAAAACTGTCACATGAACAGTTGGAAACATACAGAAAACTGTCACATGAACAGTTGGAAACATAGAGAAACTGTCACATGAACTGTTGGAAACATAGAGAAAACTGTAAAATGAACAGTTGGAAACATAGAGAAAACTGTCACATGAACTGTTGGAAACATAGAGAAAACTGTCACATGAACTGTTGGAAACATAGAGAAAACTGTCACATGAACTGTTGGAAACATAGAGAAAACTGTCACATGAACTGTTGGAAACATAGAGAAAACTGTCACATGAACTGTTGGAAACATAGAGAAAACTGTCACATGAACAGTTGGAAACATAGAGAAAACTGTCACATGAACAGTTGGAAACATAGAGAAAACTGTCACATGAACAGTTGAAACATACAGAAAACTGTCACATGAACTGTTGGAAACATAGAGAAAACTGTCACATGAACTGTTGGAAACATAGAGAAAACTGTAAAATGAACAGTTGGAAACATAGAGAAAACTGCCACATGAACAGTTGGAAACATAGAGAAAACTGTCACATGAACTGTTGGAAACATAGAGAAAACTGTCACATGAACTGTTGGAAACATAGAGAAAACTGTCACATGAACAGTTGGAAACATAGAGAAAACTGTCACATGAACAGTTGGAAACAGAGAAAACTGTCACATGAACTGTTGGAAACATAGAGAAACTGTCACATGAACAGTTGGAAACATAGAGAAAACTGTCACATGAACAGTTGGAAACATAGAGAAAACTGTCACATGAACTGTTGGAAACAGAGAAAACTGTCACATGAACAGTTGGAAACATAGAGAAACCTGTCACATGAACAGTTGGAAACATAGAGAAAACTGGCACATGAACAGTTGGAAACATACAGAAAACTGTCACATGAACAGTTGGAAACATACAGAAAACTGTCACATGAACTGTTGGAAACATAGAGAAAACTGTCACATGAACAGTTGGAAACATACAGAAAACTGCCACATGAACAGTTGGAAACATACAGAAACTGTCACATGAACTGTTGGAAACATAGAGAAACTGTCACATGAACAGTTGGAAACATACAGAAACTGTCACATGAACAGTTGGAAACATAGAGAAAACTGTCACATGAACTGTTGGAAACATAGAGAAAACTGTAAATGAACAGTTGGAAACATAGAGAAAACTCACATGAACTGTTGGAAACATAGAGAAAACTGTCACATGAACTGTTGGAAACATAGAGAAAACTGTCACATGAACTGTTGGAAACATAGAGAAAACTGTCACATGAACTGTTGGAAACATAGAGAAAACTGTCACATGAACTGTTGGAAACATAGAGAAAACTGTCACATGAACAGTTGAAACATAGAGAAAACTGTCACATGAACAGTTGGAAACATAGAGAAAACTGTCACATGAACAGTTTGAAACATACAGAAAACTGTCACATGAACTGTTGGAAACATAGAGAAAACTGTCACATGAACTGTTGGAAACATAGAGAAAACTGTAAAATGAACAGTTGGAAACATAGAGAAAACTGTCACATGAACTGTTGGAAACAGAGAAAACTGTCACATGAACAGTTGGAAACATAGAGAAAACTGGCACATGAACTGTTGGAAACATAGAGAAAACTGGCACATGAACAGTTGGAAACAGAGAAAACTGTCACATGAACTGTTGGAAACATAGAGAAAACTGTCACATGAACAGTTGGAAACATAGAGAAAACTGGCACATGAACAGTTGGAAACATACAGAAAATTGTCACATGAACAGTTGGAAACATAGAGAAAACTGTCACATGAACAGTTGGAAACATAGAGAAAAATGTCACATGAACTGTTGGAAACATACAGAAAACTGTCACATGAACTGTTGGAAACATACAGAAAACTGTCACATGAACTGTTGGAAACATAGAGAAAACTGTCACGTGAACAATAAATGTGTACTTTATGTACTAACATTGGAGAGAGGGATGGAGATTTTGTACATAAATGTGTACTTTGTGTACTAACAGAGAGAGGGAGGGAGATTGTGTACATAAATGTTTACTTTGTGTACTAACATTAGAGAGAGAGAGAGAGAGAGAGAGAGAGAGAGAGAGAGAGAGAGGAAATTTTGTACATAAATGTGTACTTTGTGTACAAACATTAGAGAGAGGGAGGAAGATTTTGTACATAAATGTGTACTTTGTGTACTAACATTAGAGAGAGGGAGGGAAATTTTGTACATAAATGTGTACTTTGTGTACTAACATTGGAGAGAGGGGGGAAATTTTGTACATAAATGTGTACTTTGTGTACTAACATTAGAGAGAGAAAAATAGTTTGACTGTTGTAGAGGAATGAGAAATAGATGATTCTTGTACTTGAATGAAGAATGGATGAGATGATGGATATAGAGACTGATGGTTGTAAAGATATAAGATACTTGTGATACATCATTTTGTGGATGATAACCAAGTCATGTTTTAGTCTAGTGATGTTTCTTTTGTTGAAGTCTTGGTTACTGGATCAGTGGTCTGACAAACATAACAAAATAGATTACCATTAATAGATCAGTGGGTCTGATAGACATAACAAAGTAGATTACCATTAATAGATCAGTGGGTCTGATAGACATAACAAAATGAATTATCATTAATAGATCAGTGGGTCTGACAGCACAAAATAAAATAAATCCTGAAGGTCCAAGACCACAAAACATATTGAAAGAGGGAGGTCTGGGTAGATATAAGTTTGATAACTACTGAAATATACTAACACAGAAGTATGATTAACTGGGCATAGAATGAACAACAACATCAGCCACAGCAGGCTTCCATTACAAGAGAACATAACCAGCAAGGTCTGAACTGCATCCAACACTTACCATGAGGCTCCTGTAAACTCTGGCGAATACAAAGGATGGGGGAACTGGCCTGGTGGGGCGGGGTATGCTGCATATACTGGAGGGCGTGGCAAACCTGGCGAAAAACGGTAAATAAATGTCACTACAGAGGAAATGGTGGTAGTAATATATGTTGTAGGTAAAGTAGTAACAGTAGTAGTAGTTGTAAAAATAGTAGTAGTTGTAGAAATAGTAGTTGTAGTTGTTGTAGAAATAGTAGTAGTAGTTGTAGAAATAGTGGTAGTTGTAGAAATAGTAGTAGTTGTAAAAATAGTAGTAGTTGTAGAAATAGTAGTAGTAGTTGTAGAAATAGTAGTAGTAGTTGTAAAAATAGTAGTAGTTGTAGAAATAGTAGTAGTAGTTGTAGAAATAGTAGTAGTAGTTGTAGAAATAGTAGTAGTAGTTGTAGAAACAGTAGTAGTTGTTGTAGAAACAGTAGTAGTTGTTGTAGAAAAAGTAGTAGTTGTAGAAATAGTAGTAGTTGTTGTTGTAGAAATAGTAGTAGTTGTAGAAATAGTAGTAGTCGTTGTTGAAAAAGTAGTAGTTGTAGAAATAGTAGTAGTAGTTGTTGTAGAAATAGTAGTAGTAGTTGTAGAAATAGTAGTAGTAGTTGTAGAAATAGTAGTAGTTGTTGTAGAAATAGTAGTAGTAGTTGTAGAAATAGTAGCAGTAGTTGTAGAAAAAGTAGGAGTTGTAGAAATAGTAGTAGTAGTTGCTGTAGAAATAGTAATAGTTGTTGTAGAAATAGTAGTAGTAGTTGTAGAAATAGTAGTAGTAGTTGTAGAAATAGTAGTAGTAGTTGTTGTAGAAAAAGTAGTAGTAGTTGTTGTAGAAATAGTAGTAGTAGTTGTTGTAGAAAAAGTAGGAGTTGTAGAAATAGTAGTAGTTGTTGTAGAAATAGTAGTAGTAGTTGTTGTAGAAAAAGTAGGAGTTGTAGAAATAGTAGTAGTTGTTGTTGTAGAAATAGTAGTAGTTGTTGTTGTAGAAATAGTAGTAGTAGTTGTTGTAGAAAAAGTAGGAGTTATAGAAATAGTAGTAGTAGTTGTTGTAGAAATAGTAGTAGTAGTTGTTGTAGAAATAGTAGTAGTAGTTGTTGTAGAAATAGTAGTAGTAGTTGTTGTAGAAATAGTAGTAGTAGTTGTTGTAGAAATAGTAGCAGTTGTTGTAGAAAAAGTAGGAGTTGTAGAAATAGTAGCAGTAGTAGTTGTAGAAATAGTAGTGTAAAAATAGTAGTAGTAGAAATCGTAGTAATAGTAGTAGCAGATTTAGTATTAGTTGTAGAAATAGTAGTAAAATAGTAGTAGTAGTTGAAATAGTAAAATAGTAGTAATCATAATAACAGTAGGCAGTAGTTGTAGAATGGTAGTAATAATAGTAGTAATAGTAGTAAAGTAGCAGCAATTGTAGTAGTAATACTAGTGGTAGTATCAATAGTAGTAGTAGTAGTAACAATAGTAATGGCTGTAGTCGTGGTAGTAGTAATAGTAGCAATAGAGTTGCAGTAGCAGCAATAGTAGTAGTGGTAGTACCAGAAGTAGTAGTAGTAGTAGTAGCAGCAATAGTAAATGTAGTAGTAGTAGTTGTAGCAATAGTACTAATAGTAGTAGTAGTAGCAGAAGCAATGGTAGTAGTGCCAGAAGTAGTAGTAGCTGTAGTAATAGTAGTAGCTGCAGTAGCATCAGCAGTAATAATAGTAGCAAATGTAGTGGTAGAAGCAGTAGTAGTAGTGGTACAAGTAGCTGTAGTAGCAGTTATAGCAGTAGTAGTAGTAGTAGTAGTAGTAGTAGTAGTATAAGTAGTAACAGCAGCAGTAGTAGCAACAGCACTGGTAGTAGAAGCAGCAATAGTAGTAGTAATAACAGCAGTATCAACAGTTGTAGTGATATAAGAAGCAGCAGTATTAGTGGTGCTGGTACCAGAAGTAGTAGTAGTAATAGCACCAATAGTAATAGTAGTAGTTGTAGTAATAGTAGTAGCTGCAGTAGCATCAGCAGTAATAATAGTAGCAAATGTAGTGGTAGAAGCAGTAGTAGTAGTGGTACAAGTAGCTGCAGTAACAGTAATAGCAGTAGTAGTAGTAGTATAAGTAGTAACAGCAACAGCAGTGGTAGTAGAAGCAGCAATAGTAGTAGTAATAACATCAGTATCAACAGTTGTAGTGATATAAGCAGCAGCAGTAGTAGCAACAGTAGTGATAGAAGCAGCAGTAGTAGTAGTGGCAGTAGTAGTAATAGTAGCACATGCAGCTGCTACGATACTGACAGCTGTAGTAATAACAGCAGAAGCTGTATTAGCATAAAGTAGTCAGAATGTAACAGCAGTAAGGACAGTAGTGATCACAATAACAGTCAGCAATAACTGTAGTAATAGTTGCAGCAGCAACATATACCCTTTCACATCACCACTTCAAAAAAATTGAAGATCACCTCTTCTACATTTCAGCTCCCTGTAGAGCACAGGTCTTCAACAAACACTTTCAACCCCCAGTGAAACATAGGTCTTCCACAAACACTTTCAGCTCCCTGTTGAGCATAGGTCTTCAACAAACACTTTCCAAGCCGTTCAGTTTCTTGCCATTCTTTTAAAATCATGCATTATGCATTGTCTTCATTTTCATCTCTGCTTCTATCTGTCTTCTCCGAGAATATTTTGGTCCTCCTCTGTGTCCCATAAGGATTCCAAAAAGACCCTCTCATGTAATACTTTCACTTGGCATCCTCAGTTGTTTCTATCTAGCGCCATCGTTGTATCTCTTTGTCCACTGGTATTTGACTGATATTTTTCCAACGTTTTTCAATGTTAGTGATTTTGTCCTGCCATTTCCATACTTTTTTCTGCACAAGCACCCATTTATGGTGGTCTGTATCTTTGTGGATGTAATTTGTGTTGTTCTCCAGTTTTCACAGTCGTATAATATGACTAATTTAACATAGGAATTGAAAATTGTTTAATCTCATTTCTTTGGATTTCCTTAAGTTTCCTAGTTCAACAGAGGCTCCTCTTGCCTTTTGTATCCTTATTTCGGTACCAATCTCTGACCCCCCCCCCCCCCCTATGTTACTGCCCACATTACTGCCCAGATATATGTAAGATTGTACGTCTAGTAGAGAAATATTTCTCCTATTACATGTATTATTTGGTTATTGCCAACTGCGTTAATTCGCCAGATCACTACCCTACAAGAAAATAACTTGTACCCGCTTAGAAAGTCAGAAAATCTGCCCTAAATTAACAAGACAGATTCTAGGTCAACTTGCCAGCAGCTTTCTGCCGGACAAAGCAAGTTAAATCCTAATAATAGAAGCCAAATTTACATTTGAACGTCACTAAAGCTATATTCCACTTCGTATGTAACTAGATTCCAAAGAGCCATAAACATGTCAAGGTATCTGCCATCGGTTTTATTTTATTCCCAGAAATGCAAGCCGTGGTTTTAGAGCTCGTAAAGATTTGAAATCATCGAAAGAGATTAACCGAGGCGAGATCGTGGTGGGTTTATTGCTTGCTGCTGCCAAAGTTAACTTAACCGTAAACAACGTCACCAGGTATACTGGCCCTACAAGACGAATGCATCTGTGGTAAATGCCGAGTAATCTGGGCTCGATCATGAAACATGTCAATCGGAAGCTGTCATTGGCTCCGCGAGCACTGCTGGGACAAAATGCAGACGCGGCGGAAGTAGTTCTATTAACGCGGATTGGAACATTCATTTTACCAAAATGTTGGGAGTTCCGCGACGTGACGTTTGTGGGAGGCACGTTGGATTTGTCGTCCCAGTCACGAAGTTACTGACGGGAGTTCAGCTCTGGTTGTCGAAATAACCTAACTGGGGAGCTCTGATGTGTTGATGGCCAATAATGAAACGTCTCCCACATTTGGATGGTCCCTACAACAACATCAGTAGTAGATTGTTGCGATGGTAACATCGTGGCAATGTTTCGTGACAGGTGGCACACGAAGAGGTAGGTCGACAACAAAAATACCATGAGAGCTTTCTCAAAGTGTGGACAATTATAGAGAGCTTTCTCAAAGAAGTGTAGAAGATTGTTGAGAGCTTTCTCAAAGAAGTGTGGAAGATTGTTGAGTGATTTCTCAAAGTGTAGAAGATTGTTGAGAGCTTTCTCAAAGAAGTGTGGAAGATTGTTGAGAGCTTTCTCAAAGAAGAGTGGAAGATTGTTGAGGGATTTCTCAAAGTGTAGAAGATTGTTGAGAGCTTTCTCAAAGAAGAGTGGAAGATTGTTGAGTGATTTCTCAAAGTGTAGAAGATTGTTGAGAGCTTTCTCAAAGAAGAGTGGAAGATTGTTGAGAGCTTTCTCAAAGAAGAGTGGAAGATTGTTGAGGGATTTCTCAAAGAAGTGTGGAAGATTGTTGACAGCTTTCTCAAAGAAGTGTAGAAGATTGTTGAGAGCTTTCTCAAAGAAGTGTGGAAGATTGTTGAGAGCTTTCTCAAAGAAGTGTAGAAGATTGTTGAGTGATTTCTTAAAGAATTGTGGAAGATTGTTGAGAGCGTTCTCAAAGAAGTTTAGAAGATTGTTGAGAGCTTTCTCAAAGAAGTGTAGAAGATTGTTGAGAGCTTTCTCAAAGAAGTGTGGAAGATTGTTGAGAGCTTTCTCAAAGAAGTGTGGAAGATTGTTGAGAGCTTTCTCAAAGAAGTGTAGAAGATTGTTGAGAGCTTTCTCAAAGAAGTGTAGAAGATTGTTGAGAGCTTTCTTAAAGAATTGTGGAAGATTGTTGAGAGCTTTCTCAAAGAAGTTTAGAAGATTGTTGAGAGCTTTCTTAAAGAAGTGTGGAAGATTGTTGAGAGCTTTCTCAAAGAAGTGTAGAAGATTGTTGAGAGCTTTCTCAAAGAAGTGTGGAAGATTGTTGACAGCTTTCTCAAAGAAGTGTGGAAGATTGTTGACAGCTTTCTCAAAGAAGTTTAGAAGATTGTTGAGAGCTTTCTTAAAGAAGTTTAGAAGATTGTTGACAGCTTTCTCAAAGAAGTGTGGAAGATTGTTGAGAGCTTTCTCAAAGAAGTGTAGAAGATTGTTGACAGCTTTCTTAAAGAAGTGTAGAAGATTGTTGACAGCTTTCTTAAAGAAGTGTAGAAGATTGTCGACAGCTTTCTTAAAGAAGTGTGGAAGATTGTTGACAGCTTTCTCAAAGAAGTGTAGAAGATTGTTGACAGCTTTCTCAAAGAAGTGTGGAAGATTGTTGACAGCTTTCTCAAAGAAGTGTAGAAGATTGTTGAGAGCTTTCTCAAAGAAGTGTGGAAGATTGTTGACAGCTTTCTCAAAGAAGTGTGGAAGATTGTTGACAGCTTTCTCAAAGAAGTGTAGAAGATTGTTGACAGCTTTCTCAAAGAAGTGTAGAAGATTGTTGACAGCTTTCTCAAAGAAGTGTAGAAGATTGTTGAGAGCTTTCTTAAAGAAGTGTGGAAGATTGTTGACAGCTTTCTCAAAGAAGTGTAGAAGATTGTTGACAGCTTTCTTAAAGAAGTGTAGAAGATTGTTGACAGCTTTCTCAAAGAAGTGTAGAAGATTGTTGACAGCTTTCTCAAAGAAGTGTAGAAGATTGTTGACAGCTTTCTTAAAGAAGTGTAGAAGATTGTTGAGAGCTTTCTCAAAGAAGTGTGGAAGATTGTTGAGAGCTTTCTTAAAGAAGTGTGGAAGATTGTTGAGAGCTTTCTCAAAGAAGTGTAGAAGATTGTTGAGAGCTTTCTCAAAGAAGTTTAGAAGATTGTTGAGAGCTTTCTCAAAGAAGTTTAGAAGATTGTTGACAGCTTTCTCAAAGAAGTGTAGAAGATTGTTGAGAGCTTTCTCAAAGAAGTGTGGAAGATTGTTGACAGCTTTCTTAAAGAATTTTAGAAGATTGTTGAGAGCTTTCTCAAAGAAGTGTGGAAGATTGTTGAGAGCTTTCTCAAAGAAGTGTAGAAGATTGTTGAGTGATTTCTTAAAGAATTGTGGAAGATTGTTGAGAGCTTTCTCAAAGAAGTTTAGAAGATTGTTGAGAGCTTTCTCAAAGAAGTTTAGAAGATTGTTGAGAGCTTTCTTAAAGAAGTGTGGAAGATTGTTGAGAGCTTTCTTAAAGAAGTGTGGAAGATTGTTGAGAGCTTTCTTAAAGAAGTGTGGAAGATTGTTGAGAGCTTTCTCAAAGAAGTGTGGAAGATTGTTGAGAGCTTTCTTAAAGAATTGTGGAAAATTGTTGAGAGCTTTCTTAAAGAAGTGTGGAAAATTGTTGAGAGCTTTCTTAAAGAAGTGTGGAAGATTGTTAAGAGCTTTCTTAAAGAAGTGTGGAAAATTGTTGAGGGCTTTCTTAAAGAAGTGTGGAAGATTGTTGAGGGCTTTCTTAAAGAAGTGTGGAAAATTGTTGAGAGCTTTCTTAAAGAAGTGTGGAAAATTGTTGAGAGCTTTCTTAAAGAAGTGTGGAAGACTGTTGAGAGCTTTCTTAAAGAAGTGTGGAAGATTGTTGAGGGCTTTCTTAAAGAAGTGTGGAAGACTGTTGAGAGCTTTCTTAAAGAAGTGTGGAAAATTGTTGAGGGCTTTCTTAAAGAAGTGTGGAAAATTGTTGAGGGCTTTCTTAAAGAAGTGTGGAAGACTGTGAGAGCTTTCTTAAAGAAGTGTGGAAAATTGTTGAGGGCTTTCTTAAAGAAGTGTGGAAAATTGTTGAGGGCTTTCTTAAAGAAGTGTGGAAAATTGTTGAGGGCTTTCTTAAAGAAGTGTGGAAAATTGTTGAGGGCTTTCTTAAAGAAGTGTGGAAAATTGTTGAGAACTTTCTTAAAGAAGTGTGGAAGACTGTTGAGAGCTTTCTTAAAGAAGTGTGGAAGATTGTTGAGGGCTTTCTTAAAGAAGTGTGGAAAATTGTTGAGGGCTTTCTTAAAGAAGTGTGGAAAATTGTTGAGAGCTTTCTTAAAGAAGTGTGGAAGATTGTTGAGGGCTTTCTTAAAGAAGTGTGGAAAATTGTTGAGAGCTTTCTTAAAGAAGTGTGGAAAATTGTTGAGAGCTTTCTTAAAGAAGTGTGGAAGATTGTTGACAGCTTTCTTAAAGAATTTTAGAAGATTGTTGAGAGCTTTCTCAAAGAAGTGTGGAAGATTGTTGAGAGCTTTCTCAAAGAAGTGTAGAAGATTGTTGAGTGATTTCTTAAAGAATTGTGGAAGATTGTTGAGAGCTTTCTCAAAGAAGTTTAGAAGATTGTTGAGAGCTTTCTCAAAGAAGTTTAGAAGATTGTTGAGAGCTTTCTTAAAGAAGTGTGGAAGATTGTTGAGAGCTTTCTTAAAGAAGTGTGGAAGATTGTTGAGAGCTTTCTTAAAGAAGTGTGGAAGATTGTTGAGAGCTTTCTCAAAGAAGTGTGGAAGATTGTTGAGAGCTTTCTTAAAGAAGTGTGGAAAATTGTTGAGAGCTTTCTTAAAGAAGTGTGGAAAATTGTTGAGAGTTTTCTTAAAGAAGTGTGGAAGATCGTTAAGAGCTTTCTTAAAGAAGTGTGGAAAATTGTTGAGGGCTTTCTTAAAGAAGTGTGGAAGATTGTTGAGGGCTTTCTTAAAGAAGTGTGGAAAATTGTTGAGAGCTTTCTTAAAGAAGTGTGGAAAATTGTTGAGAGCTTTCTTAAAGAAGTGTGGAAGACTGTTGAGAGCTTTCTTAAAGAAGTGTGGAAGATTGTTAAGAATACCATGTG